>JAPMUY010004136.1:25000-172500 GCA_026901105.3 Galaxias olidus
CCGGAGGCCGCGCATGTCAACCGCCTTTCAGGGCCTTTTCACGCCGCATTATGGACCCACTGCGCTGGCCCATGCTAATCCTGCTGCCTAGGCATCTCTCCAGGAGCCATTAGCACGGCGCCTCCGGGCCAGCGCAGTCCAGTTCAGTTCAGAGAGCTCTCAATGGAGAAGAAAAGTAAAAAAGAAATGTTTTTCGAGACGCCTCAGCGAGCTGCTCCGTGTGGAGCCCCTTCCACCCCCTCCCAGAACAGTGGCAAGCCGGCCGTCTCCTCAGTCAACGGGAGTAGCTCCGGGAGAGGTCGCAGGGCGGGAGGGAGTGGCGGCTCAGACAATGACACCCAGTGTGGGGAGGCTGCTGAGAGAGCCCTGGCCTTCAGCAGGTGGAGCGCTCCTCTTAGGTCCAGGGCCCGGTCCGCGCCGAGGTAGCGCAGCGCGTGAGCAGCTGGAGAAACAAGCCGGGGAGTGGGCGACGGGATGTGAACAGTGAGGAACAGTGTTGTCGCGGCGGGGCGAAGCCGGAGGACGTGGGGGGAGCGAAGGGGGCAGAGGGAGCGTGGCGGAATTCTTCCAGGTCGGGCCTTATGTAAGATGCAGCGTCGCCATGGGGGGCTCAGGCGGAGAGAGTGAGACTGGGAATTAGACCAGACAATGAGAGAGAGAGAAAGAGAGGAAGAGAGAGAGAGAGGTTATATAGAGTAAGACAAAGAACAATTTAGAGGATTACGCAATGCCTTGTAGTCAAGGAGGAGGACAACTCACACACAAAAAAGGAAAACTTGGTTACACCACGCAGATTACAAGCTCCATTTCCTGGCCGCTCGTTTTTATCTGTCAGTCGTCAATCAATCTCTTTCACGTTCCCAGTCATCCGAGGCTTTGTGCTCTGTGTGTGAGTCAGCCTGTCAAGCCTGTCACTCAGCGTTGGATACCATTGTGGGTTTAGTGGAGCGAGGAGCGTCTTGCCCCTTCTGACTCAAGTAATTGCCTTCCTCCGAGGACAGACACAAGTCAGCATCTGCCATGGTTAATAACAGGAGGAGGAGGAGGAGGAGGAGGTGTGTGTGTGTGGGAGTGTGTTTGTGTTGTGTCTGTTTTTAGCAACAGCCCAAACTGGCACAGGCTAACCGCACGGGGTCTGTGCCTGCCAGCTCAGGCTAGGGGCTACCCCAGCGATAGGGACGGTTATTTTCAGGAGTCATGACTTCCTCTCCAGGCAGTAACCTCTGTCTGTATTCAGCGTGCACACACTTGAAATACATCCACCTCCTCATTGTTTGCTCATGAGCCCAAGTGGGTGCATACGGACGTGACGCATAAGGCAATGAAGCGTTGCTAAATACATTTTCGACTCTGTGGCGGAGCGTTCTCCTTCGCAGACTTTTTTTGCTGGTCATCAGATTATGTTTTTTCTTTTTTCTTACATGATGTGGTTAACCGTCCTGGGCATTGCATTGGAATCCTTCATCACTCTCAAAGAAAATCTTTCCCTACATCCATCTTCTCTGTGGGAGGGGGAACGAGTATCACCCCCCCTCCCACCCCACCCCACCCACCCGCGCTGATCCACACCTATCATTACGCTTCCATCACTCCGTCGTTAAAGAGCTCTCTCCCTGGGTTTTCCACGGCTGGCACCTCTGGATGGAGTCCAAGGCTGTCTCCTGCTGCTCATTAGCACGGCTGGAGAGTCTAGCACCATTTCAATTATTTTTAGTGCCGTCAGCCCTGGGGCAGCCGTGTGGGCGGGCGGGCGGGCGGAAAGACGAAGGAACGAGAGAGTGGGATGAAAAAGAGCACAGCGGGAACATAATCAGAGGGAGCAGGAAGACGGCGAGATTAAAAAACGGGATGAGAGTGAGAATCTGTTCTCTTCATTACAAAGTATTATGCTCGAAGGCCTCATATGGAAATGTGCTGTATCAAAGGAGAGACAGTACTACTGGAATAGGGTTTCAAAGAAGCTCTTTAATGTAGGCTATATCCTGTAACTTCCAAGTCATAACAATTTGAATGGTAGATATATTAGTGGTCGATCGTATCTGTCTGTGAGGATTTTGCTAGACTGGCCAAAGATGGGAACAGAACGGGCGGTTCATCGTCCTGTCCGACAGATTCTTTCGGCGCCTCTCTCGCTCATCTCTTCATTTGTCAGTGACTGAAATCCCAACCTCTACTTATCCACAGCAAGCCTCATGATCAAGATTGGTAAAAACAATACCAAACATGTTGGCGCCCTCCTACCATTTTTTAAACCTCTTATCACAATCGTGGTGGCCTGGCAAGAAACCAAAAGTGTCCAGATAGCCCGTCTCTGCTGACAGTCGTTCTTTCATTTGACTGTGTTTAAGAGTGTCGTGTGCTATGGTATTATTTTATTTTACAGGACCCCTTTGAAAAGAAAACCGCACTGCTCCTCCCTGCAGTAAATGTTAGTCACATCCTATTCAGCATGTTGACCTGAACATATTGTACAGTACTGAACATCTCTTTTCAGTTCAGTGTAAGGGCAAATCCAGCAAAAACAAGAACTAAACAAAAAAAATAATTGAATATATGTTGAAAGAAAAACAATAATATAACAATATAATTTTCCACACGGTGCATAAGACATTTAAATGAGGATCGCCTGAGATGGCCTTGGAGATGTTGGTGTGACACTTGCCAAGAATATTTTCTCCTTTAAACCACTCCATGAGACATAGGGCTTTTACGTCACCACTGCGACTTGACAGGAAAATCCACATTTCGGTTGTCCTAGCAGGTGACAATAGCACTCATCACCATTGTGTTACTGACAGCCCAGCGCCGTGGCACGGAGATCTCTTCATTTGAGAGAAGACCTTGAGAAACAGTCCTCAAGACACTTATATTCCCTTTCTCTTCATGAAATAAGGACAATGCTCGCCGCGTATCGAGAAATGTACCGTTTCTTTTTCGATTGAAGACCGTGTTATCTCTGCCCGGTATAACTTAAGCTCGAGGTTGTCTTTAATGGAAACCTTATCAGCATATCTTATCCCTAACCCCAGCGTGAACTCTGATTATGCCAACAGTAGGGAGCCAGTCTAAAACATCTAACCCAAAACCTCGACAGTGTCTGGACACACCTGCAAAAACCTCCTGCAGCCCTCTCCAGATTAATGACTGACGTGGGTGCGTGCGTGGGCGTGTGTGTGTGTGTGTGTGTGTGTGTGTGTGTGTGTGCGTGTCCGCTTTTGTGGCTGTGTGTGTCTCACCCTCTGACAAAGCTTTGCGTGTGTGTGGGCGGGTTGCCAATAGCTATAAACTCCAAACTAAGACAGGCAGCGTTCTCAGAGGCCTCCGTTAGCTTGCAAAACACCTGTATCTGACTCAGCCCGGCCTAATTACACGCCTCCGACTTCACGCAGCCAAGCCGGCTGCCACCAGCCGTAGAGACAGAAAGAAGGGAGGAAGCGTGTGTGTGTGCGTCTGCATGTGTGTTTGTTTAAGGGAAGGACGGACGGGGGGGGGGGGGGGGGGTTACTATGTGGGATAAACTTAAATGATCACAGCAGATGAGACAAAAATAAAAGTGGTGGGGTCGTTTGAGGTCATATCTCCCGACTTCTTTTGGATCCCAACACTGACCTTGCCGGTAAGGCCGTGACTCAAAGACACGCTACGCACACAGCCCGTCATCGCCTACCACGCAGGACCCTGGCCACTGGGATCGTTATGTGGAACATCTGCTGGGGGATAACAGTCAGAGTGGCGGTGGATTAGTCTCCGAGAGCGCTGGGTCGGTGTGCCAGCATCCACCCAGACCGCAGTGGGCAGCTGCGGCGCGGGGCATTGCCATGCTGTCACGTCCACGGGTTCTGATCACTGTTGAGCACGGATATGAGAATGGCCCTGCGACTCGAGTCACCCTGTCTGGCTTACCCGGACGTCCCATCCCCCTGGCTCCTTGTGCTGGACAGGGATTGGTGAGCTGCTCTGCCAGTCAGCTCCAGCACTGTCACGTGACAGCGGCCTCTCGAACGGGATTGGCTTGGTGTTCCTTAGCCTTGGTTGTGATAAGAAGCTAGAAGGTATTCAGTCTCAGTGGACACGCCATGGTATATGGACAGATAAGGATACAGGAGAGGGACGGTGAATGTGAGAGCAGAAAGAGAACACAGAGTCCCAGCAGGCCTAGATAAATCAATAGGTTTAGTCTTCAATGAAGTAGAGTTCCTGGATAGGACAGTGTTTGTTGTGGGTGAATATTTAACTAAAGGATCGGTGTGCCAATCTGTGCGACATGTACTATTTGTGTGTGGAGGGGAGTAAGGGGAGTGCGGTTGTTGCGAGTGTGTGTGTGTGTGTGTGGGGAGGGGGGTCAAAGTGGATGGTTGACTCCGGAGGAATGCGGCGCTGACTCAGTCCGTCTGTCAGCCTGTAGCCTTGCTCACTCTGTGGACTCATTCACATTCTGTGCCCCTTTCGCCGAAAGGGAGCGGGGGGGGGGCTGCCTGTTGCCTCATGTCGGATTTCCGGCACGTCTCTCGGAATTTCAGGGAACAGACCTCCAGGAAGCCCCGGGATATGGCCTTGCTTGGGTTCCCCTTGGCTGTTCCCTCTAGATGTCTATCTGGAACCGGGCTCAGCCAGTCGCCGCTGAATACTTTCAGAGAAGCAGACACATAACTGGAATGTTTACAAAACATAAAGGCCTCTGACGTCTCAAAGGTGTCTCTGTGCCCGGCGCGGCCTGTGACATCATGACCCTGTTCCAGGGAGTGGAGCCTCTGTGGTGTGCCTCCCCGTTGTCTCGCTGTCTCGCCCACCCCCAGGCAGACCACTCCCCGCCCCTCTCTTCTCCGGACCAAGCCCAGGACGGAGCGGAGCTGTGGTGTGTGTGTTTGTCTGTGTGAGTCTCTCTCTATCTCTGTGTGTGTGTGCGTGTGTGTGTGTGTGTGTGTGTGTGTGTGTGTGTGTGTGTGTCTCAGGGAGACGAACCACAGCTAATAATAGTCATAATAATAATAATAATAATACACTTTATTTGAATAGCTAAATAACTTTTCAAAACAAAGTTTTTCAAGCGCTTCACAGAACAGACTGTAACATCAAAATACAAATGACACAGCAAACGCAATGCAACTAAGCTACACAGATCCACAAAACGCCATCAAAAAGCGCACACAAGAATAATATAATACTATTAAATGAATGCTTGTCTGAGATTCTCAGGCAGGGAGTTCCACCACTGAGGGGCCCAAACAGCAAATGCCCGGCCTCCTTTGGAGATAAGGTGTGATTTAGGAACAAGCAGAAAGCCAGTGCCGGAGGATCTCACACTACGGTGAGGCTCATAAGGGTAACCCGGGGCCAGACACCTTTAAATTAAATTTAATTAAATTAAATTAAATCAAATCAAATCATGTTTATTTATAGAGCACGTTTAAAACAGGCAGAGCTGACCAAAGGGTTGTACAATACATTCAGATACAGTATATCAAACATAACAACAACAATACAGAAAAAAACAGTTGTGATACATATACATACTATATACAAGCTAAGTGCATAGAAAACCACTAAGATGCAAAGGCTAAGGAAAATAAATAAATTTTGAGCTGGGACTTGAAAGAATCGACAGAAGGGGCGAATCTGATACGAGAGGGAAGGCTGTTCAATAATTTAGGTGCTGAATCTTAAAATTCTGGGGTTATTCTTAAAAATTTGAAATCTTAAAATCAACTCCAAGACCTATAGGCAACCAGTGGAGAGAGGCAAGGACGGGAGTGATGTGGTCTCCTTTTCCTAGACTTGGTTAACAGCCTAGCAGGAGCATGTCGTACCGGCTGGAGGTGGGAGGTGTTTTTCTTACTTTGCCCTGAGTTAAGGGGCGTTGCAATAACCTTAGCGTGAAGAAATAAAAGCCTAATCCTGACTTCCTCCCTCGCTCTCCTCGGTCAGACTGTCATTGTGCCGGCCGTCCCACTCCCTGGTTAGACGGTGGTCAGACAGTGGGCTGAGCTCAGGGAATGGAACAAATACATGTGGCTTCCTTTCACATCTGCGCATTGTGAACCACGCAAACAGGCCTCAGATCAGCTGTGACAATAGGCACGTTCCTACTTATGGATCCGGAGGGATCATAGTCAACCCCGGGGCAAAAGGTACTTTCCCACAGCACTCCTCTTTCAGCCAGCCAGGACATTGCTTGAATTTTCCCGCTTTGACAACAGCATTAATCAGCCCATTGTATAATGGGGCCGTAAAGGAGCTCTATTTTGCGTTTCACCTGCGCGTGTGTCTGTATGTATGTGTGGGCGAGCCTGCTGTCTGTATGTATGTGTGGGCGAGCCTACTGTCTGTGTGTATGTGTGGGCGAGCCTGCTGTCTGTGTGTATGCATTTAGTGTTGTTGCGTGTATGTGTGTTTATGCGTGCAAGACTGTTCTGTCAGTCTGTCAGCAGTGCAAAACTTTCCTGCAGTGCCTTGCTCCTCACAAAAAAGAATGTAGCTCGTGGCACGCTCTGCTTAGACGCACACACACTCTGACAAACACGCACAAACACACGCGCGCACACACACACACACACACACACACACACACACACACACACACACACACACACACACACACACACACACACACCAGCACGCTCTAACCCTGGGCAGAATGCTAGAGGCTGGGTAGGAATGTGACCCGGTGACCTTGGGCTGCAGGCGTCCACATGGAGGCCAGACCCCGGCATGGTGTGGCCGGGGAGGGCAGGCCAGAATAGACCGGTGTCCGGTAACCGGCAGCGCAGCTCTGTTTGTAAACCCTGGCCGTGCGACACACGCAGACAGATAACAGTGAGCCCTGCAAAAAAGCACGTGTGTGCCCAGGGCACATGTGTGTGCGTCCATAGGAGGGAGGGGAGGGAGAGAGAACACAGCGCAGGGGAAGGGACAGACTTATGTTCAGAGCAGCACCAGGGACGTTTTGTCTCGTACAGCACGCAGGCTGAACCTCGCAGCCACACATTTTTTGTTCCGCTCTCATAAAGCCGGACTTTCCTGTTTGACATTTTCAAAGTCGTCAAAGATGTCTTTTTTCTTCTTCTCAGGCCTCTCGCTTTGAGCACATGCTCGGTGCAGAAAGAGACCACGCTCCATTCATTTGGCTAGGTCGCCTACAAACCCCGTGAATCTCCCCCCAAAACATTATTGGAAATACACACTTGTCCACACACACACACACACACACGCACACGCACACGCACACGCGTGCACTTGTGTAAAGATGTGTGGCACTCTTAACAGGCTCATGTGCACACACAAGGTTGCAATCCTGTCAATGGATTGCACAACAATTTGGCCAACTTTCTTCCCTTAGGTAAGTCTGTGCAGTAGGGTTCTAGTTCATGCATTTAAGATCCTGACGATTGAGCGCACCACAAACGCTTGAGAGACTCAACACTTTTTATAAAACCAGATTATACGCAGTATATAAAATAAATATTCAATGTTTAGCTAATATATAAAACATTTTTCCCAATGCATTTCATCCGATGTAGCTTGGATGTAAAAGGAAATCTCTTCATGCACTCAATGTGTCACACACAAGCTAATGCTCAGGTTAATGCTGTTTGTAACTGCAGGTCCACTCGTCCAGTGACCCACACTCTTTCAGTCAGTCCGTCAGTCAGACTGAGTGATTACGAGGGATTACAAGTGTAGGGCTCCCACCAAACCCTATGCTCACAAACTGTCCAGAGTTGAATAGACGGCGGTAGGTCTACAGTGGAAATCTTTCTCTATGTTTCAGCTCTCCAGAGCCGGGCCAGGAGTAAACCCCACCCTGACAGATCTGGTCCAACCAGTCACAGACGGCAGACAAACCCTCTGCTCGCTGCCCCGAGTCTGGCTCCTATTCGGCTGGAACACGCCGCGAGATGCAGATCACTTGTAGGAAATTCAATTTCCACCTGCGTGGGAGAGTGTGATGCGAGATGAATAATGAAACGAAAGAAATAATTGCACGCCCACTCTTCCTTCTTTCTTTTTTATTATTTACGGCATTCCGATTGACTTGGAAATTAAACCCACCAGATCTTTGGCTTGTCAGTGAGGTTCCGGTGACTCACTGGCAAGGACCAAAGATCCCTGTATTTTATGGATGTGAGTCTCTGTGACTTCAGGCCATTCTTAGGTCTGATTCATGGAGGCATTGTCACGGGGCTCCGGCGTTTCCTCGCCCACAATGGCCGACCGGAGACATTCCAGATCCACAGCCCCCTTCTGTTCTTCACCTGGGTCTTACTCACACAGGGTCCACAGATTGTGACTCAGGCTCGGTGGGCTACAGTGAGAAGGCAGAGCGTGTTTGTGCTCGCGTGTGTGTGTGTGTGCATGTGTGTGTGTGCATGGGTGCATGTGTGGGTGTATCAGTCTAGTTAAATACACAGGTGCAGATCCTACCTGAGGCAGACAGGCTGGTGCCAAAGGAGCAGTAAAACTATCAGGAAGGGGCCATATATTCCCCTGCCTGTCGAATAGCTAACAGAGCTGAGATGGAGAGAAAGACAGAGAGAGAGAGAGAGAGAGAGAGAGAGAGAGAGAGGGGGGTGGAGAGAGACAGAAACATGGTTTGTTGAGTTGCGACACTGAGAGCTAACAAACAACATAGCCACGGACCCCTCTCCCGTCCCGCCTCACCCCTCCAGCGCTGTTCGGCCAGGCGTTGGCTCTGTCCCTGTCACCCCGGAGGACCCACTGTTCCTCTACCACACACAGACACTGTGTCCTCTTCCTCACTGTTCCTCTACCACACACAGACACTGTGTCCTCTTCCTCACTGTTCCTCTGCCGCACACGGACACCTTGTCCTCTTCCTCACTGTTCCTCTGCCGCACACAGACACCTTGTCCTCTTCCACACTGGCGTTCGGTTACGTACCAGCCCCGTAGCCAGGCAGTCAGAGTGCACAATATGTACTGTTCTAAGCTTTTTGGAAAGCTCATCCTCAAAAGGGGGAGAAACGTGTGTGGGAAACAAAAAGAGAGGCCCTAACCGCTCTGGCTCTGAGCTTCAGTGAGCAGCCAAACGCCGCTAGCGTGGCACGCTATCAGAGCAGACGGAAGTGGACGTTAGCTCGGTTGGCATGCGATTTCTAAAGATGTGCTGCAGGAGATAATAAGCAGCAAAAAAAAAAAATTCCAGATTTCCCTACCATCAAGATGAATGCCCCTAGGAACCAAGTATCGGCAAGGATTTCCTCCTAATCTTTTTTAAAAGGTTCACTCGGAGAAAAAGCAAGCAGCAGGGCCTCCCGTGAAACCGCCCAGCCGCGTGCCGTGCTCAGCCGCGCTAAGCCCCAGCCATGCCCCGTCTATTCAGGTCAGCTACTGAGGGATGGCACCGTCGCCGGGGCGACGGCTCAAACAAACAAACGTGTGTTTTTTTTTGTGTGCGGCTGAAACGCTAGAGCCACGACAGCCCCGCTAAACCCCGGCGTGAGAATGGAAGGTGCTCCGAGACTGCGCTGCTCACACGCTCTGCCCCCAGAGGAGGGTGGGGGGACGGGGGCTCGGCGTGATGACTGCCTGCTTGACAAAGGGCTTCATCCCTGTTTACCAAAATGGCCGCCTGTGTAAACACGGGCTCTGCCATAGCCCTATTCCAACGCGCCTGTGGGCTTTTATGCTGGCATGTGGGGATAGGCCAGTACTCCCCACTCCTCAGAGGTGGTCTGTTTGGAATGAGTTGGCTGCTCCGTGTTTACCTATGACTCCTCTTGGCAACATGTTGGTGTTGTAAAGCGTTGTTGATTGTTTAGTCTGCGAGGACGGAGCGTAGCATTTATTTGAAGTGCTGCCTTTTATGTCCCCAGGTTTGTTTAATTTGCGAATGCACAGGATACAATGTTTAACGATCTCAATCGCCATAATGAAAGGTTATCTTGGGTTATGACGTAAAGTTTGACTGTTTGTTGAGCCTGTTTTTACTCCAACGATAAGAACTCCAACCTCCAACCTGGCACACTCTTCTTCCACACCATGCAGAGTGTGGAATCAATCATCAGTCCACGTTTGGCCCAGTTGACTCATGCTCATATACGTTGACACCTGTAATTTGCAACAGATTGCCGTGGTGACTGGTGACAAACACAACGCGCAGTACGGCCTGTTGAGCAACCCATTCAACCCCGTTCTGCGCAGGAGGCAGAGTCCGGATGTGCATGTCCCTGCGTGGCCACCGTAGGCACAGGAAGGGCCAGCTTAGGCGAACACCTCTGATGCCCTCCGCGTTGGTACTGTACTAGCACATGGTGTATGCTCCGTGTCGTTTGTTTTGACAAGATAGGACATCAGCAAACAATCGCGCTTATCTATGAGTCCATGGGACAGTGTTTATCAGAGAGACACTTTGAGGTGAGCAGGACAGGAACAGGATGTGGGATAACGCGGGGGGACACGGAAAAGGTAAACAGTCTGAGGACAGTGCAGCTGAAACCCAACACACTGGGTACTATTATGGCCTGCTTGGCACTCTTACTTTGAAATCCACCGGGGTGGGAATTCAATTAGCAGGGGACCGCGGTGAGGCCATAGGACAGAGGGGGGATGGTGAGCAGTGTGACAACACGTTGGGGACAACGTGAATCCTTAAGACTCTGGGGACTCTGGGTTTTTGTTCCCCCCTACTCCCAATCTGTGCGTTTGTGGGTGTGTGTGCTGTGTGTCTGCGCGTATGTCACTGTGTGTGTGTGTGTGTGTGTGTGTGTGTGTGTGTGAATGTCCCTTGGGAAGACCGAGTAGAAATGCACAGCGTGAGCTCCTTTTGAATCTGTGCTTGGAAGCCAGACAGAAAAACACCACAGCCCCGGGGTTTTGAGCGTCTTTAACTTCCGTTCACCCTTCAGCGGGATTCAGCTTCAATTAAAAGTTAGACCATGAAAAAGTAGGCGAGAAGGGTCATTTTGCACAAAGTGAAACACTTTGGCACTCTATCTGGGTAGAATTGGGCTGCTCTGGTGTCTGGTTATGGGCCTGTTATGTAAGACTGGATATGGCCGACAGATGAGGGATAGAGGTCAGGAAGGGAGTTGCATTAAAAAGTGCACAGTGTGCCTGAATGGGCCTGTCAACAACTTGCCACGGACACGTCCCATGGCCTGGCCTAGTCCCTGACACGAAAACAACACATCCGGGTACGATAGCCAGATAAACTCATAAAGCGGCCGGCCGAGTCACAAGTCAATAATCTTCTTATCATTGCAGTATGATTCATTATTGAAGCTCGGCCGTAAACAATGCTAGAGGCACTGTCCTGGTCCTTTAAACACCAGCAGCACTCCAACCGTGACTCAGGCCTCTGTGGTCCGTGTGGGTGGCTCCTCTCCTTGCTTCACCCTGGTGACTAGTCTCCGCTCCCTCCCAGCCCTTCGTCCCTCTCCCATTCTCCCGCTCCTTCTTTCTGTCTGAATCATCCAGGGAGAGGAGAGCTCCTCAGGCCCGGGCTGCGCACGCCGGGAGTGAATGTGCAGGCCTCACCAATACTACACCAGCCTGGAAGGAGGGTGACACAGCACTGTTTGCAAAGCTGTCTGTCACACGACCAAACACTCCACTACGTCATGTTCGGGGCACCATGTTCCAGCGCACACACACTAATACGCGCACGCACGTACTCACGCAGGCACGCATGCAAACAAAAAAGGTCAACTGGGAGTGGCGGTCGTTTTATGGTGCTGTTGTACCAGCGGCCGGGCGCAGGTCAGCACGTCCGCGGGAATCTGAACTCCGTGAGTGTACTATCTGGGACTGCCTCAAGCCGGTCATGGAAAACACAGCAGCGTAGGCTGTGGGGCCGCTCCAAGTAGCCGGGCAGCGTGACAGGTCGGGGCCTGGCACTGCGAAAACACTGCGCCTGTCATTGTCGCTGCTGAAGGGCCTGCTTCTTCTCACACGGAGGGCCGGGCAGTGGGCTGACGTGCTCCCACCCAGCGCTGCGCTCCCAGGAGCTGGGATTGTCCGTTGTGTCCCGGCGGTGTTTGTGGTAGCCATTGTTCTCTATCGCACCCGTCTCCCACACACCCTCACAAGCTCACACAGACACAAACACAAACACACACACAGGGTCTTTATTTCTCTCTCTCACTATCTCTCTCACGCACACATACACACACACAGACACACACACACACACACAGATAAACACACACTCATTTCTCACTTTCTACCCTGTAGGATGCCTTTTCCCCACTGACCCCACCCCGGGGGCAGGAAAAGGAGGGGGGAGCCGAGGGAAGCAGAGCTGTCGTCCTCTCCCAAGGCTGGGTGCTTCCTGTCCTGATAGGGGGAGATAGCCCGGAATGGAGTACAGGGATAGCAGGGTCACTTGGACAGCTTTCAACGGCCAGCAATCTTATCTGACCTTTGGTGTGCCTCCGCCAGTATATTTCTGGAGAGGGGACATCCTACCCATATCTTGTCAATTATGCTAAATACTATAGGGCACGCAGGCTCCGCCAATAATAATTTTTAGACTACATGTATTTTTGTACTGCTGTAGGCCTCTCTCCAAGCTCTCTAACCTACTGGACCGTAGCTGGTTTGCGGTATGTCTCTGGGAGTCCAGAAGCAGATTATCTCCAGGATTTGTTTGGGTGCTTGCAGCATTCCACGTAGCCCTTCAAACGGAGCCTGGTTGAGGAGCGGCAGCGCCGCGCTGCACTGAGAACGGCCTTGATTCCCCGGCTTGGGTGGAAGCTGCTCACATGCCGCTCTCTCTCTCTCTCTTTCTCTGACGAACCTTACCCCCGTTCACTGGAGCGAGCCGGAGGCACCCGCTCTAATCAGGGTGCTTGTGCGCTTGTGGTTTTTCAAAAGTGGATTAAGATCAGCAAAAGCCTTTTGGCTTGATACTGAACTTTATAATGGGGGGTTAGGGTTTTATGGTATCGAGTGTGAATCGGTTCTGGGAGACGTAACACACTCAGCCAACACAATTCGAGCTGTTGTGTACCCTCACATGGCCAGGCAGGTGTGCAATGGGCTGTGACATGACCATATGCTATATCCTTCTCTTTTCTCCCGGAGTTGAAACACTTGACTGGTCCCCCCTCTCTTTTTACCATGTGCAGTGTCTGTAGCCTATGGACAGCGATTTTCCGTCGATGGTCTAATCTCAGCAAACATTGGGAGACAGCCTGTCTGTGCGGCTATCTCTGTTTGTCTCTCCGAGCCGTTCCCCGGTCCCTCTTCCTCTTCCTCGCTCCCTTTTACGACGCGGCGATTCGGAGCGCGAGGCGATGTGTGTGGGAAAAAAAGGTCGCTCCGTCTCCCCCACGCAGGCTGCGTGGTGGAGCTCAGCGTAAACACTGACCTCCACTTCCTGTGTCCTCCGGGCCTGGTGGGGCCTGGGGGGTGGATAGGAGGTGGAGGCACCACAGACGGTTTGAACGACCCGGCCGCAGCGGATGGGGCTGGGACGGAACTGGTCTTATCCCCTGTGTTATGGCAACACGGCGATAAGTGAAAGGATGTTGTCCCACTCTTTTCGGAACACAGGCAAGCTTATCTCCAGCGTTGCACACATGCGAACGAGCTTGGGTCTGAAACTCTCCGTCCCTTGCCACGCTGAGCGCAGCTGTTGTGCTGCGAGGTGGTTGTTCTGCATTTTAATTAGAGAGGGGAAAATCATTAGCAGGCGCTAGTCATTTGGGAGCAGCAACCTCAAACACAGAGAGAGAGGGAGGAAGAAGGAGGCTCAAGGGCCTTTGACTGAGGTCTGTTATGTTTGATCTCCCTGAAAGCCCACAGTGAGAAACACTAGCCCTGAGACAGGGATGTTTTTCAGTGTTTTGTAGTGTTTCGGTAGTTCTGAGAAAACAATAGTTTACATGCACTTTCTCTTCTAGTCTTTGGAAAAAAGAACTTGTGTTTAGAAGAAATATAAAACTATTAAGTTTAAAGTAAAACTAAAGAAAAGAAAAGAGAGAAAGAGAAAAAGTCTACAGCCGCACCACTTGTTCCGGACCAGAACAGTTTATTTTAGAGTAAACTTTCTTTCCAGGAGGTGTATCCCCAGTGAGTGTCTTGGGAGCTGAGAGATAAGATGGAGGCTCTTCAGCGCGGCCACGCCGTCCTCCTGTGTCTGAAACACCTCAGTGTGAGCCTGGACTTGAAGCCCTCCTCCCTACAAATGCACCCCGGGGTCAGGGGGCCATGCCAGTGGGTGTGCGATCTCTTTGAAGAACAGTCAAATTATGCCCCCGCCCCCAACGGTTCCTCTGGTGATCCACCGCAGATCTTTCCACTACTTCCTAGTCGGAGAACAAAGGCAAGGACTTAGAACGTCCCCTACAACGGTACTTTGCGAAAGTGCTCGGTGGATCCCTTGGATTTCTTGCCAGGGCTGTGCTGCTTTTGAAAGCAGGTCCACTGGCCTGTGTGTCTTTGCATGACAGATGTGCGTAAGCACGAAATCCATCACACGTTTTTTTTTTTTGCTTGCCGTGAGTAAGAATGAGTTTATTTGTATGTCTGTGTGTGTACAGTGCACCGTCTGTTCTTTTGCTTGAGGGGGTAAGTGCGCCTCGCTGCTGTGCCCTGTGAGCCGCGGACACCTCCCATACGCCCACACCTTGAGGCTCCAGAGGCTTAAGCCCAGGCAGCCTTGGCCCCGGGGCGGGCAGCTCTAGCCGGGCTGGCTGCTCCACTTCCTGACAGGGACAGGGCTAGGAGGAACTTGTTCCCAGGAAGCCGGAAAGAAGGCGAGAATAAACTCAAATCTGTTTCGTTTACGACCCCCACCAGGCTGCCTTTTCATCAGGCCTTTAAAGACAAGCACCTAGCCTACCAATGATAGACCCCAGCTGTGTCTGTTACTAACGCCTGCACAGGCTGCAGGCTGAACAAGCCTCTATACAGACCACAGAGATTCACTCGCTAACCGGGCTCGAAGTACAAAGAGGCGGCCGGAACAAAGGTCTCTGTGTTTAAGGGGAATGTAAGAAAGTTTGTATCACGCTTTGATTTTATTAAGCAACTAAACGGAGGGTTTCTACAAGCGGACGCAAACAGAGTTGTTACATGATATGAGGACCGGCTTAGTTATGTAAGGCACAGTAAGGAAGCTTAGCAACAACAACCTATTATTTTTTTCTTCAGCGTAGGGCATGAGCGAGTGGCTGAGAGATAATTGCAGTCCTTGTTTAAACTCTGCGGCCAATGTTCTTTCCATGCGGGGCTAAATTTACTTCGTGGGCCACATCACTGTCTGAAAGAGGCTCAAATAGGTGAGGAAGAGGATATCTGGGTCATACTTGAGTCTTCCTTCTATGTCTTGGTTATGCCAGTGTATTGTTACATAGGTTTCCATCTAGTTACATGCAATGTATATATGTTTCGTAGGCCCCAGGACAACTGCAAATTCACCGTACAGATTGTATGTAACGATTGTTCCATGAAGTGATAAATGACTGCGATGACCAATTATATAAAGGCATATACTTGATTGTTCAAGATGTTAATTGTGTGTGCTAAGTACTTGGTTTCTATTTAGTGTTTATGAAGCTAAAACAATGTATGCTAACGGTTCGATTCGGGCGACTGACTTTGCATTCACGTATTTGAGGGAGCGCACACGTTGTGTTGCATCGCAGGCAGCGGTTTGGTTATTCATGCTTTCAGTGTGTGGCCCGCAAGGCTCCCATAACCCCGGTGCCCTTATAATGGGGTTCAAGAGGAGACCGCACATTTGCCCTCCCGCACGATTCTCCCCCTGGAACACCTTCCTTGGCCCTGAATGAATGCGTCCTCACACTCCTCCCGCGCCGAGGCCATGGAAAACAGGAGCCGGACCCCATCATCATTCCACTGAGCCCGTAGGCCCTGCTCGTTAAGAGCCCCGCAGTGCACTGAGCCAAAGCAGACCGGGTGACAGGAATTAATGGGAGCACTGCCTCCCCTGACCATCGTTCGATCAGGCAGCCCTGGCCGAGGGCCCTCGTGCGAGGACCTAATTTCCTTTGGTGAAAGCAAGCACCGACAAGGCAGCATGCGCCTGGGCCCGGATGAGTCAGTCGTTGTCATCAGGCCGCACGGCAACATCCACGGTGAACAAGCCTCGTTCCCCCTCACTGGAGTGAGGCCCCGGGTTGGGGCTGGGTTCCTCGTTAAGCGTGTGCTACTCTCCTCACCGGGGACCTCAGGCCGAGTGCTTTCTTAACCTCATGTCTGTTGATCTATGCCTAGGTCCATTAGCACTGCCCCCCCCCTCCTGCTTTGAAGGCAGTGGTCCCCAGCTCCTGGACCGACGGAACATCTGAAATCTTTATCAAGTGGGGGCTCCCAGTGTGTGTCTGTGTTTGCCATCCCTCCCATGAGGGGGTCCCAAGCCAGGAAACCAGGAGAGAACAGGCTCCCTTAGCTATCAGTCGTTACTGTAGATTAATATATTACTACATTAGCAAAGCCTTGACCTCATCCTCAGAGGACTGCATTTGGCAACAATGGAAAACCTGGGATCCTCATCGACTGTAAGCCAGCAACTCCTGTATTAACTGTTGCCCCTCATACCAAATGTTAATATACACATAAAGTTTCCAAGTAAACCCTTTTCAGTTGTGGGTTTTTATGACGAGGATGTTTCACATGAAAGCTTAATAGCGAGCTAATGATAACACAAAATACAGGCTCTAGTGTACACACGTTGGTAGTGGTGTGATTCAACTGTTCCGGAAGCGAGGCCTGTTAAGGTCAGTACGTTCCAGTGAATTCCTCCGGTTGAGCCAGTGAAGCCCAGTTGGCTGTCTGCCAGAGGGCTGAGAGAGTCGGTCCAGCAGGACATTCCTAATCAGACCACAGCTGTCCGTCTCACAGCTTCGCCCTTGTCCACCAGAAACATCACACGCAGATGTGTTTGGGGGGATGGGGTGGGAGGACGGGGGCCAACCAAAGTATTTCTTTAAGACGTTGTCACATTGCCATCAAGTCATTTGAGTTTAGTCTATATTCTAGCGTGCTTCTACAATGATGCAACCAATCACGCAGCCAATACAACCTTTCTATTCAAACCCCGGTTGGTAGTCATGAGGTGAGTGTTTGCCAGTAACTCCCTGGTTCTCTCTGTCTGTGTAGTGCTCTTTGTAAACGGAACACACCCTGTTAACACGAAGGGGGAGGGGCTGGCTCCACCCGGTGCTGTCCAACCAGCCGGCCATGGTGCCACTCTTACACTTCGCCATAACAATAGTGAGGAATGATGCAACGGTGACTCGCTCTCAATGCTTTTCATTTGTGATTCCCCCGCACGACAAAAAAGGAACCGCACATGGGGTGTGGGCTACTCTAGAACCTCTCCATTTCCCAGAAAACCCCATTCCAGGAAGGAAGTGATTAATGTGCTAGGCAGCCAGTGGAAGCTCTGTGAGAGGGTGATTTACCCCGTGGCTGAAAGCGCTGCAATATGGTAATATTTACATTTTTGGTGAAACATGACAGCGGGTTGCCTGGGGACTATGTGTGTTATGTTTCCAAGGCAGACGCAGAGGTCTGTGTTGGTGTGCCAGAGAGAGTCACTGTCCTGCCAAAATACAGTCAAATACAGTCTCAGGCTTGGGCCCTGGGCTTAGGCCCTCTGCGCTGTACTGACAAAGCGCTGTTCAAGGCACTGACATTGCCTCACACAGCAGCAGCATCGAGGGACATCATGTTTTTTCAGAGCAGATCAGTACCGCGTGGCTACTGTGTGTTGTTGATGTCCAAACGTGTCAACAGACAATGTACCTGGGATATTACTACTAAACCAAAGTTAATGTCTCCTTTTCCTTTGCCGTGACAGTCCCACTTTCCCACTGACGTCACCTTACTACAAGCATTCTAATAGCTAAACCGTTGTGTTTATCTGAGTGGACTTTGAGATCCGGTTGGACAAGCACGTAACTTAATTACCTCAACAGGTAATTCAGGTCACCAATCCAATGAGTTTTCAATTTAGTCGAGGAATCCTTTATTTGAATGATGGCGTAATTTTCTGAGGAATGTCACCCTTCCAGGGAAATAGAAACACATCATCTGGGAAGAAAGAGCCTTATTCTGTAAGAACACCACAGGAAGGCCACAAAGGGACGTTCCCTCAGTTTCTATGTTGGGTGAAAAGGAGGTAGAAAGGTGTGACTCCTGGGACACTGATGTGGTGTTCGACAAGCTCAAGGGCGAGACGCCAATTGAGACATCAAGCGGAACCAAGACACAGGTGATCTAGGTGATTCTTCCCGATGGCGTACGAGGAACCTCTGGTGTGCTTGTGACCGGATCTGTTTTATCTAGCCGCCCCGTGTGGCGTCGCTCCTCTCAGTGCGCCGGCCTATCCTCCTGCCTGGCTAACTTTATAAGGAACTTCCTGTGGCTGATGACATCACACAGGCGCTACTATGAGGCGGGTTGGTTACAGTGGGGGGAGGGAGCTTAGAGGAGGAGAGAGCTTTGGGAGGCGGGGCTGAGAAGACCTCTTCCCCCTCATTTTCTGCTTTGGTGCTCATTTGTTTCTGCTCAGCTCAAACACTCAATCAGGAGTAGGTTTCCAAGCGGTGTGATTGCGCCTTTTAATATTCTAAACAAACCACAAAATCAAATCAAGGTCGCATTGAACTAGTTTGGATCTATCTCTTAATCTATGTTTGATTCCAGAGTGTGCGGTACGTGATTGCATGTACACAGTGACACATACAGGGTGAGAAATGATTCACGCTCAGGTTTGCACGTATTTCCCCACAAACGATTGTCAAATAAATCAATAGATGACATTAGCAACAGTTACACAAACAACCATGTACAGACCAGAGGTTATGTCTTGATAATTTGCCAGGCGCGACTGGCCAAAAGAATGTCAAAAATGTACCTGAAATCATAAAGGGGGGATTAGGTTCCAGCCTGGTCTGTCCTGAGCCAAAAACGTTAGGATAATGTTGAGTGGAGGCCAGCTATAGGATTTACTTGCTTGAACACAAGCACACCCTGTTCCCTTTACACAAACACACACACATACACACCCACACACACACACACACACCCACACACCCACGCACCCACGCACGCACGCACGCGCGCGCGCACACACACACACACACACACACACACACACACACACACACACACACACACACACACACACACACACACACACACACACACACACACACACACTTCTGCTCTTATTGATTCAGCACTTCACCTGTTTTTAGGCTTTGTATGGCTGTATTTAGTTAACATGCACTGCACTGATGAGTTTGTTTAGCCTTGTAAGGCATAGTGACACAAAACCTTGATTGTTCCCCGACTAATTACAAGGAAACTGTCACCGAGCACCCCAAGGCAAGTGTGCATTTCAAACTAAAACACTGGTACACATTTATTCATTTATTTAGCTGCTAACCCACAGAATGGGATCTAGAGCAAATGTTTTGACCAGCACGTGGCTGGCCCAGGTAAACAGAAATGCCCACTGTGATCTGATAAGAGACTAGCCAGACAATATGGGCCCCTTGTAGTTAGCCAAGAGCATGTATACTGTAGAGATAAGAGGCTCTGTTTGCTGTGCCTGCCTCTCTTATCAGCCCTGGAGCCATCCCATATTACTGCCCGTCCCCGCTTGGACTTGTGCAAGTGGTCTTCAGTTTAGAGTAAAATACTTTCTCAGTCACGGCATCTGTTTCATAAGTTGATGCAAATGCACATAAGACTATATTATGTGCATGCATGTAAGCTTAATTTGGCATCCAATGATAATTGGATAAAGTCAGATAATATGACCACTAGCAAATGTCCAGATGGTTTCCTTATACAACATTTATCTGCATTTATACAGATTAAAGGTTTTCTAAACCAACATATTTCTTTTGCTTCAGAAGAGGAGCATCACTGTAAAGCTCAATAAATTATTTCCTGAGTGTTAAGCACGAGGGTCGTATCACTGTAACTTGCACTGTAATTTAACAGAGCTAGTTAATGATAGAGTGTATCGCGCAGGTCTCAGACTTTACTGATCACAAGTTTTTATGTTATCAGTTAACCATTTCACAGTTGCCTAATGACCTAGGTGTTGAAATACTGCTATATAATTTCTGGACCCCTGACATTATAATCTAGCTCCACTAGGTTTACATCATTGTGCACCCTTGCCTTGTCCCCTATAGTTATGATGCTTTAGTACATGAATTTCATGTGAGATGATCTGTTTTAGTAAGTTAGTATGCTTAATTGCATGGCCAAGGTTTTTCAGTCTGCATGTATCAACGTCGACTTGTTACAGAATAGCCTACAGATCACGCAAAGTAGATTGTCTGTAAAACTGTTGTGGATCGTTTTAATGAGAGCTGTGTCTTTAAGGGGCAAGTGAGTAAAGGCGGAGCCTACGTTTTCAGCTAGTGCGGTTGAGCTTAAAAGAACATCGCTCACAACAATAGCCTAGTATCTAAAAGTCTCTCAGTTAATACGTACAGTATCACCACTTTGCGGACGTTATGTCTGTTGTGGCATAGAAAACAGAGGTTCCAGATAAAGTCCTCGAACTTCCCAGAACAAAACAAGGGAGCTACACAATTTTATGAAGGAGGATTCTAGCAGTTTCTTGGATAGACAAGTCTAGGAAAATTGCGAGATTGTTGAGGTGAGTTAAGAAGACAACTTGAATTTCTAAAATCTTGTTGCCTATTCCTTTTTTGTAGATAGTAGCCTATAAGGAAGCACTGTGATTATCTTTTATATTGACCATTGACATTTGTAGCACAGGGTTTTTTCTCAGTGTAGAAATTAAGGGATAGGGCAGCCCAGATTTCTTATAACTCCATTGATCAGGCTATAATAAGACAGAAAAGCTGTCAGTAAATTTATATTACTAACGCCTTACGTCAAAGGTTGACAATTGTCAGAAAAGTATTAAATCGATACGTTTTTCTTTGAAGTTTGCTAAATATAGAAGGTAAATTATGTATTTAAAAATAATAATGGAATTATAACGATGGGTTATTACAGACTACCGGTAATATGTTACACAAATAAATTGCACATTTTGTTTTAATTCAGCTCAGAATAGATAAGCTTATTTCATCATTTTATTGATGTGTCATAGATAGGGTACAGCAGGTCTGTGTGTTGTGGTGTGACTCACCTGCATCCTTAGAGCCATACCAATTATTATCTCGATCCGGTAAAGCAAGGGGGTGTGCGCGCTGTTTGCTTGCCGCACAGGTAGAGCGGGTATGGTTGCTCGGAAACCACTGCAGGGGTGTCACAAGTGGGGTGTGAACGTCTTCCTCCAAAGGTTTTCTAGGCCTTTTGTCATATACATGTAGTAGCCGAAGCTATCGGCCTATGTGTGGTAAGACGTTTTCGGTGAGATTTGCGTAAAAGTCAGAGTTAGCTGTCTGTTTTTGTAGTAACAGTAGGCCATTGTTTTCATTGGATCAAGGGTTGCATAAGAAGGCCTGACAATTCAAATTACCTTCCCTTGGCTGCTCTAAAACTAACTGCTTCCTGCCCTAGGGGGTTAACGCTCTCTCCATGACTACCCATCATTTGTTTAATCCTGTTGCCTGTAAATGCACCATTGCTGAACTTGCCAGGCTGAACTTGCCAATACGAGCTGTCTTTGCACCTGTCGCTAAAGGAAGTGCTAGCCCCTCGGGGTTCATTATGTGGGATCAGGTTGCTTCCTCCCATCCCCTGCCGCGAAACCAATCGATGGCGTTTAGATGCCTTGCTGGGCCATTTGGCTGTGCCTGACAGCCAAAGACCTTGCTTGTCGTTTTAGACCCGCTCTGTTTCTTCCCAGCTGTCTGGGCATCACATCAATCTGGCCATGGCTCTAGACATGTGCTCCTAGGAGACCATGGGGGGCTATGTACTCCTCAATCCTCACTCCATTATGAGGGGGACAGTATGTCTGGCTGGACCCCCACACACCTAATCTGGGGGTGTCGAAGAGTTCATTTGGGGGGGGGGGGGGGGGGGGGCATGAAACCACGTGCACGCCCTACTGGTACCACCTGTTTTCTCCCATCGTTCCCCAGGTTTGATATGTAAATTTGAATGAGTAGGAGCATTACAGGACCCTTTCTAGAGCGCTCCGATTGGGATTCATGAGAAATGTGAGTTAATATTAAGGCTAGTTCTGTAATCTATTTTGTTTACAACTGACCCAATGATAGTCACCATCTATCATTTCAATAGTACTAGACTATAAATAAAAAACTACTTACTAAGTGGTACAAAAATATTATACCTGTGATGTTCTTACCATGTTACTTGGACAAAACTGAAAGGTTTTCTTTATTAATGGCACAAGCAGCGTGTAATATTAATTTAACAAGATCCATAATCAAGGTTAGGCATTTGCTTTGCTGTTGGTTCCACCAACATATAACTGAGATACTTGGTTTTCCTGTGTCTGGCCCCTCATTCATTGTTTACTCAGCCCTGACACACATTTGACATGACACGAACATCCAGGTCATCTGACATAGGGAGTGCTTGCAACACTGGCGTAAGCCCTATCTCTGGTTACAGGAAGTGTCCTGTCTCTTGTCCCGATCTGGAAAGAACAAGATTGAGCTCTGCATACGGTACCTTGCTTTGACTTAAGAAACCCTGTATTTCAGAGGAAAATGCTACCGACAAAGACATACATACTGTGTAAGACTGACTTGGTTAAGTTTGGGTATAAATTTAAGCAAGTAAGGTTTACAACCAATGCTGGGTCACATTATGGGTCCATTGATCAAAACCAAAAACACTTTGCCCAAAGCTAACTCTCTTCTTTTATACACTTTTGTTTGCAACCGTCTTCTAAGATGTCCATCTAGAGTGACTGTTACATAAGTGACCCAAATGCTTATGAAATAGTCACAGTCTCAGATATATCCTAGTGGCCCAGATTATCTAAATCCGTCAGTACAGGTGATTGATGGGAATGCTACGCACTGCTCTGCTTTTGCATTCAAATCTCTTTGACTCAAGAATCGCCCACGACATGTTGAATCTGTCTTGTCTCTGTCAAGTTGAGAGCATTCTATGTGTGACAGAGAGCACTCTGTCCCTTGGGCCTGTCAGGCCGCGAGTGCCTTCAAGTCCCTTCAAACTGAGCGGTTGTCATTCCTCAGCCTGAGGAACCAAGGAGAATGTTGCTCCATGTATTCTCTCCCGCTCTCCGACGAGCTCAGTGGCACAATGCCTCGGCTCTTTAATTACCAACCGGCCGGGCGGACAGCTATCAAGGAGGGGAGGAGTGTCGAGGAGGGAGCACTATAATGGCTTTGCCTCCTTTTATTTTCCTAGTGCCCCCCCCCCCCCCAAAAACACACACACACACACACACACACACACACACACATCAAATCTTTAATGACACTGTTGAAGTGGCTGTGTAAAAAAAACACAAAACCCCTTTACTCAGCTGATATTCTTGGCTTGGCATTTGGTGAGGGTTTGTCAATGAGACGACTGAATAGCTTCATCGCCTTCTGCTTCCAACCCCTTGTATTCCAATGTTGTTTATGTTGGGCGCTATCTTGGCTGTGTTACAGGGTAACAGGAGCAGCTAGCAGCAAGCAGCCAGCCGGGCGAGTCCAGTGTTTCCTGGCATTGATGCGACCCGATTGTTCTTGGAGCATGTCCACAGCGGGCCTGACTGCCCAGCAGATCTGTTTACCCGCAGAAAGCCTCTACCTGAGTGGCAGCTACTGTCACAGAATGGCTGGATCCAAGCCTTCCTCGAACTACCACCATGACCCCGAAAAGTAAGTGCAGCCGAATACCGTGAAGTCCTGTGGAGGGATTTCCAAATGCATCCCATAAGGATTTACTTGGAAGTCTTTTGGGACCGACCTCACTTCTGCGTCTGCGCCCGTAGTCTCGTCCTCAACCCAAGTGGGATTATTGGACGACAGTGTTGACGTTGTTTTCTTCTTTTCACAGCTTGTACTTTAGTATGGATCCCTCACACATGGAGTACAGCTCCAGGGTCCAGCAACAGGTGCCTCCACCACCATCGCTCAGTTATGAAAGTGAGTACTGGATACAACTGCTCTACCAGCTGTTTCTTATGTCTCCCATATCTACTGCCTTTTCTCTCCGAAAGACTCATACTTGAACCAAACTGAGAAATGATGCCTTCATTCATTGTGATAAGACTAGCAGCTGCTAACCAGCTCGAAATGTGTTTGTTTGTGTGCTTTAACAAAACTGTGAGAGATTTTGTGCTGGCAAATATGTATAGATTCAGTTCCTTTGTATTTTGAGATTCTTAAGAAATGTAAGCGCTAGTAGGCCCCCTGGAAGAACCTGTATCTTAATTTGATGGACAGATTTGAATAATTTTGTTATTACCAGCAGAACAAAAAACACACACGGCATTTTAGATGGTGGATTTCTTTTGTCCTGAAGCCGTCAGTTTTATTAATGCATTCGCCTCTCCCTTCCCAGGACAAAAACACAGTCCGGGTTCGATGAGGCTACCCCCGAAGAAGTCCCGTCCCGCACTTCTCTCCTTCACGACTACCGCTGAACCCTCCACCCCTAGCCCTGCTGAGGATGACCAGGTGGTCCCTTCCTTTCAGAGGCTGTCCGTGTATGAGCGCAGCAGTCCCCCCCAAACCCCCGGCCGGTGTGCCAAGCCCCTGCCCCCTCTCCCTGGCCGGTCGGAGCCGTCCCCAGACCAGGCCATGGACAACGAGGTGGAGTCCTTCACCAGCTCCGACGACAGCTCTTGCCTGGTGCCCGACCATTGCCCCAAATCCTCCCCTTTCCGCTACCTAACCCCCAGCCGGCGGAGCTTCCGCAACTGCGGGCAGATCAACTATGCTTACTTCGAGGGTTCCACGGGGCACCAGAAAGCGCAGCCCCAGCCAGATGGGGTGCGGGAGCTGCCCGAACAGCAGCCCCCCGAACCCCCAGAACCCCCAGCTCCCCCGACGCCGGTGATTCAGAGGCACCAGGAGCGCGCCCAGAGGAAGCTGCGGCGCTCCCACTCAGGCCCTGCCGGCTCCTTCAATAAGCCCACCGGGCTCCGGGTCTCCTGCCACCAGCGCTACGGCCAGGCTATGGACAAGCCCGAGGTGCCGCCCCGCATCCCCATCCCCCCGCGGCCCGCCAAGTCTGTGGACATCCGCCGCTGGTCCGCAGAGGTCTCGTCCGGGGCGCACAGCGACGAGGACCGACCCCCCAGGGTACCCCCGCGAGACCCGTTGAATCCCAGCAGCTGCCGCACGCCCAGCCCCAAGAGCCTGCCCATCTACGTCAACGGCGTGATGCCATCCACGCAGAGCTTTGCCCCGGACCCCAAGTACGTCAGCACACACCGGGGCTTACAGAGACAGAACAGCGAGGGCTCGCCCTGCATCCTGCCCGTCGTGGAGAACGGCAGGAAGGCCAGCGCCACGCACTATTTCCTGCTGCCGCAGCGGCCGGCCTACCTGGACAAGCCCTGCTTCGACAAGTTCTTCCGAGAAACTGACAGTACGACGGCCCGAGGCGGCCAGCCACCAAACTCTACCTGGGACTGTCAGTCGAGGAGGAAAGCCCATGTGGATTTAGTTTGAGTCGGAAAGGTCCGGTTGGGAGAGGACTAAACTGGACATGAACAGAAAGACCACCAGGCCAGAATGGGCAACATGACAGTTGAGCCTCCAAGATGGTTTCCGCTGCTTCTACACCAACTTTGTTTTGTTTTTTGTTTGTACCCCATCTCTATTCTGAAAACAGAACGTGTATGTGACGTTGCATGTGCAGTTACTGGAAAATTGCTAACCAAACACGCGTTTCCAACATATTGTCTCGAGACTAAAGATTGTGGGTTATATTTATCAATGTAGAGTGAATATTTTTGATATAGTGATTATTTCATGACATTCAATATTGTACTGTTTTGCTTATTACAGTGGTGTAGTCAAAGGGTTTGAGCTGGACTCCAGCCCGGTGTTCTCAGTGTTCTATGTTTGCTAGGTTGAGGCGGTTTGAAGAGTTGCTCTTGTGTTTTTTGACATTGCTCATGTCTCAAAAGAGGCAAGGGTCAGTTAGCAATCGCGTATCTCGTATTGTGATGAAGTTTGGAGAAGAGGCCAACGCATTCTAATGAAATGAAGGAGAACTCCATGCCAGTTGACACTGTCGTTACTTTATGTGTATGGACAGAGAGGTGCTCATGGAGTGCACATTCAATAGATGTCGTCTGGCACCTTGGTGAACATTCAGTCTTTACTCAGGCCACTGTGTCTGTTGGTGTATTCGTTTTTGTGCTTTTCTCCCATGGGATGTACATTTTGTACCGGTGTATATTTCTGGTAGCTATGCATGTTTCCATTGGAATGCCTAGTGCAGCTTGTGTTTGCGTACTCGTGTGAGTGATGTGTTTGTGTACTTGTGACAGGAGGAAGGTGTTCTGCTGCTGATGTATGGAGTAGTTTTCTACCATAACGTAGAAAAATAGGTTAACAATATTTGTTACTGTGCTCTGCCTGTTTTCAGCACCTGCTTCGAAGTACAGGTCAAATTGCACCCTTATTTTTTACTTTACGAAGTGTCCAGGTATTTTTTGTTGCACGGAGAATTACTTGTGGAACACATGTGAATGTATGCTTTTCTTACCGAATTGTGTCAAATTGTTTGAGGAGGTCAGTTTTGGGTCAAGCTGTGAGTCATTACTACGATTTTGCCTGAATCACTACCTCCCTTGAGATCATAATCAATACGTAGACTATCCCCATTCCCTTTCGAGTAGTGCAAGGATTCACTAGAGGAACTAGCACAAATCTGCTAAATCAGTAAATGATTCCCAAAACTAGTAATAGCCAAAAAATACTATTTAAAACAACATGTGCACGTTTCAGAATAGTGCATGGAACTACCCTAGGACTTTTAAGTATGAAAATGTCTTGTCTACAAATGATGGATTTCAGATGGAAGATAATTCACTAAATAGACATAGACATTATATCGACAGCGGCAGAGATTACCTGACAGACTTTCCTGTTCTGCTCATGCATTCCTGTCTGACGTGATTGCAGTGGGTGTGGTTGCAAAGACTTTGGCTGCTGGCAGCCAGGACATTTAGATAGATTTTATTGTTATAGATTATTCAAGAACCATTGTGATGACATATTAAATGTAGCAAGTGCATCAAAGTAACCCTGGGTATAAAAGATAGTGTTCACATTGGAAATCAGATTTAAGGTCAAAAGGTCATTGAAGTACTTTATATTTCCTCCTCTCTTAAGAAACAGAAACAAACCTTGTAGTGGCAACAGGTTTTTTCGTTTTTTTTTTTTTTTACTTTATGTCTGAACATTGTTTATCTTAACCTATTTTCATGTCTTATCAGAATTAATTAAAATGAAGACTAGTTAATAGAGACTAACTGACGTTCTCGGCTGTGGTGAAAACAAATGCACTGGGAGTATAGTATGCTGTGTACAGTATTTAACATAATTCCACTTGTCATTATGAATAGTTGATCAATATATCTAGACTTTTTAAAGGAAACAAAATAAAAAACGACCTATTTATGAGCCTGCCTTTGTCCCTTGCTTTATTTTTTTTTGTGTGAAATGAACTGTGATTCAGATGTTTGACTTGTTTTATCAGCCACACGCCCACATGATGTGGCTTATTACAAGTGGCCTGAGTCCAGAGACTAAGAGTGACTTATACTAACAGGTGTATGTTACCTTCTTCTTCCTGGTTTAACTTTACCCCCTCCCTGCTTCATAGCTTAATGAGGGCAGGTAACAAGGTGTCCTAGGTTGTCAGTGCAACATGCCATGGTCTTAGAATAAACAGCCTGAGACTGAAAGAGCCTTAGACTGAAAGAGCACTCATTTTTTATAATGTACCTTGGCCCATATGGCTAGGCAGGCGACCCTAACCACAGCTAAGCACACAGCGCAGCAGAGGTGAGATAATCACCCTTAAAGGGTGTATTCACCTGAGTTTGCTTTGTCCCCTGCACTTGCCTAGAAATGGTCTGATATGTTTTTGCATATTACCACCAGGTATGGCGTAATGAGGATGATTGATGGTGCCCTGATCCTCTGGGAGGAACAAAAGGCGACCGTGTGATCTATCTAGGCCACCTGCCAACCCCTTCACTGCGCTCAATCACAGGTGAGCTCCTAGATGACAGCATGGGTGGTGGCCATGGCAGCAGTGGGTAACCCATTAAAGCTGTGGTATCATTTGAACAGGTGCAATTCAAGTATCACATGTGCAGAATAACAGTTTACAATTAATTCATAATAATATTTATGAAATTATAAGAGTAGGTTTGAGGTGTGTTGGGGAGTTTGTTAAAGAAAGAAACGGTGAAATAAAAAAAATAAAAAAATGGTACCAAAAAAGAAGAGCCTCTTCCATCTAAACTTCTTAAGGCTGATGATATACAGTAGTGGAACAAGCACATTCTATGGAAACAGGTATTGCCCTCATTATAGTTATTGCCTCATTAATTGTTATATAAGCCTGGCTTTATGGCCTGCAGACATCTGCAATAAATATTGCAGTGTGCTTGCCATAGCTAACACTTATCCTTGTCTGAAGTTATGTGTCTGCCAACTTTGGCTTAAGCTTTTCCTCGACCATGCTTTTTTATATGAGAGAAAGGTTAACTTTGTCCTAGCTCCAAGTTATCCAGCGAAGTGCACATGCGCCCCCTAGCGCCATGATTTGGGTGAAAGTAAATTTACGAACGACCTACGACATACGATTCTTGTTTCTTGCTGAATTTGGTAAACGACAGAATTTCCCGAAACTAAACCTTATTTCAAACACTTGATATTGGAATTCGAACGCGTTTTTTAGTCTCATACATGAGTAAAACCAAGAAAAGCATGTCTGCTGTTGACTTAACTGGTACTGAGTTTTAAGTTGTAAATAATGTGTCGTTAGGCTATTATTAGACGCTGTCAATTTGTTCTTTGATTTTTTAATTACACTGTATGTCTCAAAAATGTATATGTCCAAAAATATACCCACAAAAATGTGGTTGACGACACCATTGGACAATTTGTTCAGGAAGTATGAGCGTCCCACCCCTGGGGGAAAAAAAAAGAAGAAAGACTGAAGGGGTGTCCTGCTGTTAAATTAGTCCAAATGTCAAGTGGCTAACCAATGGCCATAAACATCATACATTATTCTAAGGAGCAGTTGTAATATCTTCATGTTTCAATCGTTTTTATCAATGCAATAGCTTGAAACACCAGAAAACGCCCGCATAGCGCCTTTTCGCCCTCATTAGTAATCATTAAGACCTAACTTTGTGTAGCTTAAAGGTAGTAGTAGGACAATATATGACAAAGGACAATGGTACCAATGGGCCTCGACGGTAAGTTTCTTATTCATAAACGTAAACAGAGGTATATGCAAAAGCTGACCTTAGCTGGCTGCATTGGCACGCCACTTATATTTAAACTCATATGGACTAAATAATCCATTTGTTCATAACACTTTCGCATTTCATGTACATAACCTGGTAAGTGGTAACACATATAGAAACAATAGTTTATTTGGCTGCCAGATCATAAAGTTGTTCAAACATATTTGCATACAAAACAGTCTAGGGAAACATATATCCTTACTTTTCAGAAAAGACCAATCCAGACTTTCATCTTGTTGAAAAACGTGAAAAAGTAAAATGAGCAAAAAGAGAAACATAATTGAAATTATTAAAATTTTTATTTTTCACATATAAAATGTGGTTATTTTTATTCTAATACGACACAGTAATGGCTGCCATTGCTTTATGTTGTGGATTTGGTTGTTGTGAAAATGTATATGTTAAATATTAGAAATGTTATAATGTAGGATAATACTTAACTACATAACATAGAACAATACAATACAATACAATACATAGATAATACAAAACATAGAACATAGATAATTCCTTATTTTTCATTAATAATACAAATAATAACTTTAATTTAAAAGTGTTTATAGCAACCCAATGACACTTTACAAATAAGAGGAAGCATTGCAACATATGTGAAGTGTGAAGTGTGGTCAAAGATTAAGAATTGTAAAAATCAGTTCAGACAGTTGAGTCCATTCTAAAAGCCCTGGGTGTTAGGTCCTTACCGTAGGAAATAGGTATGCAAATAGCTAAAGTAAACATTATTTCAGTGATGTTATGCTCACACATTATAGTATTAAATCTTGCTGTAGACTATATTTTACTGTATGGCATTTTTATAGGTTTAATAAAAGCTCAGTCAATGGATGTATGGCACAAGTTATATTGTGCCTAACATACGTACATGTAATGAACTCTCATGTTTGGTCTGAAACCTCTTTGGGGGAATTCCTCTTCTCAGTCAAAGCTCTCATTTGTGGCGCCCTGCCTTGATCTACCTGGCAAGACAGAATATATCGAAAAACTCAAATAATTGTTGTAGGATCTATGTTTGGGAACTACAGACAAGCTGAAACAGATTGAACAAACCTGTGTCTGAAAAGTCAAAAAAGTCCTCCTCAAAAGCGCTCAGTCGTCTGGCACGAGAATTGTCTCTATTCCTGTTCCTTTTGGGGAATACACACAATTGTTTAATATTTATGGGTGTTATTAGTTATTATTGTCATATATGGCTCTCAAGTGCACACATTCTTTTTCTGTCAGTATCACCCACCAAATAGTGCCTGTTCTCTTCACCAGGACCACAGTGACCACGATTAGAATGATTATGAGGAGCAGAGCCGCTGCCAGAGAACCAAAGAGGGCTCCATAGAATGCTGGACCCCAGCGGGAGACCTCACACTGTTGGCCATAATACTGTTCCAGGTTGGATTCAAAGCACCTGTTTTTTGCGAAGGAAAGTGATCTGTTTTAGACATTTTATCGTCGCATCCGGCCTTACATGTCTGACTTTTGAATGATAATGTGTACTGCTTACCGACAGATAGGCCCAAGGCGGATGTCATTGAGGCATTCTCCATGACTATGACAATAGTCAGGGTTTCTTCTACAAGGCCCAGTGCACTGCCATTGGCCATCAATGACCTCAGCGGTATAGTTTGACTGACTGCAGTTGATAAACGGCTTCAGGTCAGTTATTTCTGGTTGGTGAAAAATAGATCGGAAATAGATAAATCGGGCCTAAAGTTGAGCTTGATAATCCATATATAATTATTTTGGTCAGAAGTGAATGATGATGTACTTACTCATTATTAGACTTTTCTGTAAGGTGACCTCAGTCAACAATACACTGACATTGCCAAAGGCCCTGCCAATACTCTGGAGGTTTTTTGCATCATTAAAAATATCACTTAAAGTGGTATTCAGTCCATGGTTTAGGTAGTCTATTTGAGTTTGGTTGTTTGGATAGCTGTATTGTACTATTGTATTTGCAACAACACTTCCTTTTCTGAAAACAAGAATCTATTTTAGAAGATACATTTTTTTGTAAACAAACTTGTTATCAAGGGTTTAAAAAAATATAAGGGATCATACAGTAACTTAGTGACTTGCACATCTCGGAAGTTCTGTGGATCTGCAATCTTGCAGAGAATATTCATCTGAGTGGTAAAATTGGGAAATAATGTTATAGCTTTATAACAATTACACAATAATTCTATTACTGACAATCATTCTTCTGTAATTTTAAAGTCAGGTTCTTGACATCAAACTATGTATTCCCTATAGACTATGGAACTGGAGACCTATGAAAACAATTATTATTTTGAAAAGTTATATGACACAATACAATTCAATTGAGGCTTCTCCTGAAGCTACGAAAGGGGGCTAAATGTGGGAGCTTCTGTAGCATTGCCTTACGAATAAATAGCTGCCTGTGATTTTCTCTCCTTGCATATTGTGCATGGTTCTGCGTATACTGTATTTTACGTAACGATATGCAATCGGAAAATATTTGAAAGTATTTTACCATGTACCTACCTGTTCAATCAAATCTCTGATAAATATTTGCGATTGATTTGAATTTAGATCATTGTAGGCCTCCTCAAATGTTCTAATAATTTCCAAAGAAATGATGACCTTCCTGGATGGTACTCTACCACTGTCTAAAACAAAATATTCATGATTATATCAAATCGAAGATTCTTTCTTGTTTAATTTACAGTGCTCTGCTGCACAGAGACCAATGTGTAACAAATCTTTGAAGCACTAACAGTATGTTTGTTAATATGATATGGCTGCTCATAATGCAAATCTGGGATCTGTCTTTAAACAGAGCAGGTTTAATTAGATGGTTTATGTATTAAATGGTTGTATAAATGATAAAAGGCAAAGGCAAAAGTAATAACAATAAAAACTAACCTAGTAGGGGTGCGGTCACATTCAGTCCAAAACGACATGTATTTCCAAAAGTTAAGTCATTACACTGGCACTGGCATGTCCCAAGAGTACCATTGAATAAACATGGCGAGCCATTACACACGCAGTCCTGTTCTCTGCACGGAGGTGTTGTTAATGGTTTCAATATTGTCATAGTAGTTATTGGATTCGATCTGGTGGTTAATGTTGACTGATTAGACACAAAATGAGGGGCATTTGTGGTGACTCGAATACTAAGAGTTGATGTTCCAATCTCTGTGCTCTGCCCTTTAACCGTTGTCAGTGGTAAAGACGATGATATTTCTTGTACTTGGAATGTAGTGGTGTGTTGAGTTGTAAAAAGCGCTGGAGGGACATGTTCTGTACGTTCAGAGTTGATTGTGCTCGCTGCTTGTTCTGGTGTAATGTTAGCTGGGGATGTCATTTTTGTTGGTTCTGTTGTCATAATAACTTGGGACGTTATTTCCGTTGAGGAAAATGCTTCTGTTGTGCTTCCTCCAGTATTTGTGCTCTTTGTGGTTTCATCTGGTTCTGTGGACACATGAGTTGGAAGGATGATTCCTGTTGGGAGAGAAAGTGAGGATGTTTGTGTAATAGCTGGACTTGTGTTATGAGTTGTTTGTTCAGAGTGCACTGTGTTTTCTGCTGGTTCTGTTGTCATAATAGCTTGGGACGTTATTTCCGTTGAGGAAAATGCTTCTGTTGTGCTTCCTCCAGTATTTGTGCTCTTTGTGGTTTCAATTGGTTCTGTGGTCACATGGTTTGGAAGGATGATTCCTGTTGGGAGAGAAAGTGAGGATGTTTGTGTAATAGCTGGACTTGTGTTATGAGTTGTTTGTTTAGAGTTCACTGTGTTTTCTGCTGGTTCTGTTGTCACAATAGCTTGGGACGTTATTTCCGTTGAGAAAAATGCTTCTGTTGTGCTTCCTCCAGTATTTGTGCTCTTTGTGGTTTCATCTGGTTCTGTGGACACATGAGTTGGAAGGATGATTCCTGTTGGGAGAGAAAGTGAGGATGTTTGTGTAATAGCTGGACTTGTGTTATGAGTTGTTTGTTCAGAGTGCACTGTGTTTTCTGCTGGTTCTGTTGTCATAATAGCTTCGGATGTTATTTTAGTGGAGGAAAATGCTACTGTTGTACTTCCTCCAGTATCTGTGCTCGTAGTTTCAACATGTTTTGTGGTCACATGGGTTGGAATATTCATTTCAGTTGTGAAAGAAAGTGAGGACGTTTGTGTCATAGCTGGACTTGTGTTTTCAGTTGTTAGTTTTGAGCTCACTGTGTTTTCTGCTGTTTCTGTTGTCATGCTAGCTGTGGGTGTTATTTCCGTTGGGGTAGATCCCGATGTGGTGGTGCTTCCAGTATTTGTGCTCTTTGTGGTTTCAATTGGTTCTGTTGTCACATGGTTTGGAAGGATGATTCCTGTTGAAAGAGAAAGTGAGGATGTTTGTGTAATAGCTGGACTTGTGTTATGAGTTGTTTGTTTAGAGTTCACTGTGTTTTCTGCTGGTTCTGTTGTCACAATAGCTTGGAACGTTATTTCCGTTGAGAAAAATGCTGATGTTGTGCTTCCTCCAGTATTTGTGCTCTTTGTGGTTTCAACTGGTTCTGTGGACACATAAGTTGGAAGGATGATTCCTGTTGGGAGAGACATTGAGGATGTTTGTGTAATAGCTGGACTTGTGTTATGAGTTGTTTGTTCAGAGTTCACTGTGTTTTCTGCTGGTTCTGTTGTCATAATAGATTGCGACGTTATTTTAGTGGAGGAAAATGCTACGGATGTACTTCCTCCAGTATCTGTGCTTGAAGTTTCAACTTCTTCTGTGGTCCCATGGGTTGGAATATTAATTCCAGTTGAGAAAGAAAGTGACGATGTTTGTGTCATAGCTGAACTTGTGTTTTCAGTTGTTAGTTTAGAGCTCACTGTGTTTTCTGCAGTTTCTGTTGTCATGCTAGCTGTGGGTGTTATTTCTGTTGGGATAGATCCCGATGTGGTGGTGCTTCCAGTATTTGTGCTCTTTGTGGTTTCAATTGGTTCTATGGTCACATGGGTTGGAAGGATGATTCCTGTTGAAAGAGAAAGTGAGGATGTTTGAGTGATAGCTGGACTTGTGTTATGAGTTGTTTGTTCAGAGTTATCTGTTTTATCTTCTGGTCCTGTTGTCATGCTAGCTGTGGATGTTCTTTCCATTGGGAAAGATCCTGATGTGGTGGTGCTTCCAGTATTTGTGCTCATTGTAGTTTCAACTTGTTCTGTGGACACATGAGTTGGAATGATGATTCCTGTTGAGAGAGACAATGGGTTTGTTTTTGGAATAGCTGGACTCGTGTTATGAGCTGTGAATTTAGAGTTAACTGTGTTATCAGTTGGTTCTGTTGTCGTAATAGCTTGGGACGTTATTTCCGTTGAGGAAAATGCTTCTGTTGTGCTTCCTCCAGTATTTGTGCTCTTTGTGGTTTCATCTGGTTCTGTAGACACATGAGTTGGAAGGATGATTCCTGTTGGGAGAGAAAGTGAGGATGTTTGTGTAATAGCTGGACTTGTGTTATGAGTTGTTTGTTCAGAGTGCACTGTGTTTTCTGCTGGTTCTGTTGTCATAATAGCTTCGGATGTTATTTCCGTTGAGGAAAATGCTACTGTTGTACTTCCTCCAGTATCTGTGCTCGTAGTTTCAACATGTTTTGTGGTCACATGGGTTGGAATATTCATTTCAGTTGTGAAAGAAAGTGAGGACGTTTGTGTCATAGCTGGACTTGTGTTTTCAGTTGTTAGTTTTGAGCTCACTGTGTTTTCTGCTGTTTCTATTGTCATGCTAGCTGTGGGTGTTATTTCCGTTGGGGTAGATCCGGATGTGGTGGTGCTTCCAGTATTTGTGCTCTTTGTGGTTTCAATTGGTTCTGTGGTCACATGGTTTGGAAGGATGATTCCTGTTGAAAGAGAAAGTGAGGATGTTTGTGTAATAGCTGGACTTGTGTTATGAGTTGTTTGTTTAGAGTTCACTGTGTTTTCTGCTGGTTCTGTTGTCACAATAGCTTGGGACGTTATTTCCGTTGAGAAAAATGCTTCTGTTGTGCTTCCTCCAGTATTTGTGCTCTTTGTGGTTTCATCTGGTTCTGTGGACACATGAGTTGGAAGGATGATTCCTGTTGGGAGAGAAAGTGAGGATGTTTGTGTAATAGCTGGACTTGTGTTATGAGTTGTTTGTTCAGAGTGCACTGTGTTTTCTGCTGGTTCTGTTGTCATAATAGCTTCGGATGTTATTTTAGTGGAGGAAAATGCTACTGTTGTACTTCCTCCAGTATCTGTGCTCGTAGTTTCAACATGTTTTGTGGTCACATGGGTTGGAATATTCATTTCAGTTGTGAAAGAAAGTGAGGACGTTTGTGTCATAGCTGGACTTGTGTTTTCAGTTGTTAGTTTTGAGCTCACTGTGTTTTCTGCTGTTTCTGTTGTCATGCTAGCTGTGGGTGTTATTTCCGTTGGGGTAGATCCTGATGTGGTGGTGCTTCCAGTATTTGTGCTCTTTGTGGTTTCAATTGGTTCTGTGGTCACATGGTTTGGAAGGATGATTCCTGTTGGGAGAGAAAGTGAGGATGTTTGTGTAATAGCTGGACTTGTGTTATGAGTTGTTTGTTCAGAGTGCACTGTGTTTTCTGCTGGTTCTGATGTCATAATAGCTTGGGACGTTATTTCCGTTGAGGAAAATGCTTCTGTTGTGCTTCCTCCAGTATTTGTGCTCTTTGTGTTTTCATCTGGTTCTGTGGACACATGAGTTGGAAGGATGATTCCTGTTGGGAGAGAAAGTGAGGATGTTTGTGTAATAGCTGGCATTGTGTTATGAGTTGTTTGTTCAGAGTGCACTGTGTTTTCTGCTGGTTCTGTTGTCATAATAGCTTGGGACGTTATTTCCGTTGAGGAAAATGCTTCTGTTGTGCTTCCTCCAGTATTTGTGCTCTTTGTGGTTTCAACTGGTTCTGTGGTCACATGGGTTGGAAGGATGATTCCTGTTGAGAGAGACATTGATGATGTTTTTGTAATAGCTGGACTTGTGTTATGAGTTGTTTGTTCAGAGTTCACTGTGTTTTCTGCTGGTTCTGTTGTCATAATAGCTTGGGACGTTATTTTAGTGGAGGAAAATGCAACTGTTGTACTTCCTCCAGTATCTGTGCTCGTAGTTTCAACTTGTTTTGTGGTCACATGGGTTGGAATATTCATTTCAGTTGTGAAAGAAAGTGAGGACGTTTGTGTCATAGCTGGACTTGTGTTTTCAGTTGTTAGTTTTGAGCTCACTGTGTTTTCTGCTGTTTCTGTTGTCATGCTAGCTGTGGGTGTTATTTCCGTTGGGGTAGATCCTGATGTGGTGGTGCTTCCAGTATTTGTGCTCTTTGTGGTTTCAATTGGTTCTGTGGTCACATGGTTTGGAAGGATGATTCCTGTTGAGAGACAGTGAGGATGTTTTTGTAATAGCTGGACTTGTGTTATGAGTTGTTTGTTCAGAGTTCACTGTGTTTTCTGCTGGTTCTGTTGTCATAATAGCTTGGGACGTTATTTCCGTTGAGGAAAATGCTTCTGTTGTGCTTCCTCCAGTATTTGTGCTCTTTGTGGTTTCAACTGGTTCTGTGGTCACATGGGTTGGAAGGATGATTCCTGTTGAAAGAGAAAGTGAGGATGTTTGTGAAATAGCTGGACTTGTGTTATGAGTTGTTTGTTCAGAGTTCACTGTGTTTTCTGCTGGTTCTGTTGTCATAATAGCTTGGGACGTTATTTTAGTGGAGGAAAATGCAACTGTTGTACTTCCTCCAGTATCTGTGCTCGTAGTTTCAACTTGTTTTGTGGTCACATGGGTTGGAATATTCATTTCAGTTGTGAAAGAAAGTGAGGACGTTTGTGTCATAGCTGGACTTGTGTTTTCAGTTGTTAGTTTTGAGCTCACTGTGTTTTCTGCTGTTTCTGTTGTCATGCTAGCTGTGGGTGTTATTTCCGTTGGGGTAGATCCTGATGTGGTGGTGCTTCCAGTATTTGTGCTCTTTGTGGTTTCAATTGGTTCTGTGGTCACATGGTTTGGAAGGATGATTCCTGTTGAAAGAGAAAGTGAGGATGTTTGTGTAATAGCTGGACTTGTGTTATGAGTTGTTTGTTCAGAGTGCACTGTGTTTTCTGCTGGTTCTGTTGTCATAATAGCTTGGGACGTTATTTCCGTTGAGGAAAATGCTTCTGTTGTGCTTCCTCCAGTATTTGTGCTCTTTGTGGTTTCATCTGGTTCTGTGGACACATGAGTTGGAAGGATGATTCCTGTTGGGAGAGAAAGTGAGGATGTTTGTGTAATAGCTGGACTTGTGTTATGAGTTGTTTGTTCAGAGTGCACTGTGTTTTCTGCTGGTTCTGTTGTCATAATAGCTTGGGACGTTATTTCCGTTGAGGAAAATGCTTCTGTTGTGCTTCCTCCAGTATTTGTGCTCTTTGTGGTTTCAACTGGTTCTGTGGTCACATGGGTTGGAAGGATGATTCCTGTTGAAAGAGAAAGTGAGGATGTTTGTGAAATAGCTGGACTTGTGTTATGAGTTGTTTGTTCAGAGTTCACTGTGTTTTCTGCTGGTTCTGTTGTCATAATAGCTTGGGACGTTATTTTAGTGGAGGAAAATGCAACTGTTGTACTTCCTCCAGTATCTGTGCTCGTAGTTTCAACTTGTTTTGTGGTCACATGGGTTGGAATATTCATTTCAGTTGTGAAAGAAAGTGAGGACGTTTGTGTCATAGCTGGACTTGTGTTTTCAGTTGTTAGTTTTGAGCTCACTGTGTTTTCTGCTGTTTCTGTTGTCATGCTAGCTGTGGGTGTTATTTCCGTTGGGGTAGATCCTGATGTGGTGGTGCTTCCAGTATTTGTGCTCTTTGTGGTTTCAATTGGTTCTGTGGTCACATGGTTTGGAAGGATGATTCCTGTTGGGAGAGACATTGATGATGTTTTTGTAATAGCTGGACTTGTGTTATGAGTTGTTTGTTCAGAGTTCACTGTGTTTTCTGCTGGTTCTGTTGTCATAATAGCTTGGGACGTTATTTCCGTTGAGGAAAATGCTTCTGTTGTGCTTCCTCCAGTATTTGTGCTCTTTGTGGTTTCAACTGGTTCTGTGGTCACATGGGTTGGAAGGATGATTCCTGTTGAAAGAGAAAGTGAGGATGTTTGTGAAATAGCTGGACTTGTGTTATGAGTTGTTTGTTCAGAGTTCACTGTGTTTTCTGCTGGTTCTGTTGTCATAATAGCTTGGGACGTTATTTTAGTGGAGGAAAATGCAACTGTTGTACTTCCTCCAGTATCTGTGCTCGTAGTTTCAACTTGTTTTGTGGTCACATGGGTTGGAATATTCATTTCAGTTGTGAAAGAAAGTGAGGACGTTTGTGTCATAGCTGGACTTGTGTTTTCAGTTGTTAGTTTTGAGCTCACTGTGTTTTCTGCTGTTTCTGTTGTCATGCTAGCTGTGGGTGTTATTTCCGTTGGGGTAGATCCTGATGTGGTGGTGCTTCCAGTATTTGTGCTCTTTGTGGTTTCAATTGGTTCTGTGGTCACATGGTTTGGAAGGATGATTCCTGTTGAAAGAGAAAGTGAGGATGTTTGTGTAATAGCTGGACTTGTGTTATGAGTTGTTTGTTCAGAGTGCACTGTGTTTTCTGCTGGTTCTGTTGTCATAATAGCTTGGGACGTTATTTCCGTTGAGAAAAATGCTTCTGTTGTGCTTCCTCCAGTATTTGTGCTCTTTGTGGTTTCATCTGGTTCTGTGGACACATGAGTTGGAAGGATGATTCCTGTTGGGGAGAAAGTGCTTTTGTTGTAGCTTCTGTGACAGTATTTGTGCTCTTTGTGGTTTCATGACACAGTTGGAAGGATGATTCCTGTTGGGAGAGAAAGTGAGGATGTTTGTGTAATAGCTGAACTTGTGTTATGAGTTGTTTGTTCAGAGTGCACTGTGTTTTCTGCTGGTTCTGTTGTCATAATAGCTTGGGACGTTATTTCCGTTGAGGAAAATGCTTCTGTTGTGCTTCCTCCAGTATTTGTGCTCTTTGTGGTTTCAACTGGTTCTGTGGTCACATGGGTTGGAAGGATGATTCCTGTTGAGAGAGAAAGTGAGGATGTTTGTGAAATAGCTGGACTTGTGTTATGAGTTGTTTGTTCAGAGTTCACTGTGTTTTCTGCTGGTTCTGTTGTCATAATAGCTTGGGACGTTATTTTAGTGGAGGAAAATGCAACTGTTGTACTTCCTCCAGTATCTGTGCTCGTAGTTTCAACTTGTTTTGTGGTCACATGGGTTGGAATATTCATTTCAGTTGTGAAAGAAAGTGAGGACGTTTGTGTCATAGCTGGACTTGTGTTTTCAGTTGTTAGTTTTGAGCTCACTGTGTTTTCTGCTGTTTCTGTTGTCATGCTAGCTGTGGGTGTTATTTCCGTTGGGGTAGATCCTGATGTGGTGGTGCTTCCAGTATTTGTGCTCTTTGTGGTTTCAATTGGTTCTGTGGTCACATGGTTTGGAAGGATGATTCCTGTTGGGAGAGACATTGATGATGTTTTTGTAATAGCTGGACTTGTGTTATGAGTTGTTTGTTCAGAGTTCACTGTGTTTTCTGCTGGTTCTGTTGTCATAATAGCTTGGGACGTTATTTCCGTTGAGGAAAATGCTTCTGTTGTGCTTCCTCCAGTATTTGTGCTCTTTGTGGTTTCAACTGGTTCTGTGGTCACATGGGTTGGAAGGATGATTCCTGTTGAAAGAGAAAGTGAGGATGTTTGTGAAATAGCTGGACTTGTGTTATGAGTTGTTTGTTCAGAGTTCACTGTGTTTTCTGCTGGTTCTGTTGTCATAATAGCTTGGGACGTTATTTTAGTGGAGGAAAATGCAACTGTTGTACTTCCTCCAGTATCTGTGCTCGTAGTTTCAACTTGTTTTGTGGTCACATGGGTTGGAATATTCATTTCAGTTGTGAAAGAAAGTGAGGACGTTTGTGTCATAGCTGGACTTGTGTTTTCAGTTGTTAGTTTTGAGCTCACTGTGTTTTCTGCTGTTTCTGTTGTCATGCTAGCTGTGGGTGTTATTTCCCTTGGGGTAGATCCTGATGTGGTGGTGCTTCCAGTATTTGTGCTCTTTGTGGTTTCAATTGGTTCTGTGGTCACATGGTTTGGAAGGATGATTCCTGTTGAAAGAGAAAGTGAGGATGTTTGTGTAATAGCTGGACTTGTGTTATGAGTTGTTTGTTCAGAGTGCACTGTGTTTTCTGCTGGTTCTGTTGTCATAATAGCTTGGGACGTTATTTCCGTTGAGGAAAATGCTTCTGTTGTGCTTCCTCCAGTATTTGTGCTCTTTGTGGTTTCATCTGGTTCTGTGGACACATGAGTTGGAAGGATGATTCCTGTTGGGAGAGAAAGTGAGGATGTTTGTGTAATAGCTGGACTTGTGTTATGAGTTGTTTGTTCAGAGTGCACTGTGTTTTCTGCTGGTTCTGTTGTCATAATAGCTTGGGACGTTATTTCCGTTGAGGAAAATGCTTCTGTTGTGCTTCCTCCAGTATTTGTGCTCTTTGTGGTTTCAACTGGTTCTGTGGTCACATGGGTTGGAAGGATGATTCCTGTTGAGAGAGACATTGATGATGTTTTTGTAATAGCTGGACTTGTGTTTTCAGTTGTTTGTTCAGAGTTCACTGCGTTTTCTGCTGGTTCTGTTGTCATAATAGCTTGGGACGTTATTTTAGTGGAGGAAAATGCAACTGTTGTACTTCCTCCAGTATCTGTGCTCGTAGTTTCAACTTGTTTTGTGGTCACATGGGTTGGAATATTCATTTCAGTTGTGAAAGAAAGTGAGGACGTTTGTGTCATAGCTGGACTTGTGTTTTCAGTTGTTAGTTTTGAGCTCACTGTGTTTTCTGCTGTTTCTGTTGTCATGCTAGCTGTGGGTGTTATTTCCGTTGGGGTAGATCCTGATGTGGTGGTGCTTCCAGTATTTGTGCTCTTTGTGGTTTCAATTGGTTCTGTGGTCACATGGTTTGGAAGGATGATTCCTGTTGGGAGAGAAAGTGAGGATTAGCTGTTGTGTTATGAGTTGTTTGTTCAGAGTGCACTGTGTTTTCTGCTGGTTCTGTTGAGGTTATGTTTGTGCTTCCTCCAGTAGCTTTGTGGTTTCACTTGTGTTGGAAGGATGGGAGAGAAAGTTGTTTGTTGGACTTGTGTTATGAGTTCACTGTGTTTTCTGCTGGTTCTGTTGTCATAATAGCTTGGGACGTTATTTCCGTTGAGGAAAATGCTTCTGTTGTGCTTCCTCCAGTATTTGTGCTCTTTGTGGTTTCAACTGGTTCTGTGGTCACATGGGTTGGAAGGATGATTCCTGTTGGGAGAGAAAGTGAGGATGTTTGTGTAATAGCTGGACTTGTGTTATGAGTTGTTTGTTCAGAGTGCACTGTGTTTTCTGCTGGTTCTGTTGTCATAATAGCTTGGGATGTTATTTTAGTGGAGGAAAATGCAACTGTTGTACTTCCTCCAGTATCTGTGCTCGTAGTTTCAACTTGTTTTGTGGTCACATGGGTTGGAATATTCATTTCAGTTGTGAAAGAAAGTGAGGACGTTTGTGTCATAGCTGGACTTGTGTTTTCAGTTGTTAGTTTTGAGCTCACTGTGTTTTCTGCTGTTTCTGTTGTCATGCTAGCTGTGGGTGTTATTTCCGTTGGGGTAGATCCTGATGTGGTGGTACTTCCAGTATTTGTGCTCTTTGTGGTTTCAATTGGTTCTGTGGTCACATGGTTTGGAAGGATGATTCCTGTTGGGAGAGACATTGATGATGTTTTTGTAATAGCTGGACTTGTGTTATGAGTTGTTTGTTCAGAGTTCACTGTGTTTTCTGCTGGTTCTGTTGTCATAATAGCTTGGGACGTTATTTCCGTTGAGGAAAATGCTTCTGTTGTGCTTCCTCCAGTATTTGTGCTCTTTGTGGTTTCAACTGGTTCTGTGGTCACATGGGTTGGAAGGATGATTCCTGTTGAAAGAGAAAGTGAGGATGTTTGTGAAATAGCTGGACTTGTGTTATGAGTTGTTTGTTCAGAGTTCACTGTGTTTTCTGCTGGTTCTGTTGTCATAATAGCTTGGGACGTTATTATAGTGGAGGAAAATGCAACTGTTGTACTTCCTCCAGTATCTGTGCTCGTAGTTTCAACTTGTTTTGTGGTCACATGGGTTGGAATATTCATTTCAGTTGTGAAAGAAAGTGAGGACGTTTGTGTCATAGCTGGACTTGTGTTTTCAGTTGTTAGTTTTGAGCTCACTGTGTTTTCTGCTGTTTCTGTTGTCATGCTAGCTGTGGGTGTTATTTCCGTTGGGGTAGATCCTGATGTGGTGGTGCTTCCAGTATTTGTGCTCTTTGTGGTTTCAATTGGTTCTGTGGTCACATGGTTTGGAAGGATGATTCCTGTTGAAAGAGAAAGTGAGGATGTTTGTGTAATAGCTGGACTTGTGTTATGAGTTGTTTGTTCAGAGTGCACTGTGTTTTCTGCTGGTTCTGTTGTCATAATAGCTTGGGAGTTATTTCCGTTGAGGAAAATGCTTCTGTTTTGTGTTTTCTCTTTGTGGCTGGGTTCTGTGGAAGGTTTGGAAGGATGATTCCTGTTGAGAGAGACATTGAGGATGTTTGTGTAATAGCTGGACTTGTGTTATGAGCTGTTTGTTCAGAGTTCACTGTGTTTTCTGCTGGTTCTGTTGTCCTAATAGCTTGGGATGTTATTTTAGTGGAGGAAAAGGCTACTGTTGTACTTCCTCCAGTATCTGTGCTCGTAGTTTCAACATGTTTTGTGGTCACATGGGTTGGAATATTCATTTCAGTAGTAAAAGAAAGTGAGGACGTTTGTGTCATAGCTGGACTTGTGTTTTCAGTTGTTAGTTTTGAGCTCACTGTGTTTTCTGCTGTTTCTGTTGTCATGCTAGCTGTGGGTGTTACTTCCGTTGGGGTAGATCCCGATGTGGTGGTGCTTCCAGTATTTGTGCTCTTTGTGGTTTCAATTGGTTCTGTGGTCACATAGGTTGGAAGGAGGATTCCTGTTGAAAGAGAAAGTGAGGATGTTTGTGTAATAGCTGGACTTGTGTTATGAGTTGTTTGTTCAGAGTGCACTGTGTTTTCTGCTGGTTCTGTTGTCATAATAGCTTGGGACGTTATTTCCGTTGAGGAAAATGCTTCTGTTTTGCTTCCTCCAGTATTTGTGCTCTTTGTGGTTTCAACTGGTTCTGTGGTCACATGGATTGGAAGGATGATTCCTGTTGAGAGAGACATTGAGGATGTTTGTGTAATAGCTGGACTTGTGTTATGAGCTGTTTGTTCAGAGTTCACTGTGTTTTCTGCTGGTTCTGTTGTCCTAATAGCTTGGGATGTTATTTTAGTGGAGGAAAATGCTACTGTTGTACTTCCTCCAGTATCTGTGCTCGTAGTTTCAACATGTTTTGTGGTCACATGGGTTGGAATATTCATTTCAGTTGTGAAAGAAAGTGAGGACGTTTGTGTCATAGCTGGACTTGTGTTTTCAGTTGTTAGTTTTGAGCTCACTGTGTTTTCTGCTGTTTCTGTTGTCATGCTAGCTGTGGGTGTTACTTCCGTTGGGGTAGATCCCGATGTGGTGGTGCTTCCAGTATTTGTGCTCTTTGTGGTTTCAATTGGTTCTGTGGTCACATGGGTTGGAAGGATGATTCCTGTTGAAAGAGAAAGTGAGGATGTTTGTGTAATAGCTGGACTTGTGTTATGAGTTGTTTGTTCAGAGTTCACTGTGTTTTCTTCTGGTTCTGTTGTCATAATAACTTGGGATGTTATTTTAGTGGAGGAAAATGCCACTGTTGTACTTCCTCCAGTATCCGTGCTCGTAGTTTCAACATGTTTTGTGGTCACATGGGTTGGAATGGTCATTTCAGTAGTGAAAGAAAGTGAGGACGTTTGTGTCATAGCTGGACTTGTGTTTTCAGTTGTTAGTTTTGAGCTCACTGTGTTTTCTGCTGTTTCTGTTGTCATGCTAGCTGTGGGTGTTATTTCCGTTGGGATAGATCCCGATGTGGTGGTGCTTCCAGTATTTGTGCTCTTTGTGGTTTCAACTGGTTCTGTGGTCACATGAGTTGGAAGGATGATTCCTGTTGAGAGAAACAATGGGGATGTTTTTGGAAGAGCTGGACTCGTGTTATGAGCTGTGAATTTAGAGTTATCTGTTTTATCAGTTGGTTCTGTTGTCGTAAAAGCTTGGGACGTTATTTCTGTTGAGGAAAATGCTTCTGTTGTGCTCCCTCCATTATCTGTGCTCATTGTTGGTTCATCTGGTTTTGTGGACACATGAGTTGGAAGGATGATTCCTGTTGAGAGAGACAGTGAGGATGTTTGTCTAACAGTTGGACTTGTGTTATGAGTTAGTTTAGAGTTCAGTGTGTTTTCTGCTGGTTTTGTTGTCCTAATAGCTTGTGACATTATTGTGGTTGAGGAAAAAGCTTCTGTTTTGCTTTCTCCACTATCAGGGCTCATTGTGTGTTCAACTGACTCTGTGGACACATGAGTTGGAATGATGATTTTTGTTGAGAGAGGTATTGAGGATGTTTTTGTAATTATTGGTCTCTTGTTATGAGTTGTTAGTATAGATTTCACTGTATTTTCTGTTTGTTCTGGTTTCGTAATAGCTTGCGACATTATTTTAGTTGATACAAACAATTTTATTGGGTGTCCTCCAGTTTTTGTGCAAATTTTTTTTCCCACTGGTTTTGTGGACGCATGACTTGGAATGCTTATTCCAGTGTGGAGAGAAAGTGAGGATGTTTGTGTTATAGCTGGACTTGTGTTTTGAGTTATCAGTTTAGAGTTCACAGTGTTTTCTCCTTGTCCTTTTGTCTTGTTTGGATTGGATGTTATTTCCGTTAAGAAAGATCCCAATGTGGTACTTCCTCCTGTATTTGAGCTTACTTTATTTTCAACTTGTTCTGTTGGACCATTAGTTCTATGTTTTATTCCAGTTGAGAGATAAACTAAGGACGTTTTCATTGTTGAATGTTCACTTGTGCTTTGAGATGTTAATTTCATTAAGCTCTCGTCTTGTTTTGTTGTCATGTTTGTCTGAAGCCTTATGTATGTAGAATTAGATAAAGAGGCTGTACTTCCCTCAGTATCTAAGCTTATTGTTATTTTAATTTGTTCTTTGGACAAATGAGTTGGAATATTAATTCCATTTGGGAGAGAATCCGAGTTCTTTGTCGTAGCTGGACTTGTTTTCTCAGTTAGTTTTGAGATAATTTTGTCTTCTTCTTGTGCTAATGTAATGCTAGCTTTCGAGATTGTTTTCATTGAAGAAAATTCTGAGGGGATGTTGTCTCCAGTATTTGAAGTCATTGTTTCTTCCGTTGAATCTTCTGTCACGTGCCTACTTTTAGTTGAGTAATGAACTGAGTCTGTTGTTACTCTCTTATTTATACTTTTCTTCAGGGTGGTTTGCGTCCAAGCAGTTGCGTTTTCTTTGGCACTAGAACTCATTGTTAATACTGCTAGTTTTTTTGTAATTTTTTTCAGTGACGTTATTTCAGGGTCGGGAGAAACCATGTCTGTACTTGTACTCATATTGTTTTTCTGAGGTTTTTGTGACTCAGTGGTATCAAATTCTATTGAATTTTTACTCAGTCCCTTTTGATCGTCAATTAACTGACGTCCATCACTACCTCTCTTAGATGCCGGTTTTATTATGTCCAATTCAATGGGAATAGAATCCTTAATTAAAGGTCTTGCATCTTCAAGGTTTTTTAATATTTCTTCTTTTTTCAATGTCTGGTCTGACGGAACAAGTTGGTGGGGTTGGTTTTCTGTTGGATAAGATAGATATAATATTTTTGTTTAGAAATAGGCAGTATTAAGTATGATTACAATTCTAGTCCACAAAACACATCAATTTGTTTTTGAAATGTTTCTGGATTGCTGCACTATCCCTCTACTACCACTAGAGGTAGAAGTTGCATCACATTTCAAGATTTGTAAACCTGATATTGATCATTTACTAAAGGATGACGAGTGATAATTTATAAGAATATATAACTAATATACCTACTAATATTAACTATTATAAACTATATTTATAGATGATTTGAATCCCCTCCAAACTCAGTAATTCAGATGTAATGTAAAGTAAAATAGTACTTGTCTATAATAAGGAATACTATTTATGTAAAAAAAAAAAGTGAAAAAAAGTTGAACACTACTTTTTCCTAAAATATCACCTTTATATTGCATTGTAATTACAAAATAATTCTTTATACTTCGTATAGTTGTTATGAGCATTTTGCTGGAGGATTTTCCCCTCAGAAGCTTAAAACAAGCAAAAACGTACACTCACCCTTTATAACTGCAAAGATCAACAGCAATACTATAGAAATAGCTATCATAAGAGTGATGAAAAATATTAGTATCCTTTTCCAGTTAAAGTAACTCGATGTATTAATCATTTCCAGGTATGTTTAATAGCTTCCTTAAAATATATTTTTTAACTCTCTAGATTTGCCGGTCAGTCTCCCTCTTGCATTAATCCTCCCTTTGATGTACGTTTCCAGTAAGTGTGAGCTGTCTTAGCAACGATTTTCCAATGCCTGCTCTTTATCACAATCAATTCTACTGTATGTGTCATCTACGATACTGCTGCGTTGTTGGGGACCAAGTGAGGCAGTGATGCATTCCGCTAATATGCACAGCCACCTTAGGTAAACTGTTGATGTATTGCATTACTATTTAAGTTTCTCATATTGCACTCGCAGTGTTAACACCTATTCATTAATAGATCTGTTCAGGACAAAGGGACGTAGAAAATAGTGTGTAGAAACATTACCCTGAGAGTGAGTATAAATCAATATTTAAGTTGGCCAAATCTTATTCCAAGGAACCTGTTTTGCCTGTTAATAAGGCTGACCTGTTTTTAAAGTAACTTTTTCCAATATGAATATTTTTTTCCATTTTTTCAGGGTATTGGCTATGTGTTTAAAGTGGTTTAGACATTCCCTCTCAAATTTACTTTTTGCCCATTTACTTGTGTAATATAGTTATTAAAATGGGTAAAATGTATTTTATTTTTGGTAAGCAATGTGCACATAGTGTGCACACAATTGGAAGACCTTTTGTTTTAGAAAAATGTCCCTAAAACAATCTTTTAAACAGTGGAAGGAATGAATCACTAACAGGCTAGGCCAATTATACTTGCAGGATTTGTATAGCAGAAAAACAAACTAATTGTTTTAAATCTTTATTACAAGCATGCAATTTTAAATGGACGTGGGCTGAAAGAAAAAAAAGGTGTCTTTTAGTTTGCCTTTATCAATGTTTGACTATGTTTTGTACCCAAATAATTTGTCTCGTCTTAATACAATTTCTCTGATAATATTAAGAAATAAGCAATAAGCAAGATCTGTAATTAGTTAGCATTTTGGCATTTGCACTTGCAAATGTGTGCAAACAAATGTATTGATAAACAGCAGAGACAAAGGCTAATTCATGCAGCCAAAGCAATACCACCAACAATGGCATGGTAACACTAACTGAAAGAGTTTCTGTATTGTTGACAAGTACACAGTGTCATGCTTTGCCATGAACTTGTTTTCTTAGTCAAATCTAAGGGAATTATGTTTTAAATATATAATAATTGTGTCAACAGCTTTTTATTGTAGCAATAGCAGGAACAATACTCATAGGTAGAGTAGACAACATTGCTGACCAGTTTTAGATGACCATATACTGTGTGTGCGTGCGTTACACATACCTATTTTTGTTGATACAACAAAATATATATTTATGTACCTACCTAGTACATATATCAATCTATAGTAACCATAGCCAACCAAAGGAGGCTCTGATTCCATTAGAGCAGAGATAATCTATCTTAAATTAAATGTACTGGTTGGTTCTGACCAAAATACAGATGGTGATAACCCAACACCATAACGTAATAAAGTACTTTTTTAGAACTATACCTAAATGTTAAAACTCAGAACAGGACAGAATGTTCTTTAGCCTTTCTTGATATGAACTTTATTAAGGGTGGCACCTCACTCATGGCAGTCATTGTTTATACACGTTTTATTTCAGTGGTTGCCAGACACTTCTGTGAATCTTATTTGGGGACTGTGATGGGCAACCAAGCTAATATAACAGGTTGAATAATTTAATAACTTGGTCAATATGCAAAAAAAAAACTAAAAAAAATCTGTTTATGACTATGCTCCAATGAAGGATCAGCTCCAAACAGCAGATGTTGCATAGTATCAGGGAGAGGTTAGACGGAACTAGACTGAATTGAGATGTTTCCCCTATTGCTATCGTGGTGACAACTAAGATCGAACTTTTTACTCCTTTTGTTTTCTTATCTGAAAATAATTTCTCATATTGCCTCTGTTTAATCACCAGAAATGTGTTTCTCAGATAGCCTGGAAACAGAATCAATTGATATAATTCCTGCATACGTGTTTTGCTTACTCTATTGTCACCTTCAAAGGACTGTCTTGCCTTAGTATGGTTAAGGTGCCATTTTAAAAACAAAATGTAGAAAAACTTACATGAAATGATCACTTCATAGTATTATTACAAATGTATATCTCATTACGTGAAATGATCACTTCAGAGTATTATTACAAATGTATGTGTCATTACATGACATGCACTCTAGGAAAGTTTTATTACACCTGATAATAAACATGAATTTATCTAATAACAATAGAACGGTAGTAACTATTTAGATAAATAAACACAGCAAATCATACATAGATATGATAGCTCTATAGATTATTGAAGCTTAATATGCACTTCTTTCAAATCAAAAAAATTGCCTTTTTTGTTACCTGAGAAATGTATTTGTTAATATGATTTTTAGTGTAGGGAATCCACAACACAGGCTAGTTTGGAGTAATTGGGTGTGTATTAGTTGATGTTACAGATAAGCCTAGCCATATCTACTGATTGAGACGCATGTCAGAATTAACAAACATACAAACGTGGTGGAGCTAGTTTTGTTTTGTAGAAGTACTGGCAACATTTCGGTCTCTATAACTGTAATGCCTACTAAAGCTTTTCCCATCATGTTTAGATGATGACCAGTGCTTAAGTTTATACTATGAGGAAAAATGGCAAGGCAACAACGTGAAAGTCATTGTAGACTGTTATAACCTGCATGCTCATTCCTTACCAATTGAATCATATTGCTCCCCATCACAACATATTGAAGACACATTTGTTTTTATGTATATGTGTATATTGGCCCTGCTGACAACTCAAAAGTGTTGACTCTTTTCTTCTGTGTATAGTATTGTTTTGGGTCTTGGGTCAGTGATTGATTTCCTGGTGAGTAATAATTCCAAGCAGGAATGACTCATTATATTCATTTTCTAACTTAAGCCAAACACATTATGAGTAGGTCAGTCAGCGACATTGTGCGCTTTATATAGGAATGCTGGACTTTTTAATTCACATCTAACTTGAGCTGTGAGCAATGTAGCATGTTACCAAAGTGAAGAAAGTGGGACGTTATTGTTCTGTATATTAGTTACATTAGTTATTAGTTACTTTAAATCTGATCATATCTCAAGACCCAAAACAAAACTTCAAGCTGGAAGGAAAAATCTATTGAATGACTATCATTATTCAAACACGATGTAAAGTTGGTTAATCAGTCCTTGTGCCCAAGGGCTGTTGGATAAAGACATAACATGACTTTGTGCCAATGAGGAAACTTAAACAATAAATCCTTCCAATAATTCCACCCACTTTCTTTCAATGCTCTAATCATTTGCAGAATAAAGACTGAAGCTCCATTGTTCTATGCCCACAGAAATATGTTCCCTACGTGTACATAGGTTCACTGAAGGAGGCTGTTAAATGGTGGACAACAAAATCACATCTTTGAAAACAAACAATTGATTTCACTTTGATGATTTTATTTGAGTAAATTAAGAGCAAGGTTATGAAGAAATGGGCCTCTTACAGCTCCCCAAACTCACATCCAGAATTACAAGCATGGGATGAAGCAAACTGGGTCATTGCTGCTACCTCACAGATATGGGAGAACTAGCACAAAATAAATACCTCACCCATCTTTTCTTCAAGCCTCTGTGGCAACCATGTATATGGAACGACAACCTTCTGTTGCATTTATTTAAACAATGGTGTTCAATCACAGTAATACATCAACAACGCTGTCGGTTATCAATACATTGAAACAAATTTCCTATATTAATAAAATCAATGCTATTTTGAAACAGCAGTAATCAGCAATCACTAGCCCATCTTAGAGTGGTTCCATAAATAGAACTGCTTCTCTGCATTCAAAATTCACATTTGAAAAAAGCTTTCAGGGCAACTGCACTCGGTACTTGTTATGAGTAGTCCAACTAATAGGGTAAGGCAGAGCTAGCTTCTATTCCTTGTGTAGTAAACCTTGATAATATCCTGTGCAGGCACATCACACTCACACACACACACACACACACACACACACACACACACACTCTATTAGGTGTAGCTCTCAGTGTTCCTGCTGATTTTCTTGCTCCCCCAGACCCTCCTCTGCTCCTGCTGCTGTTGCTGTTGCTGTCTCTTTGGCCAGCTGGTCAAGAGCCCTGCGTCGCTCAGCCTCCGTCACGGTCATTGGATGCAATGGGAAGAATCCTGCCAGACCTGCAGAAGAGGCAAATGAGAAGTGAGACTACAACTTTTACCACACATACAGGCCTGCGTCAACTGAAAGTGAAAAATAAAAATGTACATGGAACCGTGCTAGTATGACTTTGACTATGCAAAGGAATACATCAAGAAACTATACTCCTTCCCTTCCCATTTGTTGCCCGATTGATATTTGGCCATAGGCTATATAAAGTAAGAGAAATCTGCTTCAATACGTTCTTATTATATGCAACATATCATAAAGAGCAGTGATCTACTTTGCCAATATGAAGAATCTCAAAATTCCCACCTAGCAGTTTGGCCACTGGCTTTGAAGGATGTGCACCGCATCCCATCCAGTACTTGATCCGGTCGTAATTGAAGCTGACAAGCTTTTCGTTGTAGATGTTAGGAAGAGGGTCATAGGAGCCCAGCTGTTCAATGTATTTGCTGTCCCGTGCTCGCTTGTTGAATGCAGCCACAATGCGATAGAAAGGTCTGTTGGCCTGTTTGTGACCAGCTAAAGCCAGTCTGATGACTACATGTCCTCCATGGTATGTTTTTAGCAGAACAGATGCTGTAAGGGAGCACAAAATCAGTGCATAGGTATTGATCTCAAGGCAATGAGACTAGTCAGGCTTGTGGCATTCTAGGCAAACTTGTGGCAAACTTGCTTGGTTAGCCTAGTTATAACTTTAAATGTCTATTAAATCCTGCAATTAACAGTACACTTAACCTTAACAATGGAATATCTTAGACTGTGTCACCAACTTTAACGAAACATTTTGGATCGAAGGTGCCCCAATGCCATATCTGCCCACAACCCAAATTTATTAAAAAACATCGACTGGGTGTAGAAGAGCTCTTCTTAAACTTTCCTGTGTATAAAAAACTAAAACAAAAAAAAACTGCATAGTGTAAGCTTAACTCACGAATTAACCCACTTAAGGTAATAATCGAACATACGTACATAGGTGGACCATGATGACCTATTGCGTTTTCCTGCAACATGATACCAAATAACGCTTTAGTAAATCACAAATGATCATTATGTTCACAGTTAAAGACAAATAGGATAACGCAACATTAGCCGCTAACGCTAATAACGTTAGCTACGATGCTAATACGATCATGGTTTGTAATTGTAAAAGACGTTATTGTCAATCGTAAATTGGAAAAACTACCTGTAAAATTACGAAATAGAGACAATAAAATGTTTCCAACGACTTGAGTATTTGCTAGATACACCCAACTGACTGCCCAAATGTGACATTCGTTAGGGCGCAGCCATTTTGAAATAGGAAAAAAAATAAGCCAAGGCAATCTATGTTTTATCCACTAGATGGAAACATTACGCCTCTGTTTGTGAGTAGTACTTTAATCGTGGTCGTGACAAATCGCCTACTTCGCTCAAACTAGGGAAAATGAATGTCACACATTTTTCATACCTAGGTTCTTGTGTAGCCCCATATGAGAGAGAAATAGTGCGAGAGTTGATATAACATGGGCTATTCTAGCGTTTGATAATGGCGTTTGAAAATGTAATAAACTTTAATTAGATGCGACTTGGAAATATATTGAGCCTAGATTATATAGGCCTAATTTATAATGACAAATGCTACATAGGATATTTAGGCGGTATACAATAGTCCTCATCTTTTAACCGTTCATAAGCACAGATCCTACAAACAGATATAAAAGATATTTATCGTAATCAAGACAGTTGCTGTTTTTGCTTGTTTTAGGCTTATACGTCGAACACGATGCTTTTTTGATCAAAAGGTAGCCTTCAGGGCCAGGTTATAAAACTTTTTTTTTAAGGCTTTAAAGCTAAAAAATCCATATTAAATTTAGTTTTTGATTTATTTCTCTACCCTGGTTTAACTTAGTAGGCCTTTATATCCTGTCATTTAGCTATAGGCTAATATCAGTTTGTGATCAATGCAACTTCAGATAAGAGTCATGATTTATAGCCTAACAAACACAAATAAAAGTTGAATAGTAGTGACGAATATAGAGTTGGCCTATAGCTATAGCTATATTGGCCTATAGCTATATTTTCCTAGAATTAATCAAAATTGTATCAATAATGTGCTAGCCTATTGTCTGATGTTATTTTTCTAAGTCGATCCGTATTGTTGGAAATGTTATTAGTTCGGAGCACAAAAAATGTCGAAATCAGTTTTTAAGTGTTTCCACTGGAGGTCTAAATCAGGCTATAGGAAGCAGTTACAATCAAATGTAAATCAGGTGCAGTGCACGAGAGCACGCAATTAAAAATACATTTTCGTTTATAAACATATTTAAATTATGTATACACATTTCTAGAATCCTAGTTAGTTTTATGAGGCACTTCCACTTTTTTTAAACTTTTTTCGTCTCTATGAAGGGACATCCAGTAACTAAATAGATAAGATGTCAAATAAATTTTGGCATTTTTTAAATTGTTCACATATATATGCCATATATTTATTCAATATTCCATATTCAATTTGGTGGAGTCTTTTGTTGAAGGCACTAACCATATGCCTCCATAAAGGGTATACGTGTTTTGTGTGTCCCACTACTAACAGAAAGAAACCTAGATGTATTTAATTTCTCAACCTCAGATCTTGCACTGACTTCAACTCGTGAACCTGGCAGAGGAGAAAACATTGATTTCCTGAAGGTGACCCATGAATGGAGGGTCAGTGCTTTGCCTGATGTTCTCAGGGGGCACTGACATTTCTGCCCAATAGGAGCTCCGCTCCCCCTACTCCTCCCTATCTTGGAACATGGGGATTTCACACTCCTGTTGGGAAAAGCTTATGTTTCTGTGTGTGACAAACACATGGTTTTCTATGAGGAAGCATAGACTTCACAGCATAGATGAGAGCTCTGTAGTCTGGCAATGGAACACAAACCCATATTAAACATTTTAACCAGTCAGTGTTTATGTTACAGATTGTATTAAATCTACCCTAGTTTTCTAAATTATGCGTTTGTCATCCAACACCTCAGCATACCTTGATTTGGATGATTAGATTGATGAGAATTTATATTATCACTGATGCTATTTTTGTGTTCTATATATCTTTATGACTCACACCAACCCAAGCGTATGTCTAGTTTCAAACTATGATACCCTTTCTGTTTGTCAGCAGTGAGCGTGTATGTGTGTGAGTCAATGGTCCATGAGTGAGGCCTGCAATACAGTTGTGCGTCCTTGGCCCTCTTACCCGTTCAAGAAAAACAAAGGATTTTCTAAAATGGTTAAAAAGTGTGACTTTGATGGTTGCTTATATCGTTTTGTTTTGGTACCCAGCTGGACATTTTATTTGATGACCAGGCTCTGTTAAATACATTGAATAAGACAACTAATATGGTGTGTGTTTGAAGTAAGGTTGAATGAAAGCAGAACTTTTAATATTGTGTTCTTATTTATTCATATATTTTTGCCCCCAAAATACTTTTAAACCGAATATTTAAGCATGTGTATAGTTTACTATTCTGACAACTTAACGGTTGTATAATGTTATTGGTTTTAGTTTATTACTTCCCATTTACAAACCTACAGCATTTTGTGGGGCTTTATTTGTTTAAAACTGAACCACCTTTAAAAGTGTCTTTCGAATGAAACAAGAATGTAATTTGCTGAACAATGAAACCTCAAATCAAATATTACTTGATCATTTTATACAATGCGAATTCCGATAAATCAAGTATTTGTATAACTAAGCTAAGATATTAGTTTGAAAAAGGAATGCAGTATTACAACACATGTCACTGCCATTGAAGCCAACTACAAATGATGGTATGGCGTGTCACCATGTTCATCAGAATAGGTTCCTCATGCTGTTTTTACTCTGGATCTTGAAAGGTCAATCTACCAAGGATCAAGAGACCTTGGGGCCAACACACAACACATGTTTTCCTCGTTTTTACTAATAAAGATGATAGGAGAAAAACGTCATTATTATGTTGACCACTTTTCTGTGAAGAATCAGAAAATGAAAAGAGGCCTTACACAGCTAGGCAGCAAACAAAATGCATCTTACATGGTGAATCGGCAGTGCGTGATTATCTGAACGCTGACATTGATTCCAGTTGTGGCTCATTCTCTCGTGAGGACCCCATGCTCTTTGGGAGACCAAGACGAGTTGTTCCTACCCTAATCGTCTGTGACAGTTCGGTTAGAGACGCTCAGATGACCAGATAATGTACCACGCAAAAAGCAGAAGGGCCCACTTTGAGAAACAACCCCATAACATTGGTATGAAAGTTGTCTATCTTTAATTGTTTGTGTCTCGGACGTCTAATAATATACTGATATGTACGGAAAATCTAGCTTGTATTAATAGTCTCACCCTGTGTCAGTTGATTCCTTAAAGGGGCCATATTCTAGGGCTTTGTACAGGTTATTAAGTTTGTACTATATTTTTTCAGTTACCTGAAGTTCTTAAGTAACCTGGAAAGAGAGCTCAAACTTCTTGCCCAGCTTCCTGTAGCTTGTTTGCACTCAAAACAGGATCATGTACTTCCTCATCTAGCTGCACGTGAAATAGCTCGGATATTTTGAGTGTGGGGAATTAGGATCTGTCAAGAATCAATACGTTTTCTTCAAATGTATAGATGAAAGGAAATTGTCCTCCTAGATGAAACTATATTTCCAAAGATGGCTTTTATTTTACGGCACATTAAGAAGAAAGCAGGAGAAGGCAAAGTTGGCTGGAGGACGCTGCTCTAACAGGCTCTTCCATGGCCGGCCTTCCTTGACACGAGAACCCACTCAGCCTGCCTTTTACCCTGTCCCAATTAGATTATCTCTTCTACTAACATTTACGTTTCACATCTCTCCTCAAACCTTTGCATTGGGCCGCTCAGAAGGATTTTCAAGACATTTTCCAGCTTGTGTCTCACTTTTTAAATGGTACAATCTTCATTACACACTGAGAGGAGCTTGACGTGAAACACCCAGCTATTGAAAAGCTGGTTGGGAGTGGTGTGGACGGAAACGAATATACTGTTTTGGATTACTAGGTGTAATTGGTGGTATATTGAGTTAGGATGTGACCGATCTTACGTCGTTAAAATGATAGCATTCATGATTCAAATCTTCTATGTTGTTTGGTGCATGTCTGTCCAGTGAATGACTAATGATTATCAACCATTTCCCGCCAGTCTCTTGCTGTTGTAAGGCTCTAGGATGAGGTCCATTGGTAACACACTTGGTGAGGTTAAGCAATACCTATACAAGAAACGGGGGACTTGTAGTCACACGTATTGTATCAAATGATCGCCTTTTCACAGAATGATCTCTCAGATGGTCCCAGTGAGACTAATTGTGGCAGCATGCAAAATGGAGACATTACTTTTATCTTTGTTTAACAAGGGGACTGTTTCTCCCTCTGCTTTTTTAAAGTGAAGTTGACCCTAACCGATTAAAGCAGAAAACAAGTAGTCTATCACATGCTCCCTTGAAATGAAAAGTTTTCTTGTTGACCACTGTATGGATCCATTTGGGATTTTTATAGTAGCTAGCTGGAAAAAACAAAAACAAATACTATTGGGTTTTACGAGAAACAAATTAAAATGTAGTTTATGTCGTCTGAGAAAACTAGTATATTAAACTATTTTTGAGTATCAAATGTAAATTAAATAAAAGTGTATGTTTATATTGGTTGATTAAAACTAGTTTTCTTTTATTAATACTTTTGAGTTGTAAATGGACTGAAATGCAATTATTTTGTCTTTACTGTCTAAAACATGTTCTAAAATATTTGTATTCTCTAAAATGTGACCAGGCAGACCAGATAGGTGTATTATTCAAATGCTTGTCTTACCTGAACAAACTATCCATTTTAAAGGCATTCCCTATTTGTCATTCTTAGCTGTGTAAAGAAAACCAAATTTATAGAATTATACACTTTGCAATTTTATGAGAGGACAAACAACATTAGCTATAGTATCCACTGTATTTAGTCACATCTTGTTAAACAATGTAGTTGGGGACAAAGGTCCACGTCCTGTGACCTGTTTCCAGGGGTCACGACCTGAGTGCCATCCAAACGTCTCCAGTCTTCTGCTAAACGGCAGACCCAGACGGGCTGCTTCTGTGAGAGGACAAGTGGATTTGCCATGCACATCAGAGCGTGATACCCAAGCATGCTGGTTTGATCACATGCTACTCACACACACACCCACACACACACACACGGACACACAGACACAAGCACACACAAAAAACAAACGCACAAAACAATTTGGTCACATTAAAGAATCTACTAAATTGACCACTTTAATAAAACAGTGCTAGCTACCTAGAGTTCACCTTTTAAAAAGAAACCACTTGGTCAGGGAATCGCCTTTGCAAGATTCATCAATGGTTCTGTTTAATTTCTTGAACCTTTTGTTGCGTTGAAACTAGAAACAGTTGTTACCTTTGAGCATACAGTGAACATGTGGTAAAACAACCAACATACTCTTCTTATATTTCATACAGGAATATAAGTTACTCATTCTACAGAGGAGTCTGTCGCATTATTGTAGAGCATTAACGGTTTGATTCGTTTTTCATGTAGAAAGTCACAAATGTACTTATTGTATTAATGTTGAAATGAAATGAATGCAAATCTTACGATAAAACCAAAAAAGGATCTGTTGAATAGGTTTTATTATCCATCCACATGAATTAGTTCCAGAGAATAATTTTTTTTAAATATTCATGAACACAAACTTTCAATGTGGACTCATCCTCATTATGTTTGTCTGGTTTTTTATAGCACTAATAGTCTCCAATGTTGTCCTGGTAGAAATGGCAGGGGAATTAGTGGAAAAGAGCTACTGACGAATTAGTGATGTGCTGGAGCACACATACGCACACACAGAAATATATAAAGTCAAAGCCCTTGTCTCAGGATACTTGGTAACAAGAAATCCGCTAGTATGCTCGTATCTGGGGGACATTGCCACCATCCTCCTACTCCAAAACACAGCATGAGCGGCCATGACTGGTTACACCATTTCAAATGTTCCACTCCCTGAATGCATTTCTGATAATGTATTGCCAATCTTCAAAGCCATAAAAAGAAGCGATGGAATGAAATCTATAATGATACCTTGTTTATATCCAATGCAGATGAAGAACAGGCAGGGTGATAACCTTTACCACTTACATGTAAACAAATAAATGCATTTGAAGTGGGGTGTCTATTTGATGTGCAATTTCATTTGACAGTCAAGTAGAAAAGAGGGCATTATTGGCCGGTTGAATAGCATTTAAGCGGAAAGGACAGGTGAGCCCTGCCGGAAGGTGATAACGGCCTCGGGGATCGGGCTGTTTATTTCTCCGGCGGTTAGTTTATAGAGAAGAAAGGAGTCCCATATTCGTCCATGATCCCAGCAGCAAGGCTTTAGCGGGCCTGCATCTCACACATGCGTCAAAACACACCAGCTATAACTAATGCTTAATGCACTCATCACTCTGCTACTTCATTGGGTCTCAAAGGACATGTTGTTTTGCTCAGAATGGCCCTAGAGGATACCTGGTTTGTACTGAATAACCTTGATATAATTACAAATGAGATGGGTAACATTGATCTAGTTTGATTGTTTTAATGGTGGCTCATTGTTTTTGGTGTTAAACTAAAGAGTGATATAGAACAAAACTTTATTTTTAAAATGTTTTGTTCTAACACAATACGAACAATATAAATTATTGGGTCTAACATTTTGAATATTGGCATATCCATAGAATGCGGAAGAAAAAAAACTGTTTTAAAGTTGGTTATATCTAATAAAAATGTGAATGGAGATTGTACCAAAATACAGAAACATTGCTAAATATCATATGAAAAGTCAATTAAGTGGATAATATTTTTTCGTGCTTTTACCCTCACTCCCTCCTTACCATGATTTATAAATATTAGAAGTATTTGTTAATAGAACATATGTCAAACACAATGTGAGTTGCAATTATTTACTAAACAAAAAAAATATTTTGCTGTTTTCTATAAAACTATAAAGGGAACCACTATCAAAATAGGCACCTGCATGTACTTAGAAGGCAGCTGAATTTGTCAAACCATTTGAACATTTACGTCTTTGTCAGGGCAGGTGCTCTGTAAATATATAAATCCCAGAAGAACATTTAAATTCAGCCAAGTGAAATCATATGATCAAAGATGTGCTCTATCTGTCTGTACTGTAAAAAGAGTGGGAGCCTTGTTTCGACCACTTTACCACGCTGTCTCTTTGATCTAACATACACTCTTTTATCATTTATATTCGGTAGCTTGTCCATATGTTGAATAACTGGACAGTCTTGGTGTTTCCCAGGCATTTATCCATCATATGTCACATGTGAAGCCTGTGCCATATGAAGCTGCTTGTCTCAGATACACAGGATGCATGCTCTAATGAACAGTGACGGGATGTCACCCACTCAGCCATAGATCAACACCCACCGCCAGCCCCCCCCCCCCCCCCCCCCCCCCCCCCCCCCCCCCCCCCCCCCCCACTGGATCAGCACCCACCTGCACCCACCCAGCTGGGCCTGCCTGTTGGCCCAACATCTCCCTCCCTCCCCCGCTCCTCACCCATCGCCATGGTGTGACGTGCCAAAGGATAGAAGGGCTTCACCTGCCCTCTCCCACTCTCTGTCGAAGCCAACTTGTCTTCCTGCAGACCCCCGCCCACCCCTTTCTCCTAGGGTGTGCATCTAGCCGCACCATTTATAAGCATTTGCACCGGTTCAACCCCCTGCAGAGTCCGTAGAGGGCTGACCTCTGCCAGAATACTTCTATGGCTCTGATTGATCTCCAGTTGAGTTCTGGATGTTCCGAAGATCGTCCACCGCGTTGCAACGTTGCTACAACGTGTACAGTGTGTGTCTACTTTTTATACATTTAGCGCTGATGGTGTGGTAGAGGACTGTCATACCTATTGGCTAGAAGCTAGGGAACATGTAGCACAGTCTCTAGCTTTTGGTCTATTTGTCTGTACAGTGTGTCTGTAAAGCTACAACAGTGAGCAAAGCTGTTGTTGTGAACCCCGAGGTTAGAGTAGGATCTCTGTGTTGTGTCTCAGGGATGTTTTGTAATATTTGAATTTTTATGCATAGGGCCTACATATGTTCATGCATGAAATGTGTTTCTCAGTGCACTAACAAGTAAACAACACAAACCCCTTTTTAGAAGTTGAATTGGGACCGCCTTCCAATAATTAAAAATAATGTTTTTAAATGATTTTGTTTTCCTGACCTACTTAGGACAATGAGATGGTTAACAAAAGGTGTTAAAGGAAAATGGAGGTATGACTGTTCCTGTTCTCACCCTATTCCTTCAAACACTACTAGGTATCTCTTGTGTTTGATTCTCGGAGTCAGATGAACTAAATCTTCAATTACACTAAACCAAATAACCAGACCTTTTCCCCGTCCCCTCTAACAGCACATTTTATACGCTCTCCTTGGCTTCCTGATCAAATAATTCCCATAAGGAAGCAATAACACATTTGGATAATTCCGAGCAGATGTGAACATGCTTCAGCAAGTTAACAAGATTCTGCTGGAAGTGCGGACAGCGTCACACCAGGAGCTGTAGCGGGGCGGCTTGTGGGAGGGGATCCTCCTGAGCTTTCGGAACTGGCAGTTGAAGCATTTTGGCCTGCCAGGGCCCAGCCACTGCTGTCACACCTGGCTGAACTACGGCTACACTGAGGAGCTGGGGTCTGTGTTCAATCGCTCTGAATAGACGTCGCTTGCGCTTGATAGGCATCACAGCTTTAATAAAAATTGGGGAGCACACTATTATAATTTTATATGCCATTCCTAAATCAAGATATATCAGAAAACAAAAGCCACTCGCTTATTTTTCATTATTTTTTAGCACAGCTGGTTTATGTTGTGATTTTGTGTGTGTGGATGTATGCACATGTATTTGCAAGTAATATCATTACGCAAAAACGTTGTAAGATTTTTTATTGTTTTGAGGTATTTTGCTTTACAGCAAAACCAATGTTTTGGGAAAAGCTCCACTGTAGCTTGATTTTAGAATGAATGAAAGATTTTTCAAAGGAAGGTTTTGTAGAAGGTAGGTCTAATAGATCCCCACATTTATTTTTGCCTTTGTTCATTAGTAAAGCTCATGTTTAAATAGGCATTGCATTCCATCAAAGGTATTTTTTCTTTGTGCACTTCTGTATGAATAGCTGAATATTGTGTGCCCTGATTAAGAAAAGAGATAGGATGCCTTGAAGAGAAACAGCAGCATTCACCTACCAGCAAAACGAAACTCGGGTAATTGCCATGTCACAAATAATGAGAGGCTATGTAGCAAAGTGTTTGAAGAGCAAACGCTGATCAAGATAAGATTGGAGACAATATCATAAAAGGGGAAGTGTTTTCTGTCTGCTGAAGTTGAAAAGGAAGTGACAGAGTGATAATTTATTGGATGCAGATATTGAAAGAGGCCCAGTAAAGCCTTCTCGATTGCTTCAGAGAAACTAGGCCTACCAATGTCAGTTGTGCAAATGATCGCATAAGGAAATATTTTCCGTAATAAGGAATATCTTTCCCATAGTGTAGTCTCGGCAGGGTTGAGACCAATAAAATGTCTGCCAAATTACAGCAAATCTGATCTCCCTTGACTTCCCTGCGGTAGCCTAGGCCGTGGACGTACGTGCAGATGGTTGAAAGCCTGAGATACAAAGACGTCGTCGCCCACTAGTGGACGTGGACAGGCCTAACCGTGTTTGAAGGGACCTCGGATAGGCTCAATAATTTTAAACTTCTCGAATCTCCAACACCATCCCAGAGAATCTGTATGATGTCAAGCTGTCAAAATGATACATTAACTACACTTATATGCTTACATGCTAGGATAAATAACAACAACCTTTGACACTAATGTAACTCAATCCCAGTCAAAAAACGGTTCCTCATTTTCCTCATTCAGAGTTTCCTATTTATTTAATTTCAGCAGATTCTTTTCGAAAGTTAGAACAAGGACAGTTACACTCCTTTACTATCCTTTTCTCTATATGAAAATTGAAACATAACCGTTTTCACGGCACATCGTTTGACGAATAGAAATAGCCTATATTGTTAATCACCATTCGTTATTAATTTATTTTAATTGAAAGTACAACCACCTAAACATTATTGTCCGACGAATACTCTCTGAAAGATTATAAGAGAAACATCAAATTTTATTTTGGGACTGAAAGCATACCCTCCTCACTGAATTCTAAAAAGGGCATGACAAAATGTATATCAAGAAGGAAAGCTTTTGTTTACATTTCACGTGATTGATGCCTGACTTAATCCAATGCTTGGTATGCCTTCCCAAAAGGGTAAGGCGGTCTCTTTGTGTTCCTCTTGCCAATATGAAGCAAACTAAAGCGGGTGAGTGAGGGTCATTGCTGTTCGGCAGGGTACCAGGTCCTCCCCACCGGCGCATCTGCATGTGAAATCGCCATTTCACCCCTCCACACTCCTAATTGTTGCTAAAATTATTTGTGAAATTGCCTTCCACCAAGAGTGTTTTCCACGGCAATTGTCCCACAATTGTCTGTGCACAACGGGCCCACAGAGTTGACTCACGCACCTCTGCGTAACGTATATATATATAACTTATATGCATTTTATTGCGTTTTTCACACTTTAATAGCTGTATGTTACTTTATAACAATTACTGCTGAGCTATTTATTTTTAAACGAACACCCATGCGCAGGGACTACCTGTTGTCATAAGGCTATGGGGTGTGGTAATTGTTGTAATTATCACACAAGCATGTCATGTAGGCCAAAACGATTTAGACGTTCTTAAACGCAAATGTTTTAATTTAGATGGAAACAAAGCACATGTGTGGGCCTATATCTTTTAACTCACCGTTAACGGACCGTCAGATGCCCACCAGAAACTAATCATATTCCAACCAGTGACGAATTTGAAGGCTATTTAAACCACATCAGTGAGCCTTGGCTTGTGAATTAAACTTTCCTTTTAAAACGCGGATAGGCCTATGCCCAATCACAAGTTTTTTTCAGAGGTTACAAATGGATATTAATGTAGACCTATAGAATACATTTTACACAAATTAATTTGTAACTTAAAAAGTAGCTATAGCTTACTAAAAACGCATATAGGCCTATATATTTACATTGTTATGACGCTTGAAGGAGTCGAACATTATCAACAGGTGTCCGACCCTACTTTGATTGAACAGCTGTTCCCCATCAAGGTTTATGGTTTTAAAAATGTTCCTTAGAGTAGGCTATCATTAAGGTTATATGATTGCGGCTGCTGATTATTCAAAGTTTATTCAGGCCAGAACAAGGTCTACCTGCTTACGGTGCGTCCTGATAGTTCAAACTGTTTTCCAAAATGCACTGAAACGTATTCCGAATTGTTTCTTTTAGTGAGGATTGGTGAATAGAAAAAAAACCATGGCATGAACAGACAAAGTAAAATGAATTTACTAATAACGTATTAAATATAGAAATAGGCTAGGCCTATATATAATTGGCCATATATCCAGATAGATGAATAAATATAAACTACTAGAGATATAATGAATGGTTCAATGATAGAAAGAGGTAAATCATTAACAAGAAAAAATTTACTCCACGATTAGGCTATTGAAAAGCATGATGGTTTTTGTTAGCATTACTGTTGGATATTACAATACGTGTATTATATGTGTATATTGCCTATATGGCTTGCCTATGTGAGGACCTGCAATTATTAAGGCTCAAAAGTGTTATTTGCATCCTGCTCCTTTTTCTGATTGGTCGGCAAGTCCATGGTTATACCCACTCTCCACATCATGAATAAAAGAAAGGTCGATGAGCCTATCGGAGCGCTTGCCTGTCTCCTCCTACAGCGTGTGCTAAAGTTGGCCACTTAAACTACTTCCAACCAGCAAGCAGACGTTATCAAAAGTAGATACCCACTAAGTAGGCTTTTTCTGAGGCAAAGAATAAATAAAATCTTTGCTACTCACATCGATTGCAAGGTGCATCCATTCCCTTTGCACATTTCACACACACGCACCCCTATTTGAAGGGGTCCTCTTTTACCCTGGCAATTTATTGCACTGTGACGACCATCACCACTTTTTCCCCGTTGGACCGGTTATTATCAAGTTGGGATTAGTAGCACATTTCTTTCTGTTGAAGACTTTCCGTTTTTATAGCCACAATCTTTTTTCTTGTCTGGAATTTTGTGTGGGTCCGTCTTCGAATTTGCCTGTGTCAATTCACTGTTTATTTTGAGTAGCTAGAATGGCTACTTTACCAGGAACGATGCCTCGGATGATGCGCCCTGCACCAGGCCAAAACTATCCCCGCACTGGATTCCCCCTCGAAGGTATGTCATGTATTTGCCTCGCAAATAAATTGTAGTGTATCCGTGTGCATTAAGTTTTATTTTTTTTGCAAAGAACCTATATAATTAAATCGTTAAAAGTCCATCTAATTACAATTGGCAAAACTAATCGAAACACTTACTTTGGTCCACCAAATAGGCCATTTCTTTCTGCAAATTTTTTGACTTTTCTGTCTAATACTTTAGGCCTTAATGTTCGCAAGAACATCTATGGGGTTGGGGCTGACAAGAGGGTTGACATGCACATTCATTGTTAATCAAATAGCCCGCATGCTTATAGTCCTTCCGAATTGCATAACAAGTTTAGCTGTTGCTGATCATTTAGCTGTCTGTTGCTCAATACATACCCCAACTGTAGGTTGGTATGCTTTGCTTAGACAGTGTGTGCAACGAAATATCTGTTTATATTTGCATGCATTTATGTAAGGAGTTCCTCCATTACAACCAGTATGTGCTCGAGTGGCATATACCTAAAATGCACAAAACCACGTAGCTTGCAGTTACTCAAGCTCCAGGATTTGTTGAAGTGTCTTGCTGCTGGAAAAGGAAATAATATACACAGCAAAGAGATGGCTCAAAGGATCACATCAATATTTGTACAACATGACTAGGAATAATCAAGGTGGAAAGTACCACCCTCTTTAGTGGCTCTTGAATGTGAAATTAGATACTGAAGTATCCAGCGCGCTTCTGCCCTGCCAAATAAACTGACCGTGAATGAGTTGCGATTGACTAGAACATTTACAAAATATGTAAGTCTTGTCAGAGATGTGCCAAAGAAACTAATCGGAACTGCATCAAATTATTTGATTGCATATAGCTCAATCTTAGACCAATTGTTATTTAATTAAGCAATTACAAACTTGCATTTTGCAGTAGGATAGATAAAAAGGCCTGGACATTTGAACAGTTATAGTGATGGAATTAATTTTGTTTGAATTGTCTTCTGAGACCTACATTTTCAACAAAAGGTAAAATTACAGTCATGGCCTAGGCCTTACAAGGCTGGCCTTAGGCAAATTTTGCTTACAGTTTGTGCTTTATTTTTCATTGTATATATCTTTTCATCATATAATGCATACCTGGATTATAATAATAATTGTTATATTGTTTTATAGTTGTTATTGTATTATTCTATGAGTATACATGCGTTGTTTTATTATTGTAATTATTTATATATTTTGCATTTTAATATTATTAATAATAAAAATAATAATAATAATAATAATAATAATAATAATAATAATAATAATAATAAATTAATTCTCAATTGTAGCTAATGCTGAGAATAATTTTTGTTTTGTGGAACAGTGTCAACGCCTCTGGGCCAAGGTCGGGTGAACCAGCTCGGTGGAGTTTTCATCAACGGGAGGCCACTGCCAAATCATATCCGACACAAGATAGTAGAGATGGCACACCACGGCATTCGACCCTGTGTAATCTCGCGACAGCTGCGAGTTTCTCACGGTTGTGTGTCCAAGATCCTCTGTCGGTACCAGGAGACTGGTTCAATTCGTCCTGGGGCTATAGGAGGCAGCAAGCCCAGGGTGAGTGGAATCTCTAAATGAGTTGCCTTCACAATCAGCACACTTGGGATATGGTTAGGCAACACGATGCAATTGTAGGCTTATTAGCTTTAGATTTGCTATATTTTCACATTTTTGCCTCAATGACATTTAAACCAGAGACCTTGGCATACTCTCTTAACAATATAAGCAATTTAGCGTGGGGCCTCAAATCAAGAAATACTAACATCCCTTGCATATAAGACGCCTGTATGGAAATTTATTTCAATTAACATGTTTTCCTCTTCTGCCCCTGTCTGTTAAATTATTACTACACATATTTAAAAACAAAAGCAGGTGGCAACGCCCGACGTGGAAAAGAGAATTGAGGAATATAAGCGAGAGAACCCAGGAATGTTCAGTTGGGAGATCCGTGATAAGCTGCTGAAGGACGGGGTGTGCGACAGAAGCACAGTTCCTTCAGGTGAGGCTTCATCCGGTAAGCATATTTTCTTTTTTATAAATGGAATAAATCGGTTATATTATATTGCTGTGTAGAATATTATAGGTCTAAATTACATAATATATTTTGTATGCAGTAGGTCTGTAGGTTTACTGGAGATGGGCCTAAGCTTGCCAGGGAACGTCAGCTTGTTGCTCACCAATAACCTTTTTTTTTTTTTTTCACCGTAGTGAGTTCCATTAGCCGAGTTTTGAGGGCCCGCTTTGGCAAAAAAGATGATGAAGATGATTGTGATAAGAAGGATGAGGATGGAGAAAAGAAAACAAAGCACAGCATCGATGGTATCCTGGGTGATAAAGGTAGGTTATGGAAATAATTGCTTTTAATATATTTTATTATAATTACAGGCTGGGCTGCCTTATTAAAAAATAATTATCGTAGATCTAGAATATCATTGACCTATAATAATGATCATAAACCATCATCTTTAAAACATTTCTTATGGCTTTTATACATCCGTTTTTGTAATGTCTTGGCATCAAATGTTTTTAAAGGACATCTCTCTTGGGAAATTCTCAGACATCCACGATAAATGGAGTGTTTTGTGGACAAAATGTGCATTTATTGTTGCTTTTTGCTCCCAGCCAGCATACTCAATAAATTATTTATGTGAGCCTTGGTGGAAGGTGTTTATAGCTACAGAAAATTAATTTGCGTAACAAATTCTTTTTGCGTTGATTTAATGATACCCTTAAACCACAGCTGACAGTTGACCCATTTGCCAATCAATGTCAGTTAGAGGCCCTACATCACCATCTTGTGACTGTCAGTATGTAAGTGGAGACAATTCAAGTCATATTAAAGTTACAAGCATAGGCCCTGTGCACTAGTATTGGTTTTTACGCGGCAATTGTAATTGACCAAATTAACTTATTAATTACAAAAATAGAAATAGATGAAGGGTTGGTCTGAGTATTTTTTTTTTAACATTGACAAGTTTTAGAATAATGTTATATATTGGTAACTCTTATCATTCAGCTTTGTCCATGCTTTCGAAATTGGATTAGACATTTCACTCGATTAGTTTATCTGTGTCAATGTAGCATTGCTTAGCCTAGCTTATTCCACTGCAGGCTTTCATTGAGTAGGCCTACCTATGAAGTGAAAAAAAAATGCACAGAGCTTATACAAACCTTTATAAACGAGACAAAGGTTGCCCTTTTGATGATAAAAACATGTGTGAATAGGGTTAAGATAACACTTCACAAAGGCTCCTTTCTATTTAAAAGACACTGCCAAACGTCTTCAAACTTGAAGATGAACTTCACTCGCCAAACCTCTTTCGTCCATTGACGCTTTTCTGAAGTGAAGATCCCGAGGTACAAAGGCAAATCCTAGAAAGCAGGGCAGCGAAAGGGGGAATACGGCCCGACTATTCTTATTCAAAAACCCGCAAGGAGAGAGAGAAAAAAGTTTGGACAAAAGGCAAGCATAGTTATAAAAGGAAATGAATTATTCAGCATGTCCCGCTGGTAGATAGTTTTGTAATATTATAGAATAGTCTGTTGAAGGAGAGTAAGCATTTGATGTTGCAAAACGGTTCTTTCTTTTTAAATGGCTTGTGTCCATTTAGAGGTCGTTTTATTGTGTTGGATTCATGCAGCTATATGTAGAAGGCAACGCCACTGTTTATGTTGAAGATATGGACCATATCATTTTAGATAAACCTGAAATTGAAACATTTGTAAGAGGCCCAGGCCCTATGTATAGGCCTATAGGCCGAATATGTTAGAACATAATTTTTGACCCAATAATATTGCAAAATTACTTTAATGAATTAGAACTGCACACAAATAAAAGTGCAATATGTATTTTCCATGCACGCATAAGCTACAAATATATGCATATATATACATAGTTTTGTTTACTGAGTGTGTCAGTATAGGATTATCCTAATTTTTGAGTTCAGAATAAGGTCTTGGATGTTTAAATTGGGAGACAAATGCATGCTTTCTGTTTTCTGGAGAGATGCGTTCCTGTAGTAATGCAGTTTACCATCCGGATAGCATTTAATAATGTTAATACTTATTAGAGTGGTCTAAGTAATGGAAACGGTGTCTGCTGAATGAACTACTCTGTTACACTGGAGTGTAATAGCTCGCAGGCATGGTAAGAAATGTATTTATCCCCAATCAGTCCCTCACTCCCCGAGTTCGAAGCACAAACGTTATGTTGAAGGGGGTTTAAAGCAGATTAAATGGAGCCTTTTATTTCATTTTACTTTCATCTTACAGTCGAGCTCGCAGCTAGCCCTGGGCACAAATTTATGAGATTTATTTGGTTTGCAGCTTTTTAAGAATTATTTATTTTATCTATTTGTTTATTTGTATAGGCCTACAGTATTTTTAGTTTTATAATTTACTTTCAGTGGTTTACTTTAATCGGTCTTGATTAAACGTATAGTAGGCCTAAACACGTACTTAATCTTTTGAAGCCTGTGTGCAAATGGATGACCAACCTGAATTGAAACTTGAAATGGATATTGTTATACTGTTAATTAAAGGCAACAGCAAATTATCCACCAAAAATAACATTATATTCATAAGATATTGCACATAGAATGAAGCTTCTTCTCAAGGGTAAAGGCACGGTGCAGTCCACAAATCCCTAGTGAGCTCGGCGCACAGTGGTGTCTGCTGATTGCCCTGCCAAGTTTAATTAGGCGACAAACATGGCAAAAGGTTGTGTCTTGACAAAAAAAATCACGTGTGCGCAAACCTGGAGACCCTTTTGTTTGCGCAAGATTGGTTAGAGAGAAAGAGTGAATCCTCTCTTTGGGGACCATCTGCAACACTAAACCAACAAACTGTCATTTATATGAGCGACAGGCGATGGACACTTCAGCAAATCGGCGGATTACCTGAGGTTCTCAATCTAATCAAACAGAGACCAGACGGGATTTCTGGGCGTTGGGGAGGGATAATAAGAGCAGCGGAGAGGCATACGGGGTGTCTTAAAAACCTCAGCTTCTTGTGCATATTCAATTAAATGACCATGGATGTCGATTAAGACCCGTAAACATGTTACATTATACAAAGAAAGGAACACAATATAACCATTTTATCTGTCAGAGAGAAAAACCTGAACAAGATGAGTTAAAATAAATCTCTCACACACTCACTCACTCACTCACTCACTCACTCACTCACTCACTCACTCACTCATTCATTAACTCATACATTTGTAAACGCACGGCCCAAAAACACGCGCGTGACACTCACACACACATACACACACAGGCGTAATCACTCTCACACACACACCAAGGGTGTATGGGTTCTCTAAGTGTATGAAAATATAATGTTATATTTCGGGTCTAAAGCCGTGCTGAATGAGAAGGACTGGGGAATGAAGCGAGAGACCACTTCAAACAAATCCATCTGGAATAGTGTGTGAGAGAGATTTAGTGAAAGTATGGGGAAGTTATTTAGCTATTAATAACATTTTTTCCTCAGGCATTGAGACTGACTCCATCTGCACTTTCTCGCAGCTATTTGGCTGGGTTGAAATTGAGGGAGACCCAAATGTTGGGCAGAGATAACATACCCATCATAGCCCAGACCCTGCGCTGTGCTTCACTGCATTAAACTCGGATTAACCTCCCCTTTCCCCGCATCCCGCTCAAGCCACATTTCTCTGGAATTTACATCGGTGTGTTTCTCATAGGGCAAAAGCTGAAAAGACCAGACCAACAATAATGTAATAATCATAGGCCTTAGAAAATGATAACAATTGTAGCCTACTATAATAAGCCTTCTTTTTAATTAAGAAATCATGTCACAATGTATTTATTATAAAATAATTATTAGTAAATAGCTAAGAATATAATAATTGTACAATTGTTTTGCATTGTAATTTGTTTAATTATACAATAATTATTCTATGAAAAAATATTATATATTACAATTATTTTACCCTCATCCGATTGCTGCGACTTAATTGAGAATACAATTAGGTTTCTAGAGTGCCTGTAAATGTGCCCAATCTTTACAAGATAGCATTAACTTCCATAATTTAACTGAAAACATCTATGTGAAATATGCAATTTTATTTCTCCGCCAAAGAAATGATAGAGCAGCATGGAGGATTTATGAAAATCCCCAAACTGGCCAGGCCGTGATGGCGTACAAATGCCAATTTATAACCATGTAGGTTTTAATTTGTACTCTCCGCTGTGTACAATAACATCTTTGAGCGACCCATGAACTTGGGTGGTTGGGGAGGGGTCACAAATTCGTCAAGTGAGCACGGGTAAAGTTGGGTAGTCTGACAACTCAGAGATATTCCCACTCATGTGGACTTTGATCATTAGACTTATCAGAAACATTTATGACAGCATAAACACAAATAGCTTAGTTGCTCAATCGTGGACTATTTCAGCCCGACAGTGATGCTTTCAGGCATGCCTGTCTATTAATTAAAGTACTGCATACCATGTGGGACATGCCCTATCTGGGCACACTACTTAGGAAAATGGTTTTTCGATCTCTTGTGGGGTTCTCGAATAGGGACAATCTTCCCTCTCCAGCTACTTAGGGGACGTTCAAAACTGTACAGAGGAAGACATGGGGATTTCTAGCTCATTTAAAAGGACGAGTTCATAATCCTTTCCTGCTTAATAACTTAAAAGGATTCAATTTCCCCCCTCATTTATAGGGTTATGATCATACATTGTTACTCGATGATATAGGATTCCAAGGTTAACTTGAAATATGAAGATGGAAATATCATAGTCTCCTCAATACAGGAAAATAAGATATATTGTGATACTGTGATATCTCCTGTGATAGGCCTACACGTTTGGTAAAAAAAATTAAATAAATAAAAATGGCAATGCAGATACCGGAACAATGATGAAAGGTTCAGGTTGATTACTTTTAATTCAAAACCCAGGCCTCTTTTCAACAAGCCATTCATTTATATTTTTGCTAGTTTTTTATTTGATAGCTGGTGAAGTTTAAACAAAAACATAGGGGCACAAAGAAAATCATTTTAGAAGAATAAACATCTTGGACACAAAGGGTTATTGCTTTGCAGACATCATCTCATAAAAACAATGCAACTCAAAGTGTTTTTATTGATTAAGAGTTGAGAAATTAAAGCAATTGAATAAAAGTCGGCAACAAAATTTTACAAAGGTTAATACTGCTGGCAGTCTGATGGGATGTGTGGTTTTCAAAATTAAGTTACATGCGCGCGCTCCTGCACACACACGTGCTACGTCTGCGTTTACCTGTCCTAAAACTAATGCCAACAGGTGATGATTGCCAGTCATAATTGTTGGGTTATAACTTTCTAATCTATAACGGTTTCGTGTCAATGTCTAGTTTTATAGGGGCTTGAAAAAAAATTCGGCAAAAATTTGACGGGGAAAAAGCCAGCAAATAATGTTTCTCTTAAAATGCTTATAGCTTGAAAAAAGCAATGATTGCTGTATTTTACAATAGTTGCAAGCCCACATTATCTTAAAATGTCATTTCTGGACAAAATTTCAGTTAAGATAATATTTTACTGGCAATGACACCAGTCACATTATTAAACACAAAATGATGAAGCAATGCATTTAGGAAATGGGGTTTAAAAAAATTTACTAGTTAGTAGCCTATTTGAAAATTGGCAGGATTAATGTTTGGTAACCTTCGTAATTGCTTTAATAAAATAAGAATAATATTACAGTATTTTAATTGTCATTATTATTATTATTATTATTATTATTATTATTATTATTATTATTTTATTTTATATTTATAATTATCAATATATCATTATTATCATTATTATTATTATCATTATGTGGTATTTTTATTAGAATTATTATTATTATACATGCTTGATTAGAATGAGAAAAATAGGTCCATAGATCCCCTCTGAGTCTGACTCGGAAATCATAACTTGACCAGCCTTTCCTTTTCTGAAACTAGCTCGTTGAACTTGTCAGATCCAATTAGCGTGTTTAAACGCACCAAGTGCATCGGTGGGAAACAGTGGGCGGTTGGTCAGGGCCAGCCAATGAGGCTTCCCTTTCGGGGGGCGACAGGGGATGAGCTATATGGTTTGACGGTGATGTTGTTGAAATGGACCGCTCAGGGCTTTTATTTCTAAGCAGGCTTTTTACGCTATTACGTCAATTACGGGCATGCAGCGGGCTAAACGGGGCAGCCCGCGCATGGACTGCATTGCGTCTTTAATTAGGTATGAAATTAATTAGAGCAGACATCTATTAAAGTCTTTAAAGTTTAGCAATTTATTTGGTAGAGTTTAAAGGTATAACAGTGGATTAATGGATTATAGCTAATATTATGTAATATTTCATTGCATCTCTGTCAAATGTCTAACAGGTGTTTAAAATATTTTTTCCCATAAATATGATTATTTTCATTATCTTATTTATAAAAAAAATTTTTTTTAAATGTCCGGCTTTATTTTGGGCACTCACAAGGTGATGCAAAATTATATGCTTTTCAAAACAATTTTATGAGTTTTAATTTCAATGTTCATTTTATTTTATTTTGTGTGTTTATTTTGGAATTTAATTCCAAATTTATCAACTTTATTAGATTATATGGTGGTGTGATGTTTTTATTTCGGGTAAGATTCGTATATATTTATACTTAAAAAGTTTTTCTTGAATCATCCTATTTATTCTTCATAAGAAATAAAAATTCAATTTTCCCCTCTTAAAGCATTTTCTTTTGATTGAATACTTTTTTATTTTTGTATTTGGACTAAAACCTCTGATGTCAGACAGCCTACTCTCTCTATTGTTAGACACAGGCACTAGAAAAGGACAAGAGAAAGAAGAGGGAGGAGAAAAGAACCTTCTGTTATTTTCCGTCTTGAGACTCCGCTGCATAGGCTATTCAGGCGAGTTGATGAACTCCTCCAAAAAGTTTATTAAGGGGATGAAAACAATAGGAACTAAAGCCTTTGGGCGCCTGGGCAGACAGTTTATAAACTAGCTGCCATTGTGCCTCAAAGGCAGATGCATGAATACTTTTGAATGGGGCCTTCAAACTGACACGATCAGGCTGGACAGCAGTAGTTCTAAAAGGAGAGAGGGTGCTTCTGCTGCAGCCCTGATCTCTCTCACTTTCCTGCATTAATGTACATCTGCAGACGGAAGGGGAGGTAGGGCTGGGCCCAGACTGTCATGGCCATGATGCTTCTCCTTGACGTTTTACACCAGCTACACCAGCTCAACATATGTTTAGTTGACTTCAATAGCTACTTATAACGGTAAGGGTTAAAGAAGAAAAACAAGAAGTATTTATTGGAAGGTGGCAGGACAACCAACAGGAAGCACATATTTCCAAATTCATTCATTTGTATTTTCGGAATCCTATAAAGAGCTCAGTGTTAATCAAGTGTATAATGTTGTCCAAGGTGTTTCGGCACAGTAAGCTTTTACAAGCTAATATTTTGTTAAAGTTTTAATATTATGGATACATTTAGGACAACCAAAATATTTTATGCTACACTTGAAATGTAGTGGCATACAAAAGATGGCCATGCTCAAAGTCCTTGCTAAATTAAATTCTTCTAAATCTAGAGGATGATGCTTGTTTATGTATACAGGTTTGTAGAGAAGCGGAGTGGATAGTGCTGTTTTTGCAGGCCTCTTTATAAGACGTGATAGATTTTACTGTGGCTAAAATACTTAAATTGAGCGCAGTATGTTTATGCACTCCAATATTACTATTCCTCTCCCTTTCATTAGACAGAAGACTCTCTTTCTTTCTTTAGCCCTTTTTTACACCTCTGTCCCTCTCTCACTCTAGTTCTCTCTTTAGTGTCCTCCGTCTCTGGCTCTGTGCCTCACAACATCAGAGGGAGTCCAGTGATTTGTGACCCCAGCGACCCACACTTAATCTGGCTAAAGAGTGGGAGCATCAAGCCTGTAGTGTGCCCGGGCCCCAAACAGCCCAAGCCTGCTCTGGCAGGTGTCAACATTAGCAACACAAATGGTCCCAAGTCCCATGCCCCCATAGCCCAGTGTGACACTGAACCCAAACTATGTGAGGCTCACTGAAAGGAGGCATATAATGGGGAATGTGGAGGGGAGGAGAAGAGGGGGAGGACAAGGGAGAGATTACACTCTCAGACAGCTATTAGCAGGGATGAGGCTTTTCTAAACAAAACACCAAAAAAAAGAGAAGACGATCAATACTGTGTTAGTTTACCAAGTGGAGTCATCATGGCTTGGGAGCATTTATTTTCTGCTCCATTGTTTTTCTTCTCCGACGTCTGTGGGTTGTATTGGCAATCCAATTTAGTCCGGGCAGTCCTAGGAGGCCTATTTCTTTTTCTGGCCAGGGCTTTGTTAGGCTTGGGCTTGCTCAGCCTGTGGCCGGGTCCGTTGGTGCTGTAATGAATCCTGCTTGGTGAGTATTGGCTGCGATGCTGGACAATCACTGGGCTGTCCAGAGGAAAGCAGCACTCAGCGATGACAGAGGCGCCCGGCCCTCCGGGATTGCAGCACCACCCCCCCCCCCCCCCCCCCCCCCCCTTCATTAGACAGAAGTGTCGCTCTAAAGAGGGAGGAGGAAATGGGAAAGGAATGAGTTGACATCTGGACTGCTGCTGCTCTCCGCTGGCTATCTGTCTCGACAAGGGGGCCAGTGTGTTTTTTTTAAAGACCACTTATTTATCCCTCGCCACTGATTCGTAGCCATGCCACCATGAGAGACAAGTGTACTCACTGGTGGAGATTAGTTTCAAAGGTTTCAGAGGAAAACCCTATATGGGATCTCGTTTAATTGGCTGGGTTGGATATATATATCTTATATATATCTTGTCGTTCCCTTCTTACAGGCCCCTTGAAAAACAAATAGATAGCCATTTTTTTCTGTTAGAGTAGGGTTTTGTTTGGGTTGAAGTCCCTCTTGAAAGGTGAGCTTTCCCGTTCCACTTGTAAGGTATTACAAAACGTCAGTGGCTGAAACTTGGTCAGGAAACGATAAGGGTCTGAGGAAAAAAAGGGGGGAACGGTGCGAAAGGAGTAATCGATTTAAAATATCTGGCAGCCCTCAGAAGATGGCTCAAGAAGCTACTGTGTTTGTTTGGCTGGTTTTCCTTATTGTTCCTTCAGCAACGATCAGCTGACTGCCCCTTGAATTTTAAGTCCTTTGTGCTGTAAAAACACTAGCCAAGCCCCTGCTATTTTGCCGCAATAAACAAGGATACATTTACTGCAACCCTCACAGACAAAGATGTTTTTTGTTGAGCTGCACAATAATAATGTTAGCTAGCAATAAAACGATTTGGGGCATTTAGGGTGAGGGCCTGCCCAAAGAGAAGCCTCCCAACACACGATACTCCCCTTACTTCACGACCTTTGCCCGAAAGCAGGGAATAAGGTCCAACTGTAGGTAGACTTGAAGATGGAACACAGGAATATTGGTTGGAATTTTGTTATGAGATATCGGTTGTACCACAAACCCCATCCGGTGAGTGCAACACTTACCCCTCCAACCACTTGAAGAGAATGCAGTACCTACAGAGCATTGTACAGGAACGCCATGTGGGTTGCATTACACAAATACGCTGTAAATCTGTAGACGGCCTATTGTAATTTGTCGGTGTGTGTTTTTACAGCATGTTTATACTGGCCTTACACACAGCGAGCCAAACCATAGCATGCAATGGGCGACTTTGATTTTGACTGAAGAAAATCTCACAGCAGATGCAAGACAGCCATTTTGTATTTATGATCCCGTTCGAATGAGCACCTGTCTCCTACATGTTCCTATTTTTTCATGCTCTTTACAGGGTGCAGTGAGCTTGGAGTTTAATATGAGAGCATGCATTACTGGCATCCATCAGTAAAACAAACGGCTTTTATCTTTACTACTCTTACCTGGGATTTATTGTGGTACTTTGGAATAGTCATGCCAATAATCATACCATTTCCCCAAATAATACTGGGCCAAATGTTACTTGATTGTTTTACTCATTCGGCCTTTGCTTGATTTATCATGTATTGTATTGCTGATTTGTTTAATATAATGGACTCCTGATTGGCATGAATCTAATTGTCCTAAAGACCTGTGTGATCTGCATGTTGGCGGGATGATTCGATTTTTTACCTTGTCCGAGGAATACAAGCTGCAAACTCAGACAATAGGAATTACATGCCTTTCCCATATAATCCTGACAAAATATGAAGATGGGCAGTGTAATTTCTGGAAACATGAGAAAATAGACTGCTCCTGGTAATTAAGCCATTGTTGTTCTGACAAATAGTCAAATAGGATCACAAAGATGAAACTGAATTAGAATGAATATGATACAGAAGGCTATCTCACTCTTTATACCCATGTTAAATTGTATAATAATGAGGCAGGTCAGTTCCTCAGAATTTATGTAAAAACTTTGTTCCACGCGATTCGCCTTGCCTGCCAGGGTCGTCAAACTCTGACAGTTGGCACAGATCAGGAGAGTGTGTCGCATTACGGAAATCCACTGGTTACCACGGAGCTGCATTAGAAAGGACAACAAGCATTTCTGGCTAATTTTATTACAATGCAGAAATAGCCCACTTACTGTGTAACAGTAATTACGTTTAGTGCAGTGTGCCCAGCTCCTGCACAGTGATAAATGAGAAACATTGACCATGGTCTGCTAGTTTAAAAATGCCGATTAGCCTATGCTACTTAGAGCCAGAACATTTCACATTTTATGCTCTTGATCTGCCTCGCCACTGTAATCTTCATTTGTTTTAATTGTGCTAGTGGATTCTCTCTCTCTCTCTCTCCCCCACCCCCCCATACCCCCCCCCCCCCCTAAGACAATAAACATGTCCACCAAGTGTTGCAAATCAGAAATGTGTTTTCTTCCACCAAGTTAAAAATGCTCGTCCAAACAGTGGGGTGGAGCTGCTGTGCTAGCCGGCAAACCAACAGCATCAAATTGAGTCCTCCATTTTCAACTAATTGGCTTATTTCTGCATCCTCTGTCATTTTCTCCTTGGGGACTGTGCACTCTCATTTCAAAAAGCTTAGGGTCTGTGTTACGTTGCTGTCGCTTAATGTGAGGCGGATCTCTGATGTCGGTATCAAGCACTCACTGTGATGCTGCTCTGATGCAGCCTCCCCCCTTGAAGCGGCACACTACAGATGATTTAATATTTCCTGTATCACACAGACCCTTTTGCTAATAATTTGGCGCCTGCTTTCGATTCATTAAATGTCACCAAGGTTAACAAAATATTTCTGTGGGGGGAAGGAAATCTGAATTTCACCAGGCACCAGGGTAATTCCGTCTCCGAGTGACAAACACACAGCTTTTGCCGATCCCCTGATTATGCATGAGAGTGGCTGTGAAGCCCCCGGTCCCAGGTGTGTTGTAATGATGGCATCATTAGCGTTGGGGTCAGTCCCCGTGGGCCCATCATGGCAGCAATGACAGTCTAGTTCTCTGTGATAGGCAGGTGGGCTGGTTTCCACTCAGAGCTATGTACTGAGATGCGGTGAATGTATTTTCCGTGGATTGAAGTATTGTTTAAGAATCTTGGTTTCTTGTTTTGTCTTACTGGAAACCTGAAATGGCCCGGTCCCAGACTCTACACTTTTTTTTACTATGCCACAAGAAACTTTCCACAATGTTTGGTGCCTGGCATTGTCCAGAAAATTAGGAAGCATCCCTTGGGCCCAAAGAAAAAATGTCTGCTGCGCATTCCTATACTGTCCTCCGTAATCTCTCTTTGGCTTTGTGGAGAGAAATGATTTGTTCCTTCAGGGGACCTGGGCTCTTACCCCAGAGAAGTAACTGTTTGATTTCCTGCCTGCGTAGGTTTAGGAGCCTTTTGTTTGGGGGACTGGGGCTCGGTTAGCAGTTGGCATGTTGTGGTCCATTTTACTTTTCTTGCTCTCTCGCTTTAATTTCATTACTTTTACTGTGACCTCAATTAGCAGAGGAAGTTCAATTCCATGTGAGTGAGGAGGCCTGCAGTAGAGCTGGGCTTAGTGGGCAGTAAGAAGGGGCCACTGCAGCTCCACAAGGGGCACCTTGTACAACTTTCTGCCCCCTTGAATATGTTTTCCAGTTCTATCTATTTGTTTTGTAATTTGACAGGTTCTAACATAGCTTATTTTAGGCTGCCTATGTAATTCATCCATGTAAACTTGACACTTCACAAACACTGTTTTTATTTATTTTTTATCTATGTTTGTCACTATATAGTAGCCTATTTAATATAATTAGTACATATAATTAATACAACTTTCTTTAAATTACAAAGTGTGCAATGTTTACGCTTGAAACTTTTAACATAGGCTCACATTTGGCATAAAACCCATGTACACAACAATATATTGAAATGACTGTGAAAGTGAACGTTTCTAAAAGTAAAAAAGCAAACAATCATCCTTGTCAGTTATGTCCCAGGTCCAACTAGTGAAATATGAAAGAAAGAGAATCCCACCCTTCAAGCCCTTCACGCTTTCACACTCAGGCAGAGCAGAGGCCTGGGGAGTCAATATGTCAGCGTTTATGGATGCCCCGCGGAGCTGCGCAGGCCTGTCAGGCCCCTATTCATGCTCTAATGGCCCCCCGAGGAGCACGTCTCTCTGGGCTGAAAGGGCCGGGAGGCCCAGTGGACGCCCTGTTGTTGGAGGTGAGCGTGCGCTCTCATGGACGCGCCGCGCCTTCATCCATATGACAAGAGCGATAAAAGAGCATCGCCTTTGCCACTTCTCTCTTGCTCTCTCTACTCTTCTTTCTCTCACCCCCCCCCCTCCCATTTTCTCCCCACCTCAAAGAAAGAAAAGGGGGCTAATTGTTTGTTGTGAGAGCCAAAGATTGTAGAGCCTCCCATCTTTCTCTCTGGCTAGCCTTTCTCTTCTCATTTTTTAAAATGTCCCTCTTCTTTTCTAAAGAATGCAATTCTATTTAGGAAGAAGCAAAAAGAAAAAAAGTATTGGAATTCAACTTAGGAATGTAGACAGGATGTAAAAGAGACCACATTTTGCAGTGGCAGCGAGAGAGGGCACAACATTTATAAATACAGCATGGCTTCTGTTTTATTTTTCATTTGGGGAAATAATTTTTTGAAGCGTCTTTTCGATTTTTTTTCACTAATAAATTCCTTTCTTTCGGAACTTAAGGGAGTTCATGATACCTTGCTTTGACACCTCTGAAGTTGTTGATGGCATGCACTGCCTCAATCCAACAAACTACCCAGTATAAGGAATAAATAGTTAATAATTACTCAGATACATTCTTAATGCAAATGATTCAGCATTCTGGAACCTTTTGCTAGTTTCAGTGGATTTCATTACAATGACAATAGAATTATCGCTAGTTATTACCAGAAGATTATATGAGCAGACATTACATCCAGATTCAATTTCAGCAAAATGTCACATCTTGGCTCAGAGAAGGTCACTGACACCTGGGCAGGGAGCAACATCTCACCATGTCGGATACATTAAGCACGACAGAATTATTTTGGGTTGTGTTTTACTTTTTTTTTTTACCACAGACAGTGCAGTTGATATGTGTTTTTTGGCCTGTTGGCTTTAATATTTTCCCTTACTCCTTAAACGGTCCATGGTGTAAAGGGACTGTTCCGTGTTCACCTTCAGTGGTTTATTTGTTGAAGAGATTATCTTTGGAGCATTCCTCTCCAACACACACACCGTTATCATCCTTGGTTATCAGGGTATTCTATCTTGTATTCACACAGGGCTCCTATCACAGAGACCCACTGTAGGACCTGCTCGGAACCATCTCGCAGAAAGACGGTTCGCGCCTGGCAAAGCCCGTGGCTAGCACAGGCGAGTGCATTCATGAGCAACGCCGTGCACAATTCTTCCAGAAATGCAAATGTGGAAGTTGTCAGCTATTTGATGTCGCTGCGGCTGCACGATCCCGCTCCCCGCCCCCCAAACATCCCTCCTCTGCCAGTGTTGGAGGTTCAAGCGCGTACAGTCCCGGGGACAGGAAGGCCTGTTTATATGCAGGCCCCGAGCAGCAGAGACAGCGCGCAGACAGATGGATGTCAGAGATACCAGATCCCATCTTAGGCGGATGCCTCTTATCACAGGCCTGTTTGCATAACTAGGCCTTTTGATATCCAGCCCCACTGACTGACAAAAAGTATAATTGCGACATCAACTATGACAAAAGGCATGTACAAAAATAAACAAGTCAACACAAATAGGGAGAAAAGGATGTGTTATTTTTGTCCTGTGGGAAAGAGGCGGGGAGGGGAGAGCGGCGCGGCGTTTAACCAAATCTACTGTCAGTCACAGTCAACTGGTGTGACTCGCTGCTCCGAGGCTGGCCCTCTGAATGCCTGCAAAACACAGAGCATGAGGTCTGATTGTAATTATGCTGGAACTAATATGCTTTTCAAAATGAGCCATTATGAGCTAATGCTGCACTGCCAAAGCCCTGTCGCTTTTGTCCCTCTGTCTTGGGTAGGGTTTTTTTTTTTTTTTATTGCGAAAGGTGCTGTTGATATTGAGGCCATTGGCTACGGTATCAAAAACAGCCTGCCCGAGATGCACACACCACAGCGTTAGGCTAATACTGACTCAGAGGTAAGCTGAGAAACGCCGACCCCCCCCACCTCACCCTCCCCCATGTATCATGGAGGCTTCTTTATCACTCGTTAGCCTGAAATACCTCTCATAGCTTTCATGGGGGGGAAGTCTATCCGCAATCACCCCTACAAATTCACAGTTTTGACCTATATTTTCATTCACTGAATCCTGTTGGTCCATATTCATTCTCTTTTGGTGGGTTTGCTGCTACATTTCATTTGATATTGCTATAGCCTAAACAAGCATTTTGCAACCGAGGCATTTTTTTTTATTGACTGTGCAACTCTGAAAGGAAGTGCATTAAGGTTGCATTACCCCAGTGCTTCTCAGGGGTGGAAGTCACAGCCGCCTTTGGGAGTGGAGAGGAGAGAGGGGGATTCTATTGGCTTGGCGGCAGGTGACAGAGTTGGCGAGAAGGGGTTTGGAATAGTTTGGTGTTAGGGTTGATGAGAGTTCCATCTGCCTCTAGTAAGAGGAATGTTGACGATGCGGTCAGCAGAGAGGAACACTAAGACACACCACTGTCAAACCCTGCCTCCGACCCTCTAAACTATTATCCCAGGGCCCTGGTCCAAACAAACACACAATGGCACTTTGTTGTCCCCCCTGCTTGTTAGAGGTAGTAAACGAAAATGCGCTTACATCTTAAAATACGTTGGGGGATTCATTTCAACTTATTTCCTCTGGAAATCTTCAAAGGGGTATCCTTTAGGTGACAACATATGGCCTTATTCGTAGACAATGCAATTCAGTTCAAGACAGGGAGCAAAGCAATTTGTTTATTTTGAGTTCAGACATGTCTCTTTGTCTCTCATTTGTAAGCAATAAAGGTTACTTTGAATCTTAATCAGCCACTTTATGCGGACCATCCAGCTTTAAACCTGATTAATTCCTATTCAAACCGGCTGCGTTTTTTAAATCAATATTGGGAGAAACCTTGGAGGCCCCCTGAAGGAGGCTACATGGCAGTAATCATGCCCACTGGATACCACATAATTACTCCTTAATTGCAAGATAAATGAGGAGACGAAGAGGCACAAGTGCTTTATCAATATCCCCAGAACCTTTGGAATGGAATTACAGCTTTGGTATTATTCAAGGGACTAATCAGGGTGTACCTTATTGTTTCAGAATGGGGAGGACTTTCAAAACATTGACCTCAACAGCCCACAGGGATTCTATTTGCTAAATTCTAGTTATCTTCCACCATTTTGTCCTTTATCAACATCGACAGATTTGTAAACTAAGGAGGGAGACACGTGTTAGTCAAATGGCTAATTAGAAGGTTTTGTCGTCCGGTAGGGAAACACGTGTTAGTCAAATGGCTAATTAGAAGGTTTTGTTGTCCAGTAGGGAAACACGAGTTTATTTATTTGGTCTGTGAATGTGCCATTCACTGCTGTATCACAACAATCCAAAGCGACTGATTTTTAGCTGCTGTTCAATTGGCCCGCGGTCATGGCATGTATATAGACCAGCTCCCCTACCACTAAGTCCCATTGTCCGATGAAAGGTTTCCCCATGAATGGCCCTGCCAGCCTTGCCACAGCGTGTCAACCAGACCCCCACACCGCTCTGGACACAACCCACTGTGAGAGCAACCAGGTGCTCTGACTCCATTCTGTTCCTGTCACAGCCCAGGTGGACCAGTCTGGTAGGCCGGTTCCCTCAGTGATTCTTGGCATCCTGCTGGCTGCCAAACGCCGTCGGCATGGCGATGAGTTGGAGCCTCTGCTTTGCACCAGACAGGGTGCCATTACCCATACAGGCCTGCTCATTTCAGTCGAGGGTTGTTGACCTTGAGCCCAGAGCGTGCTTGCGGCATCCGCGCCCCAGCAGACGGGCTGGCTGTGCACGCCATGATGAAACATATGGCGCCACACGCAGGGCTTACTGACAGGCAGCAGCACACACTCATCTGGCTCGCTGGCCATCCACTTTGTCCGTTTCTGAACGACATGCTAATGACAACAGAGAAAGAATGACAAGAAACAAATTGCCTCAGTGTTTAAGCATCCCCCCCCCCCCCCCCCCCGCCACCCCCACCCCACCCCACCCCTGCATCGAGCAGTTAAACAAAGATAGGGACAAATGTAGGCATTCAACAAATATCAGAGATTTCTGTGGCGTCTGGCTACAAAAGCCCTAGAAGAGCATCACCCCCGCCCTCCCCTTTACCGCACCGGCCTGCCGCCCTCGTCTGCCCATAGGACTTAAAGGTAACTTTGGAAAGCGATCTATACACCGGCCTGCCGCCCTCGTCTGCCCATAGGACTTAAAGGTTACTTTGGAAAGCGATCTATACACCGGCCTGCCGGTCTCAAGTGCCGTCATGGCGTGTTACTGAGGGGATTGGCTGCACAGGCGTCCCGATGAAAACCAACAAAGAGCTGCGTGCCATATGTACATATTCAACTTTGTATGTTCACAGGCGCTCCGTGAGCAGAGTGAGCAGGGTGTCGGGGAAATCAATCTGTATTAAAAAAGGGTAAAGACGAAAGAATTGATTTAATGAATGCGGCCTCATGTCCTGCGGCCACATGTAATCCGCGGAGAATCGTTGAGCGTGAGCTCCGGGGGACAAAAAGACATTTGACGAAGACTCGTCGAGTGGCCTGTAATGATAGTCTCCATATAATCCCATAATTCCTTGTTTAATTAAACTCCCGAGCTAGCCTTGAGACCCAGCCCGCTCCATTGCTCTATAATTCTCACAGTTGTTATTTGGACACTTATTTGCTTTCTTATGGGGCCATTTGACATGTCGGACCATTCTGGAAGGAACTCATCAGACCTACCTTAGTACGATACGTAGCCTTGGATGTGTAGAGCTCACCTGGGTAGTACAGACAATATTAGGTGGCTAGAGGTGCTTCTTTTGTTAGTGGCTTCAAACAAGAGGCACTCCATCCACACATCCTCTTGTTCTCTATCTGCTTTTCTTCTCCCTCTCCTACTCGTTTTCTTTGGACTGGGCATGATGCAATCCAACAAGGCCTGGAGCAACGCTGGCACGTCACAGTGCCTCGTCAATGCCTCAATGAGGGAAATTATGAAAATATGAATTTTATGACATGAAATGAAAAGGGCCATGGAGTTTCAATAGACATGCAGAGGAGGTGAAAATGATGCAATTTTCTAAATTCAGTTCTAATGGTAATGTGCGGGGCGAACGCGTATATGCTGTCAGAAATGTCCCTGTCAGCTCGGATTGTAGCGCTTTGTGCTCTATCTATACTCCCCGAGCGAAAATGCAGCTTAGCTTGAATGCCTCCAAAGTAACGTTAAGATATGTTCTAATTCATTTAATGACAGCATATATGGAAACACACGGGATTGAATGGGTTGGGTGGGATATTGTGTTTGTGTTTGTGTGTATTCTGCATGGGCCTGCTTGGGCACAGTTTTGCCCAGGGCCATTGGGAGAGAATAGTGGGGTGAGGAGCAGCAAGGTGGCCTGTGTAGATTAACCCCTCTACCCAGCCAGCCCCCCCTTCCCCCCTGCCTCCCCCTTACCGCCCCCGGCCCTCTGCCTTCACACACAGCCTCTGGGGCCCCCACTCTCAGACAGGATTGTGTATCAGGCCCTCTTCTATACTGTATAAATAACCACAGATTAAGATAATATTTGCTCTGTTGTGCTCAGAGAGAGGAGAGGCTGTCATTTGAATCCTCTTTGCGGCCCCCCCCCCCCCCCCCCAACCGCCACCATAATATGATACCATAGCAACTGAAAATGGGCTGTAAGTAAGAGCAGAGCTTTTATTTAGCTACTTCTTGCCCTCGTTTAATACGACTTTTTTGTGCTTGCGGATTGGCCGTACAAATACATAGGACCGATCCATATCAACTGAGACAAGAAAATAGTCACCACAAAAACCCCCCCTCCCTTAACATTGCCGAGATGATGCTTCAAAACGTCATTAGCCTTCCCTTCGATTGAATTTGGTCTGCTCTCCCCGTCGACCAGGTAACCGCACGGACGAGGGTTCTGATGTGGAGTCGGAGCCCGACCTGCCCCTGAAGAGGAAGCAGCGCCGCAGCCGCACCACCTTCACGGCGGAGCAGCTGGAGGAGCTGGAGAAGGCCTTCGAGCGCACCCACTACCCCGACATCTACACCCGGGAGGAGCTGGCCCAGCGGACCAAACTCACCGAGGCCAGAGTACAGGTGAGGCCTGCATGCTCACACATGCGCACACGCACGCACGCACGCACGCAAGCACGCACGCATGCACGCACACACACACACACACACACACACACACACACACACACACACACCCACACTAACATACAATGGTTGATTATCACAGGGTGGTTTCACCATGCCATACACACAAACACCAACGATATATAGTATCAAATGGCCAACAACATGGAAATGTCATCAAGAGATCAGTGTGTTTGTGTTGTGCAATATACGTTCCAAAATAGAAGATACATTCTTGATTGGAATGCTAATCTAGTTTGCCTCCAGGACAATAGCTTATTCCCTTTAAATGTATGAAATTCCATTCCAGTTTTCAAAAGCCTACGCTGCTTTCATAGCCACCCATACACTATTATACATAATTTAAGAAGCGATTGATATGCATTTGGATGCAACCATATTACACCAATCGGGTCTGTTATTCACATAATAATCTCGAGAAAGGATATTATTAAATTATATTGGATGCTTGACATTATGTCTCCTGTGCGCCGTGGTTTTTACACAGTTGGCGGTGATGAACACATTCGTCAGTATAATCGCTTGCCTTCCCTTCGTGGCTGTTCACTGCTCCCTCTAAGCCTTCAGCTCCTCTTAGAGGGCTCTGACAGGGATGCTCCACATTTTCACACCCCGGACCCTAGGACCTCAAAACCTAGCGGGGCTGACAGCTTGTGTGCCATGTGGTTTTATGTAACGTCCAAGGAAAATACAGTAGAGTTATAGCGGCAGCTGTTAGCGCGGGGAGGGAGGGAGAGAGGCCAAGGGGGGCCAGAGAGACACAGGGAAAGGGAGAGAGAGAGAGAGAGAGAGAGAGAGAGAGAGAGAGAGAGAACGCATTCCTGATGGATTTCTCATTTCGGCCCTCGGCCAGGAGATCTCTTCCCATCACTTTCAAGCCTGCCGCCGCTTGTAAACCCCTCCGCATATCACAGAGAGTCCCTCATCCTCTCCTGGGACCCCTTGGCCTGACAACAACATTAATCAATCAGCCGTCGGTAAAAAAAAAAAATAGGAGCCAGGGCACCCCTCTCCTCTTACCCTGTCCCGCCCCACCCCCACACGCTCCCCACCCCGCTGGAACCCTCCAAAACTCTGCACCGCATGCTAAACGTCCCTCACACTACCAGCATGCGGTTAAGGGGGTAACTGATTCCACACATGTCTTTGTCCGTCTTCTTGAAACCCCAAAGATGTGTGTGTGTGTGTGTGTGTGTGTGTGTGTATGTGTGTGTGTAAGTGGTTAACGCCTCACTCAAGGGGAGGAAATGAGAGATTTATCTAGGTGGTTATCAAAGTGCAGTGTTTTAAGGTTTCAGGGTGGTTTGGATATGCTTATAAGGCAAACTGAGGGATGGGTCGTTCAATTCTATGTAATTGATGTGTTTTTATGTGGAGTCGTTGGTTTATTGCAATAAACATCTAGAAAATACATGTATTGGCATTGTAGTAGATGCTCGAATTATGATACATTGTTGTAAAAACATTATATATGAAGTCAGTGGATAGTCCGTCGAAACTTAGACTCACCTGTTTCGACTTCATTTTGGTTTAATGTAATATGTTGCAACTCTTACATTTGACATCCTAAGTAATTGTTTGACCTAATCCATCCATCCGCTATACCACTTATCTTATGTGGGGTCGCGGGGGTGGGGGGGGTGGGGCTGGAGCCTATCCCAGCCGACACAGGGCGTGCGTCGGGGTACACCCTGGACAGGTCACCAGTCTATCACAGGGCCGACACATAGGGACAGACAACAACTCACACTCACATTCACACCTATGGACAATTTAGAGTCACCAATTACATGTTTTTGGACTGTGGGAGGAAACCCACGCAAACACAGGGAGAACACACAAACTCCACACAGAAAGACCCTTGGGTCAGATGGGGATTGAACCCAGGACCTTCTTGCTGTGAGGCAACAGTGCTACCCACCAATGTTTGTCCTTGTAGCCTGGTGTTTAATGTAGCACCTCCTCAGCTCTTATCCAGGTGATTAGGTCAGGGATGCCCTTATCTTATCCACCATGTTTTTGACCTTCTCTTGTTGAAAGCACTATTGTTGTAAATCGCTTTGGATAAAAGCGTCTGCTAAATGTCTGTAATGTAATGTAATGATAGTCGCTCTGTCAATGCTCGGATCTAGACACAACCCCTCAGTCAGCTATGTGTGAGTGGCCACAGAGAATTTGCACCGGCATCTGCCTCTTCGTGTATGTATGGCATCTGACAGTACCATCAAAAAGCAGGCAGGCTTGGAAAACCAAAGAAACACTTTTTCTTTTCTCCCAGATAATGGAGCTAAATGATGTCATGTGAAAACCTGAGGTATTTGAGCCGTGGCTATTTCTGCTAATGCAGTTTTCCTCATAATCTAATTCCCAAAAGCTTTGAAAGTCTCCAAAAGGTCAACTCAAACTTCATATTCAGAGAAGGTCACCCCCCAGAAAGGCACTCTGCTGTCATTGTTAGCTAGAGACTTAGTGTGGCAATTTGGATAAGGGCAATACTGAGGGAGCTATTGAAAAATATTTCCTCCTTCAGGAGTGCTTTGTTTTTGTATAGGCCTGGTTGGAACACTCCATCACTGTATCCATGCCACAGGGTGCTCTGCCTCAGTGTTCTTACACTAGGCCCATGTCAAACCACCTTAGCGAACACTGGAGACATGTTTGAGAAGGGGGGGACAGCTAGAGCCGCAACACGTACGAGCGACAAACATCTACAGGCTGGAGTGTGTCTGTCTGTGTGAACCCGGGGCTGTGTCCGTGCTCCGAGGAGACGTCCACCAGCTGGGCTTTGACACGGCTGCCCAAATAGCCCGTGGTCGGGGCCAGGCCAGAGAGGACCCCTCGGCCTGAGAGCCGGCCCAGCTCCGCAACAGCTGCAATGACGCATCCTCCAGATGTCAGCTAGAGGTGAGGGGTTTGTGGGTGGAGGGAGGGCGGCCGGGGGCAGGCGGCCGGGGGCAGGCGGCGGGGTCCTGGGGGTTAGCAAGGCAGAAAGGGGGGGTGTCGGTCTAGAGGAGGTGGGAGAAGGAGGGGGGGGGGGGGTCTGTCAAAGAGCTCCATGTCTTCACACAGATTTATGGGGGAACAGTCAGTCACGGTCTCCCTGCGTTTTGATCGGTCATCAAACACGGCGCTAACGTGCAAAGCAACGGGCCGACGGTTTACGCCGCCGACCCTCCCGGAGGAGGGGAACCCCCGTGACTGACTGTGCGTGCAGCGGGCGCTCTCGAGCAGGGAACCTCGGGGCGCCTAGGGCCCCCACGTCCGTGGTGACCGAGCCCAAAAACAAGGGACGAAGTGTTTGCTTGAGCCTTGACTCGCCACACAAACCCTGCCTCGTAAAGGGGTTGAGCGTTTCCCTGGAGTGTCCCGCCCCCCCACGCCCCCGGCTGCCTGGCCGAGCCACTGGGACCATCTGTCTTTGTCCGCTCCCCCTGTCCCGCGGAAACAGAACGAGCAGCCGGCCCCTGCTCCGTCGACGGTTCATCACCCCGCCTGACAAATTGAGGAGCGGTGATGATCCATGTATCTCCGTGACTCGTTCCAGGCTCTCTCGGTGGGAGGACATACCTGCCTCCTCTCCCCTCCCTCTGGGCCACTGGGCATCACTCAGCCCCCTCTGTCCTCCACCTGAAGTCCTTCCCGAAAAGGCCGTCAGAGAGGAGGGAGATCAGGGGGAGAGAGAGAGAGAGAGAGAGAGAGTGGACTGTGTGCCAGGTGGGTGCGAGGGCAGCAGAGAACAGAGGCAGGGGGGAGGCTACGCGCCGCTGTAAATCAACACGCCTCACACACATGAAGGGAATGAAGGGAACATACGTTCCTCCCTCCGTTTAGACTGAAGTTTTTAAGAGGCCGACAGAGACTGCAGGCCGGCCTGGGCTTGGCCCCGTCGTCACCCTCAGACTCCACATCATCAGAGGGCCGCCGGCCTGCTCCGTGGATGTGCTGCGTGGATCCCCTTTCATGGCCAATAAACAAACGCATGCCATGACAGTTAGTGGAATCTAATAAGGTGTAAGTATGGCCTTTTATGGAGTGTGGAAAAAAATCAATTTCTCCGTGGCTCATCTGGAGCTTCTGTGCATGGGATGCCCAGAGACGGGGAGTTGAAAGTGGGCTCCAGTATCCTTTTTGGTGTCGGGACTCCTGAGATGAGTGGAGGACTCTCCGTGCTGCACGTCGTGGCCGGTGCTACCTCCATTCGATGGATATTCACTCGCCCCCAAACTGTGTTTCAGGTTAGCAAACATGCAGGATACACTTTCGAGACGAAGCCCTTTTTCCAACCTCTTAGCTGTCATGGCGGGCACGCCGAGCGCGTCTTTCTTCCCGAGCCGGGTGAAATATCCCGCTAAGACAAAAGATCCCTGGAAGATGAATGGAGGGCCATTATGCAGATTACATGTGCTTCATTGTATGGCGGAAATAAAAAAAAAAAAAGACCCCAACTCCGTGGAGAGGTATCGGGAGGAAGAAACACATTTTGTGTGTCCCCATTGTTTCCCTATCGTTTGATTACCAGCGGCAGGCGAGAGAGGAGCAACAATGGCGGCAAGCGGCGGCGGCCGAGCCCAACAGGCAGCCGTATTCCCGCCAGTGTGCTTTTTTTTTTATGTCTCCTAACAGCAATAAATAGGATTTATGTAGATTGTAGGGGAGAAATTGTTGCAGTGCATCAGTGTGCATGTTCTAACAGTTTCTTATTATTAGAATTTAAATGACTTTGGTTCCGTGCTTCTGTATTCCGATACTTATCCAGCTAATCCCACTCTCTCCCTCAAATTCACACTCCCAGCGACTTTAATTAGCATAAAGTAGCAGTCTGGAAGGCAGGCAGGGGGAATCAGAGAAAGGAGAGAGAGAGAGAGAGGGAGGCAGTAAAGGAGAGACATAGAGAAGGCAGAGAGAGAGAGAGAGAGAAAAGGAGAAAAAAAGAAGAGAGAGAGAGAGAGAGAAGGGGGAGTATTGTGTGCTATAAGACAGCTGAGGATTTTGCTGTTGGAATCCGGTTGCATCACTCCACTGTGTTTTCGCAGATATGCATTGTAGAATGCCTTTTGGTTTACAGACTCTTGTTGGTCAGCGGCAGAAGGCACCAGGTTGGCGCACAAAAGCACTAGAAAATTGTCCGACGACGTACAAATTAGGCAAGGATCTTCAAATGGTTTTACAGCGGCGCAATGCCATGCTTGCCGATGTTGCGTTTGTCTTATCGCCCATCAGCGATAAGAAAATGGCACCCACATCGCTGAAGATAATAATGCCTGGTATTCCCACTCTGTCAGAGCAAGATGGCCGGTGTCATTGAATCAGACACTCGAGAAACGCGGCATTCCAACTTAGAGATAAAAGTGTGAACATTAATGTTATGCGCACTTGTCGGGTGCTGGTTTCCCAGCATTTATACTATCCTGTCCAGTCAACGTCGCCTACACCACACACACACACACACACACACACACACACACACACACGTCAGGACAGTCTCTGGTCTCATTCCCTCCCAGCCCCCTCTTTCTCATGTTTCCCCCTCTCCATGTCTGTGTTGAGCTCGCCTGCTCAGAGCGGCCTCTTTTTGTCCACCAATCTGTGCTAAGCTCCACTTCTATGAGCCGGTCGTTTTGTCCCCCTCCCCCACTCTTAAAGAACCCCCCCCCCCCCCCCCAGCCTGGGTTTGGGAATCCACAGTCAACGCTGGGCTAGCCCGAGTCTGCTGGACTCAAAGTCACACGGCAGCAACCCTCTTAGCTACTCCTTGGCAACCAAACAGAAAAGGGGGCAACATGGCTGCCGTGCCACTCGCACACACACACACACACACACACACACACACACACACACACACACACACACACACACACACACACACCCGGTCTCTCTCTAGGTAGATATGGAGACGATGGGTGAGCAGCCTCTCTGTACTGCTGAGGAATTAAACCGGATTGGGGTGAGCATTCGAGAATCCGCGGCCCAAGGTGACTTTGTGATCAGGTTCCAGAGCACAGCCTCAAATCCTCAGCTGCAGGCTGTGCATGTCTCTGTGCGTGTCGCTGTCTGTGTGTGCGAGCGTGTGTGATTTGTTTATCCCAGCAACCAATGCCTGTGTCCAATGGCTGCATGCGGGGGAAGTAACACATTCTACTTCCTCAAGAGCGGGCATGCGTGCCACCACCCCCCCCCCACCCCCCCCACCCCCACCCCCCCATCCCCCATGGCCTATCAATTCTTTGTCGACCTGGACACTTGGGCCCTATGTGTGCCAGCTTTAACTCAATAGGGCCCCAGCCCTTTGGCATTTGAGTTAACGTGAGTAGCTTGGCGTCGCAGCGGCTCCGTTCAAAGCATCCTTCTAAATTCACTTAGACAGATGCGCTTTACAGGCTCCTTGCTGATTAAGGTGGATGGGTGTCTATGGCAACTACATGGTCGGCGTGGAGACGAGGCGACACCGGGACTCTCCTGGCTCTCAGAGCCTCTCTGTGTTCCCCTTGTTAGCAGCACAGCTGGGACGGCTAACGAGCACAACATTGATTACATTTCATAAGTCTTTAAAGCCACAATCAATTTGGTTCATGTTTGTGTTTTGGTGCGGGCCCTCTGATGAATGACATTTGACATGCAGGGCAGTAGGCCAGAAAATGAGACAGGGAAGGAAACAGGAAAAATTATAAGAAAAGGCAGAAAACAAGGTAAAGAATGTGAAGGAAAGGGAAAGCAGCAGCGACGTTCGACTGTGCAATGTGTGGCTATGATTAAACACCTCCTGCCTCAGCCGGCAAACACAAAGAGAAAAGGAAGTCAGGAGTAAACATTAAAGAGGGTTGGGGTGGCGGGGGTAAGGTTCAGAGGTCGGAGGTGAAGTGGCACGGCAGGGTGGGGTGATGGGGAGTGTGTGGAAGGAAGGGGTGCCCCCCCCCCGCCCCCTACCACACCCCCTTCTCCTTAACGCCCCTCCCCATGGCCAGGCAGCTGTTTTTCTGGCCCAGCATGAGCTTAGCTCTGCCCCCCTAGAACCACAGGACCACGCTCCACTACATCCCAATAGCAGCCACGTCGCGCAGGCACTCGCAACACTGCTTCGGCTAAATCTGACCGAGTCAACGTCCCCCTTTCCATTTTCAAGGGGCTGCTGTTAAAAGAATGGTCCCCCCAAGTTTGATCCGATTCAGCGCCATTGATAAACTGCGGCCAGAAAGCAGAGTCTTTTCAGAAACGCTTGACTCACTGGCCAAGAGCTACATTCAAATGAAGACCTCCGTCAGATTGAGATCTCTGTGCAGGCCCATGGGAGTCTAGAATGTATGTTTGTGCGCGAGGGGAAAAGAGGCCCGGTCTCCCAAACAGCAGCCAGTGTGACTGTGGGCCCGTCCGCCTGAAAGTGTCGCTCTTTAAGACCTGTTTAAAAGGGACGCCCCCTCTTTGTGTCCACTGTTCTCTGTGGCGTATGGAGGGGCTTTTGTCCCGGGCTTTCATGTGGGCCCACAATGGGCCAGGCCGTTTGAAACACAACAGTAGATGAACTGCACTGACAGTGTATTAAGCTCTGATGAATTGCCTGTGCGAGGCATAGATCAATGTCCTTCAACCTTTAGCACACAGTGGGCCCAGGCCCTTGTCTTGGCTAAATGGAACAGGTTGCTGGCTGGATGGCTGCTCTTTTCAATGGGCGCCTGATTATATTCATGTTTTGTTGAGGCAGAAGCCTTTTTAGAATGTGTAAATCTCTTTGGTTAAGAATGGGCCTCTTTAGACGCTTTTTGTTCGGAGGGAATTGACAATGTGCTATTTGGGTTTTTTCAAGTGGATACACTAGGGGTTTTATATATATATATATAAAAAAATGTGTACAAACAAATACTAATCATTTATATATTAAAACAAAATAAACAATCAATTTTTTATTGAACTACACAACGTGCCATACGTGTTTGTCTTTGTGTGTGTGTGTGTGTGTGTGTGTGTGTGTGTGCTCGCGTACACTACATTCAGGCGTTCTGCTCGACCTCCTTTAAAGTGCTTATTTAATAGGCTCCCAAATGTACTTGAGGCAGGTTCACGGCGCTGTGGAGGCTAGTGGCCTACCTCTGACCTTTTAATGGCTTCTCCCCTCTGAAGGGAGCTTAGGGCAGCTTGTTTACACAGATCACAGCCTCAGCCACTTAGGAAGAACAACAGGGACGGGGCTGCTGTGCCTCCCTCACGGCTCCCAAAGGGACTAGCCTCTTCGACTACCACTCTCACTATTAACCAGGAGATCAATCACAGGTGGCAGGCATGTTGCACTGATGCCGGAGCGGAGCTCCTTAAATGGCCGCTGTGACTGAAGACGCGTAGGTGGACGCCGAAGCCTCGTATCTGACATCAGTTCTGTCAGTCAGACAAGATTGATTTTCATTAAACAAAAACACTTATAAAAAGAAACGTATTCCTTGATTTTTTTTTTTTAACATGCCTAGGAGAATGTTCTGGGGGGAAGGCACAAGTTGACTCTTTCCGTCAAAAGGGCCTTTGCTAATCCTCCCTGTTAAAACAATCAAACGTTTCTCTAATAACTCCAGGTGTGGTTCAGCAACAGACGAGCCAGGTGGCGCAAGCAGGCCGGTGCCAATCAGCTGGCAGCCTTCAACCACCTGTTACCCGGCGGGTTCCCGTGCTCCACAGGGATGCCAACCTTACCCACCTACCAGCTCCAGGAGTCCAGCTACCCAGGCGCCACTCTGTCACAGGGTAATACAACCAAACCAGAGCCATGTTGCGCTGCTTTATTAAACTGAACCAAACTGTGCTGCTCTGTTTACTCATATACGGTGTTGTTGCTTCAACAATGAAATGTGAATAGGAAAACGCAGGCCCTGGACATAGCACAGATATGAGTTTACTATTAGAGTATTAAAAAGCCTATGCCTATGTCAGCTTTGATGTCAACATTGAAATTGGCCCTGTATAAAAGGCTCCCTAATCTAATAAGCTTTGAGTTTAAACTATCTGTGGTATGTCTGTTAAGTTTTATGTGTATGCTAACAGAATTTTATATCATACATAGACCATGCGCCATATACTATAGGGTACATGTGGCAAGCAGTTAACTATACAGTCAGCTCTTTGTTTTGTTGGAACACACACAAAAGCCTAAGGCACCAACTTCGTTTGTTGGCAATTACTAGTCTGTGATATTTCCATACACATTAAAGCACTTCAGTACTGGGTCAAAGAGTCTATAGCCACTAAATAGTCCAAGCAACTGAATTTCTGGCACAAACATTATTCCATCCAGTACTGCTTGCTCAACATGCCCCACAGATAGACATTAAAGTTATGTAGTTTGACTTGAAACTTTCTTTTCCTTCGAGTATGTGCATGTGCGGTAGGGCTAGCATCCCATGCTAAGAGCTGCCTTGTGTTGTGCTACTCGGTCAGATGGCAGCAGCACGTTGCACAGGCCCCAGCCCCTGCCTCCGTCCTCCATGCACCAGGGCGGTCTGAGCGACGGCAGCTCCGCCCCTTACGGCCTGTCCTCTAACCGCCACGGCTTCTCCAGCTACTCGGACACCTTCATGAGCCCGTCGGCGTCCAGCAACCACATGAACCCAGTCAGCAACGGCCTCTCCCCACAGGTCAGTGCCACGTCCACCTGCACGGCCACCCCCCTGCATTCACGCCCTGGCGTCTCGCGGAGACCAGTGGCTTGAAGAGGCTGAATTACACACACTTGCATGGACGGAAAGAAGTACCCTTCTATCGCTGTAGTCTGTTCTAAACCGGTCCATCAACACTCGAGAAGTTCCCTATATTAGAAGACTTGAAATAGCTTAATAGTAATCCAAGCTGTTGCAGTGTGGCACATGTAATTGTAATTTTCTCTGTCTGATGTGCCATTCCATTTGAGCAAAGCGTGTGAGTCAAAGTAATAAGTCGAACACGTGGGCTTTTATGCTTGCCTCTGGAGCTCTGGATTTGCATTGGTTCGCCTAAATTGCTACAATTGTCAAACAATTGGATTATCATCAACAAATTAAAATTCATCTTGATAGGGACACATCTGCTCCAAACAGCAATTTCGACTTTCCTGGGACGTCGAAATCCTTTCGGCGAACAGCAGGAACACATGTGAAAGAAATAATTAGCTGAAGCTTATAAATGTAGGACCTTAATCTGCTGCAAGAAGTAATTGTTTGGAGTTCGTAGACCGCTCTGACAATATGTGATTTCACTCTCGTGGTTAGACAGCTGTCTGAGCCACTCTGGCTGGTGCGCAGACAGCTCGATATGTGAGTTAGAGAGTTTGGCTGAGATAGTCACTGGCGTCTGTGGTCGTCCCCTTGTCAAGTCCCTTCCCCTCCCCTCCGCCTCCACTCCACCGTGAAAGTGAAGTCGAGCATTACCCCCTGTAATTAGATGCCTCGCCGTCCTAATTGGGGTTTGAATCAATGGGAGGCATTAGATCGCTTCGAATACAGTCTCTTCTGTCGCAGAAAAATGCAATGGCTTTGCCCTGTATGTGAGCAACGTGTATGTCGCTGTGACTGTGCTGGATATATGAGCGTGTGTCTCTTTCCTCTGAAAAGCAGGGGATTCCACGTGTTATCCTCTTTGGGCACCTCCATTAATGAGCGTTTAAGATGCTCCTCTATGGTACAGGGTTGAGCCTTAAGTAGCGCAGAATATGAAATGATTTGTATTGATGCAAATCGTGTGCGAGGAGTGAATTACACACAATTACCCATCAATACTGGCCAGTCTTGCCCACCCTCACCAACAAGATGTGGTTAACAAGCAGAAAATAAGATTGAAATGGTGTGTAAAGAGTTGAAAATGAATTTCAATGCTGCATTTGTCCACAATTACCCCCTCGTTCACACATGTTTTATTGGGGAGGTTTTCTCTCTCTCTCTCTCTCTCTCTCTCTCTCTCTCTCTCTCTCTCTCTCTCTCTCTAGCTCTCGCTCTCGCTCTCTCTCTCTCCCTCTCCTTCATTTTCAAATATTTCTCAAAGCAGATTGGTAACATTCTTGGTATTACCCCCCTTTCTTTGCAAAAGAAAGAATTAAGGATTTTGTGACAAAAAAGAGATTTTCTCTCCTGCTGGAGCGACGGAGGATAACATGGCGGCTCACAGCGGGCTTGATTGTTAATCGTGGCACAGGGGCTTTAAGTGCTAATGCTCTCAAGTGCAGACCTGCAGAATAAAAAAATAAAAAACACACCAGGAATATGGAACCCAATTTTTCATTAATGGATCTCTGTTAATGCGGGCATGGGATCTAGTGTAGCTCACGCTGCCTCTCTTCCCAAGCATCCAAGAATGTGTTTGGATAATAAACGTTTCCTGTTTAGCAGCGTGGATTAGGACAGGAGCCTTTGGGCGAGCATACAGAAGGGATTTTTTTGACAGTATTCAATAATTCTATCAAGTGGGTTTTATGAGGCTTGCAGATTATTTTTGTTATGTGTTTTTTTCCCTCTCCATTTAAAATACAGCTTGTGGAACTATTTTATGTAGCGTTTATGATTTTTCAGAGGTTTACGTTTGATTCGGATGTGCGTTTGACAGTGTTTTTGAAGATAGTGGCGACTGGATGCTCGCATGTCGGAAAACGGGAATGTATAGAATGTGAAGTGGATTGCCATGTGGCATTCCCATCAGTCTCCCAGCAGGGAGATGGATGTTCACTCTGACACTGGAATCACAGTTCACACCCCTGCCACTCTCTCCTGCGGTGTACACACACACACACACACACACCCACACACACCCCCCTGCCCCCAAACACACACACACACACAAACACATATACAGAGACGTGCACATAAAGATACCCGCATAGTTCAGTCCCTCTCTCCAAACTGAAATGAGCCATTGGACACACACACGGACAGCGTGTGCATAGCACAGGCACTCACAAAGTATCACCCGTGTTCTCCTGTGTAACTAGCTGTCAGATGCCACCTCCAGTCCTCTCAGTGGCAACTCACCCGGAACATTTCAAGTATGTTGTTGACAGGGATTGTCTATCACAGATTGGGATTTGATGTCAGGGCACTGTATATTTTCCCTCTCCTCGCTTCCTCTCCAATATGTACTGGGAGGGAAAAAGCAATCCAAATATCACCATCCGTTTGGAAATGAGAATGCGATGTTGTAGGTTTCGTGCAGCATCTGCCGGGAGGCGATATGCTTGTGTATCGATATGTTGCAGATATTTTCACTAGTGTGTGCTATCGATGGCCCAGCGGTTCCCAGTTAAAATGGACACATACTCTCCGTGAATGGGCTGGGGGTGGGAGAGGTGCCAGGCTCCCTAATGGAATCCTGCTGCGTTCAGCATTCCCGACAGGTGCTCGCGTCCATCCCAATCCCATAACCTTTCCCGACAGCGCGCATTTTCCCATTACCGCTAGTGGCAAAGCCCATCGGCCGCGGCGCTGGGGCTTGTTGTCGTGGCGATATAAGTTTGGCTGGTGTGAGTGAGCCTCCACGTCGAGGCCAGAGTGGGTTAAGCTGTGCTTGGCTGGGCCGCAGGAATGAGACCAGAAGTGGGTTTTGTTGTTGGTCTTGTTTCATTTGGAGTCACAGCAGGTGCTGGAGAGGGGGGAAAGACGGGGCCATGAACCCAGGGCGGCCATCAGCTCTGAAAACATTATTATTGCCTTATTTTCTTTTTTTCTTCTCTTTTTTTTTGAGAGAGAGAGATAGAGAGGGGATTTTGTACTGTCAATCATCTGGCACTCTCTTCCCTTGAAGACTTGAGCTCATATGGCTTTGACAGCATGTCTCTGGAAACATATTCCCGGGGGTGTTTGTTTTGTCGCGATGACCTTCCAAATGTTTATGCCGACATTGTTGGAGGATGTCGCACACCCTCTAACTGACCAGTCAAAAAAAAGTCATCGGCCACGAAGAGACAAGAGACAGATCTGTCTCCCTGTCCTCTTCCAGGGAGTCTTTCAGGTTAAAAAAAAGAAGCACAGAGCAACACACTATTTTTTGCTACATTTTCCAAACTTACCTCGAAGAACATGCCATACTTTTTAATAAGTCCCTGCTCATGTACTTAATACTCTCAGATGATTCTTTGAAGCAGTGTTGTTGGGAGTTGTGCTGCTTGGCGGGGGTTTCGGGGGCTGAGTCCACCTTTATTGCGTGACAGGGACCCCTGCTGGGAGAAGGGGGAAACAACTGGAGAGGAGAGCGGCAGCCTGCGACACGGGTAGCTCACAGCGTGCGAGGTAGCCTTTCGAAAAGGATAGGCACCATGTGATGAGGTACCAAACCATAGAGATAGAACACTAGAGTGGACGTTGACATCTGAACACTCTAGGACAGCTCCCATTGCATCACGTGCTGCCTCTAGCGTTCTCTGTTGTGCGAGCGGTGCGTTCGATCAAGTTCAGCTTGACATTGTGTAAAGCTGAAAAGAAAAAGCTTTCTGGCGCTACAATGGTGCGTGTTCAATAGAAGCTAAATATCATACCACCAAACGAAACCACACTTTGTTAAGATACAGTTTGCGCTTAGACTACGGCAGTCTTTGTGGATACTAAATTATTAGTAATATTGTTAGATTATCTGTCACATTCGAAAAGCAGCACAGCTACCAGGACACTAATTTCAGGAATAATTTGAGAGTATTCTGTACGGTGGTTTAAAGGTATGTCATGTCTTGTACAGGTGTAACAGATATAGTACAAAAATGCGTTGACTGTTTAGTCGACTAGAGTACAGGTAATTTAGAGTACATCCAGGTAAATTATTTAGGCAGTTACAATATTCACTTTTTCAGCTCAGTTGGATGGCTTGGTTTGTTAGTTTGTTTCCCTGCTGCACAGTCTTATAAAACCGTTGTGTGTTTTGGAATGAGAGGGTTGTGTGTGTGTGAGTGCGTGTGTGTGTCTGAGGAAGGCCTTTGGGCTGTGGGAGTGGGATGGGCCTTCGCTCACACACACACACACACACACACACACACACACACACACACACACACACACACACACACACACACACACACACACACACACACACACACACACACCACTTACACACACACACACACACGCAGAATTGCACTTAGTGTGTGAGTGTGTGTGTGTGTGGGGGGGGGGGGGGGGATCAGAGGCAGAGCGTCTCTCACCCCTGCCTCCCTTTGATCCGTGTCCCCGGGCCTCCCTGGCCGTGGTGGCTCTGCTCTGCAGCGCACCACGCACGCTGACAGGGCGCTCGCTCGCGACTCCCCACAACTGTCTGACAGAGATAAGCCAGGGGAGACTCCGGAGCACGCGCTGCTCTTCCATTAGCGAGCACAGCCGCTTGCCTTTTTAAATAACGCCGATGAATTGTGTTTAAGAAGCCAGCTTCTCGCTGCTGCCAAAAAGAGAGGGAGAGAGAGAGAGATGGAGAGAGAGAGAGTGAGAGAGAGAGAAAGAGCTAGATTGAGAAAGAAAGAGCGACGGGGAGAGAGGTGGAGAGAGAGAGAGGGCGGAAATGCACGGAACAATCTGGAGCCCTGGCTCTATTCCGCCTCTCCCTCTCTGTGACTTCTAACAAGACATCCTGCACCTGAATACCAATGAGAGGGGGAGCTTGGTGTAGTCCCCCACATTATTAAAACTTGGGCATTAAGCCTCTCACCGGGCACCATGTCAGCTGGCAAGCTCTCCTGACAACAAATCAAAGGGGATGAGCACATAGCCCGCATTCATAGCCCAGCCACTCGCAGAGCGAGAGGGGGTGGGGGGATACATACTGCTTAATTAGAACTCCCATTAAAACAAATACTGTTTCAATTTGGCAAGTATTAAAAAAAGATGTAAGAGGCTTTAAAAAAACGGAAAAAAAGGAAAGAAAACGAGACCTGCTTTTGGCAACTGCCAAGAATATCAAGGGACTGAAAAATCATATCCAGTGGCTAAATGTTTTTTTTTATGCATATGTTATTGGTGTTGGCTGTCATTTTGCAACCCTTTGAACTCTGAGCAAATATGTTTTGCATGATTCTCAAAAGCATACCACGTAATATTCACATTATACTATAATGCTGTTTTCTGGTTCTCCTACAACACTACGACTGTGCCCTTTTCACCTGTGTCTGACCGGGACGAATGCTTACCTTCATCCCTTGGCACTCACACATCAAGCAGGCTTTAGTGACCCAACCTTCCGAATGCTGTGTGTTGTGCATTATTCCAGTAAAACAGTATTCCAAACCCAACACGGTGCGCTCCACAGTGGCACGCTGTGGAGGGCTTCCATTCCATTTCACACAGTACCTACTGTCACCAGGATCACATCCCAAGCTCCACCCTCCGGCCCTCTCCGGTTGCTAAGGAAAGCTTCCATTCCAAAATAATATTTCCATTTATTCATAACCCATTTTTCAAGCTCGCCTTTCTATTTTGCACCTCTTTGCCAGCAGTCTCTTTTCCCCCTTTCTCTCTCTCTCTCGCTTGCTATCCCCCTCCCCCCCTCTTCCCGCTCCATCTCTCTTTCTCTCTCTCTCTCACCCTCCATATCTCTCGTTCTCTAGTTCTCTGGCTCTCTTTTACTCTCTATGTCCCCCCTTCATCTCTCTAACTCCGTCCGATTTTTCTTTCTTTCTTTCTCTCTCCCTCTCTCTCTTTTTCTTTCTCTCTCTACTTCCGTCCCCTTTTTCTCCCTCTCTTCCCTCTCTTTCCCTCCCTCGTTCCCTCTCCCTCCATCTCCCCTGGAGAGGCTGCTCTTCTCCTTACGCCCAGATGAAAGGCTACGGCGGACAATAAAAATGCTATTTAAATGCAAGGGTGTTTGTGTGCGGGTAAGAGATATTTCCTGCAGAAAGTGAGCTGCTGCATCCTGATAAATAGTCAATATAAGGGAATGCGATTTACATTTATCTTGCGGAGGCAGCCAATATGTTTCTCCGCAAATCCAAGAAGATGGGGATTTAAGTAGGAAACGACTGCAACCGATTCCCATGCTGTGGGTCCCGCGCAGGGGAGAACGCCTATGAGATGCAGAGGAGGGGTATTGCCTTTATTAAAGTATAGGCACACACATCGATGGTATCTTGAATGCCAATTACACACAGGGGGCAAACTGTGAAACATGCTCAGGAAGTTTTTTTTTATTGGTAGATATTCTGTGGCATTATTATCATCCGAGATATGGCTGAGTATTATTCCGCAATGCATATTTACTGTCAATGGTGCCCTTGTTATTTATTGGTCCTACAGAATAGGTCCCTAGTAGCAGCAACAGGAGCAGCCATTATTATCTAGTGAGCAACTACAGCTTCACTCTCCCTGGTCTGCTAGTCGTCTCCCACTCCACTTGTTGGGATGCAGGTGAAGTGTCTGTGTGTGTGTCTGTGTGTGTGTGCCGAGACAGAGTATGAGCCATCTCCCCCGGGGTCAGGGGTAAGGGGTTGTGGGGTCACGAGGGGTCGGGTTGAGGGCAGGGCTGGGCTGGGCAGCGGCGGCTGTGAGGTTTCGGGGACGCTGTCGGCCTCCATGTGCTTCCTCTTAGTTCCAGATGCCACTCTGACAGGTGCACGGACGTGATTGATACCCTCTGTCTCTTTCTGTCGAAACCATCTCTCTCTCTCTCTCTCTCTCTCTCTCTCTCTCTCTCTCTCTCTCTCTCTCTCTCTCTCTCTCTCTCTTCCTTTTTCCTCCTCTCTTTTTCTCTCTCTTTCATTCTTTCTGACCGCCTCTGTCTCTCTCGTTTCGTCCTCTGCTTCACTCGTTTATCCCTTTAACCCCCCTTTGGATGTCTTCTGTTATCTTTTTCTTTTTCTCCCTCCTTCTTGTCCTTTTCCTTCTCTTCCTTTGTCGTCCTCTCTTTCTCTCTTACTTGTCTCTCCGTCTCTCCTTCTTGTCTCTCCCTCTACCCTTTCTTTCCCCCAAAAGACGTCCACCCCCCGCCCCCCCCCCCCCCCCCCCAAACCCCACTCCCTCTTCCCACCGGAGCCTGTGTCCTCTGCACCCTATCACCCTCCAGCAGACCCACATTACTTAGCCTTAGTGGAAGTGAGCCTGCTATCGCTAGCGCAGCTCATGTGCTCCCATGAAGATAGACAAGAGACGAGAACCGGGGGCCCGGCTATTCAAATGGTTTGTGGGTATAACAGCACCCTACACAGTGTAATTCTCCTCCGCTCTCCTCCTTTTTGCAGTCTCTCCCTCTTTCCCTCTCTCCCACCCACCCGTCCCTCCCTCCTTCGCCTCTGCTAGCGAAATGGGAATGTGCGAGGTGGCGGGGTCCCCAGCTGGCTGACTCCAGCAGCAGCTCCTCTCCCCTCAGTCTCCTGCTGAGAACCATTTCACTATTTATTTACATGTAATTATGGCTATGAGGTGCCGATATTAACACTGTCAAGAACAATTTGACCTGACATTTTTCACGAGGCCTGGCCCCTGCTGTTTTTAGCAAACAAACCGCCTCCGCCCTCTCGGCTTCCCTCCCCCTCCTCCCCCGCCTCCCCCGCTCGCCGATCCGCCTCGCCTAGCCCTTTGCCGAGCTGCTCCCTCTCTCCCTCTTTCTGTCTCTCTCACTTGCAGACACATACACCAACACCCACACACACACCCCCGCACACACGAGCAGGCCCTGCTGCCTGGCTGAAAACCACTCTCCTGGAATCAGAAAATCTGCCGTTTAATTTGGCAGAGGCGCCAGTGCGAGGTGGGGAGAGATGTGTGTGTGTTTGTATGTGTGTGTTTGTATGTGTGTGTGTGTGTGTGTGTGTTGGAGGGGCGGGGGAGGGAGGAAGGGAAGGGGGGGGGGGGGCTCAGTGGCTCTTGTTCCCAGTGGCTGAATCCATCCCATAGTTACTCAAGCATATCACTAGCAGAGAATAGAGGATTGCTCCCCACACGTTCTCCAATTGCAGCCCAATAGACGGCGTATTAACCTTTGGTTAGCGCGGGGCCAAGCGCACTCTGTGGGACGTTTAGGACGGGAGGGAGCCCAAGCAGGAGGGAGGCCTTTTCTCTGGCCCAGCCAGGCAGCTGTGATCCATTGAGCCGTGAGCGCCGAGGACCCATTGCACCGGGGTGGTCACACGCATTGTCTAATATGTGTTTTTTTAAACGCTCTTCTCAAGGACGTCGCACGGACACCCCACGCAGCCCCCTCTAAATAGGATTGTGTGAGGCGACGGCCATGGAGGTGGCTCTGGAGCGGGTGGGTATGGAGGGATGGTGGCTGGTGGTTTTGCTGGGGAGCAGCGTGTGGCGGGGGGGGGGGGGATAGACAGCGGGACAGACAGCCCCAGTAGCAGGCTAGCGGGCTAACGTGTTTTGAGAAGTGACAGCTTGTTCCAATGCCCGCTAATCGTCCTCATCTGTGCCCGCCTTGTCAATGCCCAGATTCTGTCAGTGCCAATCAGGCCCTTAATTGGACACAATTAATAGCCCCACCTCCCCCTCCTTCCTCCCCTTCCCTTACACCTCCCCCTCCTCCCCCACAAGCGTCAAAGGCCTACCCCCCTCCCCCATCTCCTCCCCCGCCTCGGTCTCCTCCTCCTCCCGTGGCGTTTGGTGGAAGACACTTTTCAGTTTTGATTAACGTGCCGCGGCCAATTAAGGGGGTGACACGCAGGCCGGGGCCCGTCATCTGGTGCCTGCCACCGGGCCGTCTGTCTGCGGCCACCCAGCGCCCCGGCGCGCCACCTCCACCGTGACCAAAACACTCTAATTCAATTTATGCAATCGCTGTTGTTTTTAAATAGTCATTTTGTCTGGCGAGATGAGGGGCCTCGCTGCCCGCTGGGTTGGCCCGCCTGTGAGGAGGGGGGCGGGGGGAGGGTGTAAGGGGGAGGAAGGGAGAGAGTTGGGGGAAAACACAAGGCTGTGGTTGGCTTGGGATGCAACGTCCCTCGTATTTCCTTGTTGTTTTGGAGCCCACTTGTTTCTTTTCCCTGAAACTTTAGAGACTGGGTTGAAAAAAGTGCTTTTGTTTTGGCGTGGATTTGTTCATCTGTTTTTCTGTTCCATTGTATCGTATGTTTGTGACGTATATTTAGTTTTGCACGATGAAAATGTAAAAGTAAGATATTTTGAGTAAATATAATTGAATCAGTCGGAAATAAACACACCTTGCCCTGTCCTGAGCAGAGACTATGGGTCCGCTTGACTCTCAGCATGAACAATTAGACCGTCCTTCTCTAATCCCAGCCTCAGGACTGGCCTTGAAAAATCGACCCGAAATTGGGTGTCATCACTCGGCATCTCCAGCCCTTCCCTGCTGAGGCGACTATCGGGCCGGCAGATCTCCAGCTTAGGGTGCGAGATGTTATTCTGCTCCCCTCAGATAACTTCCAGACATTTCCACTGCTTATTTTTGCCCCCACCCTACCCCCCCCCACCCCTCTCTCTCTCTCTGCCCCGGTGACCTCTGTCCAACTTGAAGGCACGTCTCGGGGCCATTCGATTTGGGCAGAACGGCGAGCTATCGGTGACAGGGGGAGCTAATCCAGTCTTGCCCAGATTAAGAGGAGTGTTTGTGGAGAGTGGGGAGCGTTGGCGCTGGCGCCGGCGAAGGCGAACAGAGGGGGTGTCCTATCAGCTCTCCAGGCAGACTGGCCCCCAGGCCAACGCAGTCCTACAGGAGGCTTTGTACTCCCCAAAGCCTCTCCTCTCCCCTTTCTCCCGCCATCCTCTCACGTCTCTGTATGTCTCTCTCTCTCTCTCTCTCTCTCTCTCTCTCTCTCTCTCTCTCTCTCTCTCTCTCTCTCTCTCTCTCTCTCTCTCTCTCCCCGTTCTTTCCGTCGACTGTTTCCCCCTGTTTTACTTTTGTGGGTACATTTCTTAATCAAGTGATTTTTTTTTATTATGTAAACCTTTGCAAGTTGTAAAGTAATGTTTTCAACTTGGGGCTGGGGTTTTTCATCAATATAGACAGGTGACCCCATGCCACCTTCTGTTTATTGACATACAACAGGGAACCTTGTGTGTTGGGAATTGCTGTTTTCGAGCTACGTTTTGCTTTAGATAGTAAGTAATATAGAAATGTAAAGAAAAAAAATCACTGTTAATAATTCTGGGGAGAAAAAAAAAGAGTGTTGTTTGCAAGTAAATTAGCATGTTTGTTGAGCCTGTTGTTGAAACAGAGAAAGCGATTGTCCTCTCAGACAGCGTGCGCTGCTAGAGCCGAGATATTTTACTCTGCGAGGCAACCCAACAAAGAGCAAAGGCTCGTCAAACATTTGCGCAGACAAAAAAAATTATAATTTGACTGTTCAAGAAATTAACGTGGTATGAAAGACCCCCTTTCTGTGTCTCAAATGCTCTATTTATTTATCTGAAAGGATGCACATTGTATCAATTTACACTTCCCCATTCACTTTGCCTCAGGCAAGAGGGCTCAGAAGTTGAGAGAATTAATTACTTTCTTTATTATTATTTATAAAGTAATCTATCTGGAGAGGGACGGAGTGGGGGGGTGGGGGTGGCGGGGGTGTGTGTGTGTGTGGGGGGGGGGGGGGGTGACGGGGGAACGCCCTGGAGCACTGTCCTTTAAACTGGGTCCTGGCTCACATTATCTCCTCACACAGCTCTCACACAAAGTCAAACAACAAACGAAACTGTAGGCCACTCAGGACGCTGTGCACAGGGAGAGAGGGATCCGACAGGAGGGAGGAGGAAAGGAAGGAAGGAAGTAGAGACGGAGGGAGGGAGATTTCAGGTTTGGAGGAGGGTTTTTCTGCACGGGAGTCAAGGGCGTCATGTTTGAGTCGAGTGGTGTCGTTGAGAAGGACCTAAAGTCACTCCAGGCCTGTCCTGTAGCGACTGTGTGAGTGGTGTGTGTGTGTGTGTGTGTGTGTGTGTGTGTGTGTGTGTGTGTGTGTGTGTGTGTGTGTGTGTGTGTGTGTTTGTGTGTGTGTGCGCGTGTGTGTGTGTTTTACGCCAGCGACACCAGCTGACACTTCAGATTAGCCCTATCTGCACCCTAATCAGATAAGAAGGAGTGGATGGTGGAAATGGCATTGATTTTTTTTTTATTTTGCCGCAGTGTGAAACCAGGAGGACATTTGAACCGATTGCTCAGATGAACCTGCTGGCCAAACTGGGGAAGCTTACCTTTTCCCCCTCTAGGCCACTAAAGCCCACGTCCGAGAAAAGTGCTTTTGGGAAGGGCAGCTGAAGGGTAGACGGCCCTGCAGACAGCCTTCTCTGTTTTGAAACTAGCCCATCTTATTCTCCGAGTTCTTTCTCTTTTTATTTTTTTCTCGCCAAACGTGGTGAACGAAGAAAAGAAAAAAAAGGTCATTTTCCTACCGAAGAACCGAGCGAGAGCCATGAATAGTAATGAGCCTGCCTGATGGCCGCTCTGTTTCATGTGCTTTAAATAAGGCGCGGCGATGGAATCGAGCTCCAATTAAGTGACAACTAAATCAGGCTTGTGCCCTGTGGCCGATTCCTCTCTGCATACGCTTCCCCCCCCTCTCCAAGAGCCCCATCCCCCCCCCCCCACTGGATGCGCTCCACGCTCCCCACCCAACCCATCCCGCAACATGGCCACCCTAACTCAGCTGGACCCTGTAACCCTCCGCTGGACCCTGGGAGTCTGGGCCTCCATATGGGCCCGAGACGCTCACATGTGTCCAGCATGAGGAGAGTGAAGGGCCAGGCCATGAATCTCCCTCTCGTGTCTACATGTCACATGCTCTGTCTGCATATGTGTGGTAGTGGAGGGGGGGAGGCGGGCCGGGGGGGCTGACGGGGGCTTTCCATACTGATAGAATTAACAGGAGGAAGTGGCTAACCAGCCCTTTGTGCCTCTGATGTGCCTCAAGTGCTTCGTATTTCCTGGGAGACTCTTCCAAGGATATGATTAATTTGTGGAGTATGATTAATTTTTCCCTCCCTGGGATGTTCCTGGCCAATAAGTTGCTGAGCGCTAGCAGTTGCGTGCGCGCACTTTGGAGTACAAAGACTGGGCAGTTTGGCAGCAATGGAGTCGAGGTAGAAGACTATAGCTGCCTGCTTCTTGTTGCAGTATTGCTCCAGTGAACTATGTTTAAACCGATTGTCTGTGTGTGTGTGTGTGTGTGAGTGTGTGTGTTTAGTGTGTGTGTGTGTGTGTGTGAGAGAGAGAGAGTGAGAGTGCGTGTGAGTGTCTGAGTGCGCCAGGGCAGACCTGTGTAACCACCTCCATGATGGGCTAATTGGTTTAGCAGCTGAGGGGTCAGAGAGCAGCGCAGCGTAGCGAGCCTCAACGTGAACCTGATGTTGGAGCAGGGTCGCTTCCTCACTATAGGAGGGAAGCATCTGTGGGACAATTCCCCCTCTCCCCCCGCCCCCTCCAGAATCTCCAACCCCCCAGAGGCACCCCCCCCCCCCCCCCCCCCCCCCCGGTCTTTTGCGTTAGAAAAACACCCGCCTCTCACCGCCTCTCCCTAAAGGCCCCCGTGCCGTCGCCTCAACACACTCAAATCCCGTGCATTGTGAGCACCTCCTCTGCCGAACACCGCATGCTATTACATTAATCTAGAATATTGAATTCTATGCTTTTTACGCTGCGTGCATAATGCGCGCACCGTATAATGTTCCCAGCGACCTGCGGTGGCGGGCGGCGGGGCGGCGTCAGTAGGGGCCCTGGCTCAGGCTGGCAGAGCCTCACTTTGTGTCAGGGGGATCTGAAGGGATCGTTTACCACCTCTTCCAGCCAGCCCCCCATTACTATTCATGAGACGGGCCGGCTCGGGGCGAGGGGATTAGGGACTCCCTTAGCGCTTGTTGTGCCGTCCGCCTCGGGGGCTGGGGCCGGGGCCGGGGCCGGGGCCGGGGCCGTCGATGCCTGGGCTCCTGTCTGGCATGGCCCGGTGGCTCTATTATCCCCCGGGAGGCCTCAGTCCCTGGGCACCGGGCTCTGCTGCCCGCGCCAGCCAATAGGGGAAGGTTTCTCTCCTTTTGTGACCTCGCAGCCTTTCCTTTCCTCCCTCCTTTTCTCCCCGTGGCTCCTCAAGAAGAGGAGGTCTAATCAGCGTTCCTTGAGTTTTGTTTGCCGAGAGAGGCTGAAGGGGCCGTTGTGTCCCCGGGTCAATAACAACACTTCTATGTTTCCTTCCGAGTCTGTGTAGAATTGTAATGATTTGGGGTGAAACGCAAAGCTCCTTGGAGCGAACAGGGAGGTCTACGGACGCCGTGCCTTCCCCCGGTCTAACCCCTGCGCTCTCGTCCGGCTCCTCCGCAGGTGATGAGCATCCTGAGTAACCCCAGTGGCGTGGCCTCGCAGTCCCAGCATGACTTCTCTATCTCCCCGCTGCACGGCGGCCTGGAGGCCTCCAACCCCATCTCGGCCAGCTGCAGCCAGCGCTCGGACTCCATCAAGGGGGTGGACAGCCTGGCCTCCTCCCAGTCCTACTGCCCCCCCACCTACAGCGCCACCAGCTACAGCGTGGACCCCGTCACCGCCGGCTACCAGTACAGCCAGTACGGACAGAGTGAGTACCGCACGCCGCCTCCGGGGGGTGGGTTCCGTTGTGTGTGTTGTAGCCGGGCGTGGGGTTGTGTTTCAGCGTGGGTGCGTGTTGTGGTTGGGCTGTGTGGGATGTGTGTTTGCGGGTGTTTGTTCGCCGTTTGTTTGAGGGGAGCGCGCACATCCGTACCCGCTTGCGTGAATGGGTCTGCAGCGAGTTACTATACAGAGGGCCGATGCATGTGTGACGTTTTTGGACAGGTAGTGGGTAGAACACATTTGTTTGGGTTAGGGATTTTTCTCTGACTCCTCCATGACACCCAACCCATGCAGATAGGCCTGCCCCTCAGGCTGCTGTCGTCCCCCCCCCCCAACTCCAAGTGACTAAATGGGATCGGTGTGAGAGGAAGTGATGCCCACCTTCCAGTTCAGGGTTGCCCCCCGCGCCCTTTGACCCCCCCATCCCAGTCTGAGCCTAGGTGACACGTGCTCCTGATAAAGGGGGCCCCCCGATTCCCTCTCCGGAGGCTGGATTAGTAACTCCCCCGCTCCACTTGGATGGGAACGAGGAGAGGGCCACTTCAAAGCACGGGGCCCTCCCCGAGGGCCCGCGGTGTCCTTTTGGCCACCTCACTGTCTCTCTCTCACACACAGACACACACCCACACACACACATCTAAACTCACACATATAGGCCCACACCTCAGGGCAGGGAAAGGAGTTTGCCTTATTAGATTAGCATAACGAGTGACTGATGCTGTCACAAGCCTTCTTGAGGGGTGAACTGGAGCACACCTCACCCTTTGCCAGCTTCCCTCTCAGTGTGTTTGTGTTTGGGGTGTCTAGGGTGGGAGTGAGGCAGCGGCGTTGGAGAGAGGAAGCCGGTGTGTGCGAGTGAGTTTTTGTCGGTTGTGCGTGTATCTGTGCTTTTGTACAATGAAGTGAGGCTGGAGTGAATCCATTGTAACAGATCATGCGTTTCTGTATCTGTTGTTTTTGTCTGCACACCTCATGCGTACCTCTTGTTGTGTGTGTGCGCATCGTGCTGTCGGTGTGTGTGTGTGTGTTTGGTCAGCAGCTGATGATGAGGGACTGACGGCGGTGCGGATGCGAGCTGAAGGGAGGCTAATTAAGACGGTGATTGAGCACAGTGGATGGCCTAATGAGGGGAGGATGTGGGGGGGGGGGGCTGCCGTGGGGCCCTGTGGCCGCCTCGGAGGGCATGAAATCAGAGATGCCACGTGTAATGAAGACTGGCACGCACCGCCGCCCGCGCGGGGACCCGCCTGAGTGACAGCGCGGTCGCCGGGCGAGGTGGCACACGTGGCTGGTGCCAAGCCCACGCTGGGGGGGGGGGGGGGGGTACGACAGGGTGGAGGCTTTTCAGTCGAGTTCTATTTTCTCGCTAAATTGTTTTCCATTCGACTCACTCGGCACTGCCACAGCTCATTTGAACTCGCGTCAGAGGCAGAGGACCAAATGAGAGTGAACAGCACGCGGGCCTACGGGGGGATGTGTTTCCGGAATGGGCCACCTGCCCCTGTGTGTGTGTGTGTGTGTGTGTGTGTGTGTCTGTCGCCGTGGTTATGTGTGTGCATGAAAACACTGTATATGTATTCCGTCCCTGTTTTGCTTCCTTGTGTTTACACGTGTACATTAGCCCGCGCGTTCCTTTTGCGTTGGGTGAGCGGGGATGTTGAATTCGGCCTCCGTGTACTCCAACGACTAACCATGCCGCATTCTGTTCCCCTCCCCAGCTGCCGTGGACTACCTGGCCAAGAACGTGAGCCTGTCCACCCAGAGGAGGATGAAGCTGGGCGACCACTCGGCGGTGCTGGGGCTGCTGCAGGTGGAGACAGGGCAGGCCTACTGAGCCCCCACCCCCCCCCCCCCCAGGCCCTCCGCGGGGAAACCTCCGGCCACCGCCCTCCACCGCCCTCTGGCAAAGCCTGACGTCTCCAACGTGACCCCCCTCCCACCACCACCTCCCCCGGTGCTCCCCTTTAAAGCCTAACCACTCACCCAGAGGAACCCCCTGCACACGTCCTCTCTTCATCCATCAAGTGTCGTCGGGTTTCCCGGGCCCAGACTGGGCCAAGGCTCTACAGTGAGAGAGAAAGAGAACAGAACTGTGTGAAATTTTCCATTGCTATTGTGAGCCACAGGGCAGCTCTTCCTCCCAGTATTTCAGAATTGTGGTGGCTCCTACTCCCCCCTTTTGCCCTCATATCATTCCTTATTGGCTAAGGCCAGATGCCCAGAAGAGGGCCAGACTTAACCCCCGGGGGCCCTGTCCGTAGCCTGTGCCCTGGGCCTCAAAAGCCCAGAGAACGCCCCTGGAACTGTGCTTCAGCCCACTCCTTGCAGAGCCAACCCCACAATGTACTTTGACCTTGCTGTTTATATAGTAGTTCACAATGCCACTATCTTTGGAATGATCCACAAACTTGTTTTCCTTTCTTTTTTTTCTATCGATATTGTTGATGTTATTGTTGCTTTTAAACGCTTCCGGTTCATGTGACTTCTGTTGTTCTTTGCTCCCATTTTGTAGCTCTTTTCTCTGTTTGGTGTGAATAAGCCAGCGGAGGTGATTTTTGGGGTGTGAGAAGGATGTGTGTGTCAGCCCAGTCAGACAGAGAGGATGATTGTTTTCCAGGCTGCTGTTCCCCTCTGCCTGTTCCCCGAGCTCCAGTGTTCGTGAGCGATTTGACCTTCCCGCTTTCATATTACACTTGACATTCCTAAAGAACTTGGCCACTCTGTGGGAAGTCTAGCTGGGCCGACTCTGCGGGGATTTGGAGCAGCGTTTTTTTTGGCGAGCCAATAGCTTCCTCGAAACGTCCTCCCACCCTCCATCCCATCCTTAGCCCTGGTCCACTGGGAGGGGCCATTGTTTGGAAAAACCGGATTGGAGAAATTAATGTATTTTGTTTAGAAATATGGACCTTGCCAAGAAGGACTAACTTGCTCCCCCTCCTCCCCTCCCGAACTTCATCTGCCAGGGCTCCCTGTGTGACTTAGAGTAAAGCAGATTAAAATCACGCCAACATAATGTCAAAGCTAATTCACAATGACCCTTCCTATTAGCAGCCGGGAGTTCTATTTTCTTGAAGAGTAATTAACATGTTTTTTCTAAAGGCACATTCTGCCGTTTAACCCCGCGTTAGGACCAAGTAGGCATTCCTTTTGAGACATTCCCGGGCCACGACGTCCAGCATTCCTCTCTCGATCCGGGATGAGATTAGGAGTGCACAAGCAAGCGGTGCCATTCACATGCACTTTGGCAAATCAACTAATCCAGTCCATTGTGAAAGGGCACAGGTAACCCCACTGCGGAGGCCCCTCATTGATGTGGACCGGAGCCCCCATGCTAATCCCCCAGACATGAAACCTCTGCTTCCACCAACTCACAAAAATGTACAAAAAATAACATGAAAAAAAAAAGAATAGCGAATATAAGGTCTTTGTGTAGCATTCATATTTGTGACACAATTAGGGGCAACTTTCCGCTTGAGATTTCTGCTATTTTTACCCGTGCTGTTTCCCATTGGCATTTGCAGAAGTCTTTCGCTCCATAAACATCCCTTGAGTCAGGATTTGGTCCCCGGACGTCTTTCAATGAAAACTGTACAGTAGATGGAGCAGATTGTGTATTGTTTGTTTATAAAGAGTATGTTTTATACTAAAACAAAAACAATGTTGAGTGGTAGATAAGCAAGGGATTTGCGGAAGTAAATGTAATTTTTGAGTTTCCTTGACTGGTTTCCTTTTCCTTGTTTTTTTAATTGTACTGTATTGATTTACTTTTCTGTCAGATGTCTGTGTTTTATGAGCCCAGTTGAAAAAGGAAAAATGTGTACAAAAAATCCATTCCATACATTTTCTCGATTTGATAATTGTGTAAAAAGAGATCGAGACCGAATTCAGCGGACAACGAAACATGCAACATATTCCACGTCATCTTTGAATGCCGGCGCATTTGAAGGTGTTTTAGAGCACTTCTCCTTATGAACTCTTGCTCCATAGAGCTGACCAGACCTTGTGCAGTCTCAACTGCGGACCAGACCTGAAGTCCGAGTGAGAAACAGAGTCAAAACAGACATTTTTTCCCCTTGTGCTTCAATTCCACCGGCAGCAGAGACGTTCTCTCTGCCAGTACAGTCCCGTTTAGAGGAGAGGACCAATAAGACTCCCTTGATTTGAGGAGAAAGACACTGAAAGTACTGATGATTCTGCGTTGAATCCAACCCGGTCCAAAAGCACTGTCAGAAGCTTGCTCTTGTGTATATTTTAAAAGGACCAATTTTAGATTTGCCTATAGTGTATCAAATTCATTTCTAACACTTGCATCAATTGACATTTGGATATTTAAAGCATTATGAGATCATGTACCCCCCCCCCCACTTTGACCCTCTAACCTGTTTACTTGCTTTTCTGACATCTGTGTTTTGCTTTACTCCCTTTCCGTTCCGCATGTGTGTATATTCTCATGGTATAATTTATTCTGCTGTATGAAGTATTAGAGTAGTGGGAAACTTGTATCGGTATTTACTACCTTCAGCCTGTTGGTGTGTTTCTTGTAACACTGGCGTAACTGTTATCAATTAAAGCTCTAAAACTGAACCAAGCGTTTGGCCCTCGTCTTTGTTTCACTCTGTCTTAACCCATATTTATTTTAGAAATAGAAATGAAGCTATGTGTCGATATCTAATTAAAATGAACTTCTTACTTAATGCTGACCACTAAAGTTGGATTAATTATACTTGGCATATATTAAAGTTTTAAACTTTTGTTCAATTCTGAAAATAGCTTACTGCAAACTCTAAACACATGTTTAAGCGCACTGGAGAAAATAAATCAAGATTTCATACCAGCAATATATATGCCTACAGTGTTGATGTGTGTGTGTGTGTGTGTGAGAGAGAGAAATAGAGAGAAACAGAGTATGCGTTGGTATTCTTTGTTTGGGTCCAATATTCCCTGCGCTTATGGACCAGCTCTGTTTCCATCCCTAGTCTAGGAGAGACGAGGGGTCTGTGAACCCTGAGAAAGATCTAGCAGCTCGCTGTCTTTGAGGAGCTGGAGAATAGGACTGCCGCTGAGCACAGCTGTAGGAAGTGATTTACTCTGTCCAGTGTCCGATCTCCTCTCCTCCACCTCCACCCCTGACGGTTTGTCTGTCGGCATGGCTCTCTGTCTGGCTGCGGCCCACGATGTTCTGGAATGGGCGCTGTTAAGGATTGCACACAGTCACAGTGAATCTCCCTGGAATGCTACGAGTGTAGAGGAACCCTCTGGAGTGGCATAAGAACTGTCAGCTGCTGTGTGTTACGGGCCAATAGCGTGGCTCGTTTTACCATGACCACTCAATGTGTTGTATGCTAAACATGCCCGCAGACTTTTGATTAACGATTAACAAATTCCTGTGGTAGCTCCAACACACAACACCTTTTTTTTAAGTTAAAATAAACTCTAATGTAAAGTAAATTAATATTCTTCTGTATAATTCATTCAATAAATTATAATAGCCCATAGTCAGCAATAAACATTGGATCAAGCATCAAGCAATACATATTCTGGTGTTGGGTTTGGATATTGATTACACCAGATAATTTCTTCAACCATTAAAATGATCGGGTACTTGGAAGTACATTAGCCATTACTGTGACATCCGCAAAATGATTTTTACATACTACTAATGTACTGAAAAACTGTTACATAATAATCATAACAATTACACATACATCTGTGGTGATTGATTGAGATAGCCAATACATTAAAATAAATAAATCTAAAATTACTCTTGCTATAACTCTTGAGTAATGTCCCTTCCAAACATTCGATTACATAAATACAAGAAAGAAAAAAAGAGAAAATGTACGGCATTGAAATTTGTTTATTATTTACAATACATCCGCAACCTTCATTTCGGCATTGGAATTAAAATAACAAACATTTTTTAATAAAAACACAAATTAAATAAACATGAAATAAACAAAAAGTACGTTTTACTGAACGAAATTGTAAGATATCTTAAATTATATGTTTTGAAAAATTTAATTGTGGTTTTTGATGGCTTTATTCAAATACTAACTGTGTTATATTTCTTTGCTCACCTCATTTGATTGTTATGAAAATCATATTCGATGGTTAATTAGAAACCACTTATGAAAAGCAGTTCCCGGGGCTTGCAGAAGCATATCAATGAGGAAGTTATATTGTCAATTAGAAAATCAATTTTAGCGGAAAGAGGCAAAGTATGCAATGTGTGAACTGCCTCTAAATAGGTGACATCTGGGCTCTGTTGACATCCATCCTCCCAGTGCTACAATATGCATTGTTACCAGACATTTTACTCCTTGCATCTCAAGCTTATCCCTTATATATTGTAGGGAAAATGTGTGTTCTGGTTGTCCGGGATCAAGCGCAGGCATGTGTCATGGTTGTCCCCTCTGCTCTCCCATGCTCCTGGAGGTCTGGGGGCCCTGCCGTTGTTGTCCTCCCCTGGGCTCCTGCCACTCAGGCCGGCCCGAGGTAGAGGCTCAGCCAGCGGTGTGTGGGAGAGGCTTTGTGGCACTCCAATCTTCCCCTCCTTTGATCCCCTAATTGATTGACTTCAGGAGACGCGGGGATGAACGGAGCCCACAAGAGCCGATTCCGCTCGCCTCTTCCTTAAATAAAGTGGCACGGAGGGTCCTGGACGACACCCTCCCACCCCCCTTCCACTACCACCACCACCTCCCTAAATGGACGTATGGATCCATTGAGGGTGGCTGGGTGCCACGGTGGCTTAGCTGAAGGGGGTGAGGGACGGGGCCGTTCCGCCACCTCCTGGGCCCAGGCCCTGCGTGTCCTGCTCCTGTGCACACAGGCACGACGTGGACGGTCCAGGCGCTAATGGGTTTGTTTAGATCACAGGGATGGAAATGGGAGCTCCTGAGCCTGACAGTTGGGACCAGGGGTCTCCTATCTGTCACTCGGGAGCCGGGCACGGAGTTTGAGCCTCAGCCCCATATAGACTTCCAGAAGGGAAACCGTGGCGGAGAGCCTCCGATTTCGATCTCCCATTAAGGCCTCACTCCTGAACTTGGCCATGCTCTAATGTAAAGCCTCCTATTGAGGGGCCCGGCTGGAGGGGAGCCGTGCAGAGGGAGAAGGTAGAGGCCTTTCAACCGGCAGCCAGAGCCTTCACTCACACTGACAGCTGGGCCCTATTAAATGGAGGAGAAGTGCCAGACAATATGGGCCAAAAATATCGACGGATTAGCTTCCAAGTCGGCTCTGTATTTAAATGCGTGGGGGATACACATTCTAACTCGGTAATTACAGATGATCTATACGATATGTTAATAGTATTCTAATTTGGTAATTCTATCAGAAGAGGGTTCAGTGGCAGTGTGCAGGTACATGCTGTGGAATGATTAAGGGATGCTTTGGGGGTCTTGGTTTTATTCTTCGAGATTATGTGTCACCGCGACTACTGAAAAGCTCCCAGCTGTCGCCATGAAAGCACTTACAGTATAATAATCCCCAAAATCCTGTAATTATGCCAGCATACGCCGTGTACCTGAGCCTCTGCTTTGTGCTGCTCACCCCAAGGATCCGCGCACAGACAGCCCGGGACGCATACATCTCCATCTTCACAATGTCCTTTGCATAGAGGCAAAATCGTATTTTCGGGACACTTTGGGTGCTTTGGATTTCATGGCTGCATCGTTCAGTTATTAATGATTTCTAAGAAAAAGGGCTGCCGTTAATAAATAGGATAATATAGCTTATGGTGCCAGAGTGGATATGGAAAAGGTCCTTTTGGACGGAATGGAGAATCTAAAATGCTACATACATTTTACTTGTATCATTTTATTCATTAACCTTTACTTAGCATGCACACACAAACACACACACACACACACACATACACACAAAGACAATATCGCCAAGGCGTGCACACACACACACACACACACACACACACACACACACACACACACACACACACACACACACACACAGACGTTCTCACATCAATGCACACCTTCCCTAAAGGAGTTTGAAAAGGAGGGAAGCAGAGAAAAAAGGGCCAAGTGAAGTTGTAAATCTAAGAGATCGCGGGGAGATAAGAATCACTGTGAAGCTCTGCTCGATTTACATTTAAAATCGGAGCTGTGCTCTCAAACTAATTAATATTAATAACAAAAATGGAAATGAGTGCAGACAGTGGCGGCCCTAAGTGAGGAACAAACTGGGTGCATTCAGTCAGGAGATACATACATAAGCCCTTTCTCAAGAGAAGTGGGCTCTTAACAGGCGTGAAGCCTGGGCATAGACACCCATACACAGAGACAATTTTTCTAGATAATAGCCTATCACGCAGGATACAATTTAAATTAAAAAATGCAATTTTCACCTTGAAATGAACAAATGATTACAATTTCTATACAAATTAAGGCATCCAGGCTGCGCCTCAGTACTGTGCCAGGGCCATGAAACTTGACATAATTACCATGAAATACATTTTCAAATATTTGTATTTTGTCCATCGCTTTAAAACATGCCACTCTGCCTTCTGTGGGTTTGTGATCTCACCTTCTGGGGGAAATACATAAAAAAAGAGGGAATATCATGGGAGATGAAAAGCTCTTCAACAGGAAAGATAAAAAATTGGAGGGGGGGGGGGAGAAAACACCCCGTGCCGTACACACAGTACATCACGGCAGCTCGGCACAGCGGCCCCCGGAGCTATCTCTAAAAGCCAAATTACGACTCCTTATCTAAGGAATCGTATCTACTAGTTATCTGCTCCTGCAATAGACTTCTTTCTCTCTTCTCCCTTCTTTTTCCCCCTGCTCGACGCTCATCGCCACAAATGCTATTTATTTCTCTCTTTTTTTGGGATTACGGACACCCTTTGAATAAAAGATGTTTGTGTTTGAGATCCAAAGTTTTGGGAGATTGGGAACTTCTGCAGCTTCTGTAGAGAGAGAGAGAGAGAGAGAGGGAGCGAGGGAGAGAGAATGGAGAGGGGGGGGGATATTGACGGGAGGCAGAACACCTTATTTGGGCAGAGGTGCTGGAGGTGGTCTTCTGCAGAAGCAGAGAGGGAGATGAAAGTGTAGCCGATGGGAAATATGAGACGACCCTCAGATTTCTCTGACTTTTTATGTCATATAAATGCCTTCATAGAGGAGGATCCACACTGAGTTGAGGTGGAGAATTGACTTTAAATGCAAAAATATGTCCAAGACACATATGCCAAAAGGAAAACTTATCGGACTATCCTTGTCAATTTGCCGAGTTGGAGTGAGAGAAAACATTTTACCTAAAAGTAACTTAAGTACTGGACTGTAAACACTCATACACTTGAACCATTATGAATAAGTTAGCATAAGACACAAAATGAAAGACTGTGAAAGTAAAAGATGTAATTATAAAGTACATTTCTGTAGAAAATACTATGTCTATAAACCATTTTATGAATAAAAAAAGATAGGCTTTCTTTAAAGGCCCAATAAACATGTCTGGTTAAGTGCAGACCACTCTCAGTCAGTGACATCTTGACAGAGTTCTTATAAACCTCTCCACCCTTCCATCCTCCACCCTCTTTTCTTCCTCGTTCCCTCCATCTGTTGGAGGCCTTCAGCCAGTGAGGCGCACATCAGATTTCAATAGTTGACCTTTTAATGCTAGGGGTCAGCGCCGCACCGGCAGCGATTTCACACTGGAGATGAAAGGGAAATGAACAGTGAGGACGCTGGGGGTGACACTGGGGCCCGGACCACGCCGCTTACCGCCACTCCGACCACCTCGCTGCCCCGGGCTCCTGGAATAGGGGGGCTGGGCCAGGTTGGCGGTGGGGCTAAAGCCGGGGTTAACAGGAGAAGATAACTGTGGTAGAGGAAATTGACCATCTACAAGCCGAACGGGGACGGTCTCTAACTCACACTTACAGGGGGGGGGGGGGGGGATGACGACGACGGCGGTTTAAGTGATTGATAGCCATGAAGGTAAACTACAGTTAAAGACTGTCACTGCTGCGGCACGGGGGAAAAGGCAACCACACAAACGAAGAGAGACAGATATATTGTTGAGCATGGGATGCGAGAGCCACCATATCACCCAAAATTACATGGAACCTCTCAATCACTGCTTATTCTTTTTTTTCTTTTTTTTTTTACAAAGAACTGTAATTAGGCTAAGTGATTTCACCGTTTTTGCATGCTAGTTTTAATGGTTGTGATTGGAGCATTAGGCCCACACAAGTTTACAAATGGACTTGATAATGGGATTATAAGAGAAACAAATCAACCATGTGTTAGAGTCATGGACCCGCGCGTGAAGGGGCCCATTGTGACAGCAATGAGAGCGTGTGGCCTGTGAATGAACAGTTTGGTTACACTGCGTCGAGCCCAGAGTTCGCCGTACAAATGTACTGCTTAAGTACTTGTCAGCCTCATACGAGGAGAGAGCACACACTGTGTAAATGTGTGTGTAAATAGTGTCAAATGCGCACCCCAGGGAACTGAGGTGAGGGGTGTGTGTGTGTGTGTGTGTTTCTTATTTGGTCTGTGTGACTGTGGAGTTGTAATGATGGTCTGACCCACCCCACCCTTTCCCCCAGAGCCCTCGTCTGGTCCTCCACCCCTTCCATACAATATGGGCTGGGAGCCCCCCCTGCTGCAGCCTCCACCCTGCCTGTCCCCCTCTCTCACCCTCCTCTGTCGCCTCTCCCGGCTGGGCACAGCTGGAGAGCAGCTCCTTATTCATTCATGAGAGGAGCACCGGATAAATAAAAAGGTTCATTACCGCGCTAAAGTGTTACTAATGACGTGTACCTGCCACCGAGCACCTCCGAAAATCTAATGTGACACACTAGAATGGAAAATCTATTCCGCCGCGCCGGGGCCTCCAGTGGCGCCGCTCGCATACTCTATGGAAATTTCTCCCCGCGCCCGCCCTCCATTTGTGTCTCCCTAAAACCAATATTTACAATCCCGTAGCTATTATGTCCTACCAGGCCCTCCACGCTCACTGTCGCGACCTTCGTATTAGCTGAAAATTGGACTTTGTGAACTTAGCAGGGGAGGAGAGAGAGCGCTTGGCTAGATGAGAGAGGCTAGCTCTGCGGGACCCGGCAGGGGGGCCCAATGCTCGTAAAGCCGCTCCACGAGCGGCAGCGCCGATGGTGCCCACAGCAAAAACAAAAAGGAACTTTACATACTGCCCCACGGTGCATTCCATCAGTGTTTTGTGTTGACGTCCACGCTAAGGCAGTGGTCATTAAGGCAGTGGTCAAATGGATGAATTTACGCTCATATGTGGCACCTAATATGTTGTAGAATGAGGCCGGAATTAACAAACAGGAAGAACTGCATTGTGTGCATGCAGGAGTACCAGGTAAGCTCATGAGAGAAACACTGCATGGCATCCTTAATTCAATGTGTGCGTTTTGACTGACATGGGGTTCACCGCACTCCATAAGCTGGGGCACTTGATCGTCTACCTACCGACTTTCATGTCATTAACTTATGTAAATAGACCTCTTCGCCCAATTGTTCGGCGGCAGCCAGGATGTATGCCACTGTAATTATCTCATTAATACAGTTAAATGCATGCTCAGATTTCTATGAATGCATGACTCGATGGAGAAGGAGCTGTGTGGCTCCCATGGAAACGGGGCTTAAGAGCCTTTGACTGTGCACTTGAGCGAAATGGTTCATGAGGCAAGGCTAACGTTACCAGGGATGGACATTAGCCACTGTTTGCAGCCACGTGAATCAATTTGCCGAGAAGCACAGCTTGTTCAATGGGAATTAAGGGTTTCACGGTTCAGGATACACAGTGACCAATTGCTCAAAAATAGGAAAGTTGCGGAATAGTAATTAAATTTTCTGTGTGTATACTTTGTAGTTTTCTTTTGCAATAAGTCTTTACATTAACATAGTCATTTATTTTTCGAACTATGCCAACAGGTTAGACTCTTTCTTTTGTCTTTCGTCCCAGCACAATCACGTACCATAATTTGTGCTGTCACAATGAGCCAGTAATAAGGGCTGGTGTTTTTAAATTTCATGTGGTCAAGCTTGCGCAGCTGCCGCCCCTGTCAGCCATCAAAACATTGGCGCTGCGTTCAGAAGGTGACGGTACGTACAGTACGGCACGCCTGTCAGCCCGCATTGAGCTTCCAGCTAAAAACCCAGCTGAGCTCGTGGTCCCCTGTCCTTCTTTCCCACCTCTCCCGTAGCCTAGGCGACGTGTTTGTTGCATCTTGAAGAGCCTCCTCTAATTGAATCGCGGGCCCTACCAGGGTCTCAGAAGAGACTCAAACGACTGTTTGCTTCAACATGCCAGCCCATTTCGACTGACTCATTCACGTGACGCAAAACCAAATGTTCTGTCCTGTTTGTCATATTACAGGCCAGCTCCTGCACTCCTTCCCACTTCACGCGGCCTTCAGAATGAGTGTTCTTCAGGACTCGTGTCTTGTCAATGAAATCTCGAGGAACGAGCAGAATTGAGTTGAGCGGTTACTCATTGCTGGCGTACAGCCACTCTCCAGCACAGAGATTAAGTTAGGAAGTACATTTGTTAAGGAATTATTTTTTCCTCTGTAATTCTGCCAGTAAGTATAATTTAATGGTCCCATAAAACGATCATACATTTTTGTGTGATTCCTTAGTGTCTATGTAACACATAAAAACATATTGGAACACCAAAAATGTATATGTTATATTTTGTATTATTGTTCTAAGGTGACTCTTTCTTCCTTTCCAACTCACATGCCGTTTTCAGTGGTGAACGCGAGTTTACAGCCATTGCTCATTAACATTAATTAGGTGAGTTATGTTATTGGCTAGGGATAGTAACTGGCATGGCACTTGTCATGGCTGCTGCCGGAGTAGTTAGTTACTACCGGAGTTACTTCTATTTTCTACGTCACAAATGTCTGCGGTTCAGAACAGCTTGTGAAATAGGGTAGGTGTGTTGTCAGAGGTGAACTAGAGAAAATGCACAAGGCACAGATTTTACTTTTTTGCGTTATTGGTACAATATGTAATCAAGCCAAAGAGTGATAAAACAATGCTAGACAAATAAATATTCCTAATCTTACATTATGGTCCCTTAAAATGTTATAGAAAAGTGATTAAATCTATGTATTATCCATTATAACCCATATGTAAATAAAAAATAAGTAAATAAAAAATTTCAGTTGACCCTTCTATTTTTCCCTGTTTCAAAGGGTTCCGTCTACATTTGAGAGGGTGGAAAGAGCGCAATTGTCTCATCTTGGGGCAGACATTTTTATTCAAAGTCTATCAATTCTAAGTAGAAATGTTCAGCAGAGACCAGGGTGAGCAGACTACATATAAAATAGGCCAAGACCACAAGCCATCAGACACTAATGTGCTCCTTTTGTCTACGGCAAATACCCTTAAAGTTCAAATAACCAATGGAAACCTCCAGCACAATTCTTTCTCTCGTGCCCCCTCCAAAATAGGGAAAAGTCTCACCGCTTTTTATCCTTTCATTGTTTTTCTCCTCCAAACCAAATCCCCAAACCATCCTAGATACACCTAGAAATGACAACTTCAAACGCCTCTTTCATCAGACTCACACCACAGGTCCCTAATTAACGGCCATAATGGGAGGTAACTGGGCCTGTCAGCGCTTGCCGAGGGGGGAGGGGAATCACCCCCCTAAACACCCCCACACGCACTCTTACAACCCCTCTGTGATGCTTGGGCATTAATAAGTGGGTGTGAATGTGTGTGCGTGCGTGGGCTGGTTCGCACATGGGTCCATTTGTGTGTGCGCGCGTGTCGCCAACAAGACGAAGGCCTACGAGCAGAGCGCCAGCTTCTCGGGGTGGTGGGCTGTGTTGTTTGATCATAGACCTTGTGACAGCCACAATAATCACCCTGCCCCCCGGAGCTTCCCCAGGGCCCTATAAAGCACATTAGCCACTGGAGCCCCGGCAGTTCATTTAGGCTTATGTGAGAGGGGACCTCCCCTGAACACCGCTCTGCCAATCCACACAAGCAGCTCCATCCGTAAATGGGTGGTATAGGGGAAGTGGTTTCGTGTGTGTGTGTGTGTGTGTGTGTGTGTGTGTGTGTGTGTGTGTGTTGATACTCAAAAACGACGGGAGCGTCGACACAGGGACTTTAATTTGACACAGGCATGAGCATTCACAAATATGACTACTTTATTAAGATTTGCCTGCTTGCCCTGAATCCAATGCACATGTTTGCTTCATGTCAAATACATGTCAGGTGCCATTACAATTTATTCCATTTCCCACACCTATGTGGACACCATTTTAGGTTTGCCTCCGCTTGTAACGGCTCACAACAGGAACTTTTCACCTTCCCAGACTTTACCCAGCATGTGCCGGTTGAACTTTCACCCCCTTCTTTGTCCCAAAACATGTCTAATAATCACTGAAGTGTCCACAATGTCCAGCCCATTCTTAGCGGTTACTTAGCGGAGAAAGCAGGGCCCATGACAAATCCCTCCCTCTCAGTAGATAAAGCGGCAGGGCCTTAAACCTGTTACTGTCAGCTTCTCACCTGGATCATAAGCGCTTCCACTCGGAGCCATGCAAACCAATCTCCTGCCATTCTCTCCCCAAGGCTGCCAAGGATCCCCTGCGATAGTCCCCCTGACAAAGAGCGCGGCCGAGCTGCCTCCGTCTGCACTTATTGAGTTACCTGTAGCTAAGCTCAGAGCGAGCACGCACAATGGCGGGCGCTTAATGACAGCGCGGGCGCTAACCCCTCGTCCCCGGCCTGCTCCCCGAGCCTCATTTCCGCGCGGCGGCTGCCATTTCACAGCTGTTAGCCACAGACTCTCTTTGTCCTGATTAGGGGGAAAATTAATAGATGCCTCCTGGTAATCAGCTTTCATTAGGGGCTGTCAAATCGTCAGCGGCACCCGTTGGCTCGGCAGGCTGGACACGGGAGGATCACCTCTCCTCAGCGGTGAGGTGCTGCCGTGTGTGGTGGCGAGTGGCATCCCCCCCCCCTCTCTCTCTCTTTTTCTCACCCTCTCTCTCTCTCTCTCTCTCTTTTTCTCACCCTCTCTCTCTCTCTCTCTCTTTTTCTCACCCTCTCTCTCTCTCTCTCGCTGTATGCCGGCGCGGTGTGGCTAACGTGTGAGTAACCAGTGCATTAGCACGCTGCTTGGTGGCACAAGTGCCAGTCTTCGGCGCATTAGCGTTGCGCCGCATGGCTTCACCAAGATGGAGGTCATCGTGGGAAACGCCATAAAGAGAAATCTTTCTGCCGGGGTGTAATTGGCCCCAGCATGCTGAAAATGGACTGTGAAATGTAAAGGGGGGTCAAATAATTGATTTCTACCCCCCATGCAGAATCCAGGGCAGGGCTGTTTAGTGAGTAATTTACAAGGGGAGTTCAGGCCAGGCTGACTAGTAGATCATCATGGAGTTCCCAAGGGCTGGGGCTGGTGGAGATACCACACACACACACATGCACGCACGCACGCTTGCACGCATGCACACGCAGGCGCGCGTGCACACACACATACACACACACACACACACCTGAGACCGACCAAGTAGATAAGTAGATGGACAGACACACAGACGCCAAAGTTACTCATTCATGTTCAACCTAGCATAAGTGAGTCGTGCATGTGTTTATTAAAGCACGTGTGTGTAAACACAGACACACGCAAACACACACACCCACACAAACACACACCCACACACACACACACACACACACACAAAGAGAGAGAGTCTATCTCAATCTTCCAAAATGTTCCCTATCTGAAAAAGTCCTTTGAGTCATGAAAATACACTCCAAGTGCAGCGTGTTTGATGCTGGGAGAGCTCGAGTCCTTTCCCAGTGTGCCGACGCCAGGCTGGATCCGTGACCGTGTATATCTGGTGCATAACCACCCCCATCTGCTGGCCAGGGAGAGAGAGGCCTGGGTGCTGTGAGACAGGACAGGCATTTAGACAGCACGTCGTCTGACCCTGCCCTTTGTCGGCTTCTTCACTGGCTCTCCATCAAGGGGGCCCAAGGTACCCCCCCCCACCCCACCCCCGCCGCCACCCCGACAATGGACGAGTGTCCGTCAGCCTAATCTAGTTAAGGTGACCAACGTGGTGACAGGACAGCATTTTGTTTACTGTGCAAACGATGGGCTCAAAATACTAACACGAGCTAATTGGGGGAAAACCCATCGCTAACCCATCTGCATGGAGAAAATCGGTTTCATCTGCGATTCGAGGAATTTCATGTCAAGTGAGCAAGCTAAGTGGGTGACTGCGCTGTTGTATTGGCATCTGTCTCTTTCTCGCTCTGTAATTGTAATTAAAGAGAAGTACGCGGAAAGCGTGTGGCTTCATTTGACCATAGAAGTCAGCTCTCTCTCTTTTTTTACGGAAAGGGCTGGTCAATGTGACAGGGCACGCGGCAACAGGCCATTGGTATGGCGTGCACACGGGTCTCATCAGTTCCGTTAGGCGCGCTGGGAAAATTGCACCAAACAATTTTGGAGATCAATTCTAGCATCGGGGAACAATGCGCCCAAATCCCATTTATTCAAACCCATATTGTGGTGGAGAGGGCCGCCGTGTTTGCATGGATGTAATTACAGTGGGATTTGATGTTGTGCTGTGCCCAGAATTCCCCAGCCTTAGATCAGGCCCCGGGCGCACAACCCCATTAATACGCCATATGGGGAACCCAGCTGTGATCAGAATTGGAAGAGCGAGAGGGGAAATCGATTTCATTTGCGGGGATTATTGGTGTTGCTGAGATGCTGTTTGTATGAATCATAAAGTCTCATTTCAGAGGTTATGAAGAAAAGTAGATTGAGGACTTGGCCTGTTTGTTTTCATTCAATAAAACACATAACAGAAAATGGAGGAGTCAGTGTAGAGGCTGCCTCCCACCGCATTGCACCAGAGTCAACCAAATATTTAAGTTTCTCTTGTTGTACGTCTGGACGCCATACAAACGTATACCGCTGCAGCACTGTAGACACACACACACACACACTTGGACTGAAATACGGAGGGAAAAACACAAAACAACCCCGTTCTGTTTTTCTCCCCGTCGCTCGAGGTAGCTGAAGAGAGACTCAGGCAGCCAGCACATACCAATTGCGTGAGATAGCCCTGCTGGCAGTGGAGCAGAGCGCTGGCACACGGCACCGTCCCTCCTCGGCTGCGTCTCCCTCTCTCCACCTGTTCCCCGCGGGGTTTTAAGAGGCTCTCTAAGTCGGCCTGATGTAGCTGGGGAGGTGTTTGCCTTTAACATGAAATACAGCATCAGACTTTCCCAGGCTTCTGTTCCACACACAACAGCTGGGACCTTCAACTCCCTCAAACCTGCCCTCCTCCCGCCATCACCCCCCGCCCCCGCCCCCACCCCCGCCGCCCCCGACCGCTCATCGCTCTCTCTCTCTCTCTCTCTCTCTCTCTCTCTCTCTCTCTCTCTCTCTCTTGCTCTCTCTCTCCTCTCTCTCTCTCTCTCTCTCCGGGTCTCTGAGGCCCGTGCCAGCTCATTGTGTTTCCCACATGTGGGAGTCCAACGGTGGGACTCCAGCCATGCCAGATGGCCTCTCGCACTGATGTCAACAGTGGGTTCACGACAAAACATGGACGCGCTGTTGCTCCTAACTCACACATTCTCAGACACGGAGACAGCCGCGCGTTCCCAAAGACACGTATCTCAGCAATCGCCGTGGACCCGAGAAGTTACTGCAAAGGTGGTGTAGAGTACAGTCTGTGGGGCGTTCCTGTCTGTAATGTTTTAAATGGGACTGTGACAGGTGTGAAGGGGATAGGCCGGGTTTAGGAGCTAGAGAAGTGTTGGGTCGAGGTGAGGAAGGCGTCGGTGTGGGTAGAGTAGTTCTGCTCTAATTGCCCTGGGCCCGGAGCAGATGTTTGAAGTGTTCCACTGTCAGTTGTGGGCAGTGTAAAAGCAGGCCTACACATGTTCCTGTCACCATGCCGTTCCAGCTGGAGCAGGAAGTTATGTCATCAACAGGCAGCTGGCTCCGATAGGCCCCATTGTGAGAAAGTGTCGGCAGGAAACATTAGACTCATCAGCCACCGCTCTTTGCTGCCGCGAGGTTCACACACAGAAACGCAGGGTGTTCGGTCAAACAAACACAGAAACACAAACGTCGTGCATCAATCACACGCACAAACCTTTCAGCCCCCCTCCCTATCTATATCTTACCCTTTCTCTCTCTATCTTTTGCCTTTCTCTCTCTATCTTTTGCCTTTCTCTCCCACTCTGTCTCTCTCACTCTTGCCCATGGCTCTTCCATGCCAAGTTTGTTTTCAGTGGTAATGATTATTGGTTTAGCCATCTAGCATTGGGCTTGTTGCAGATGATAAAGGAAATTGCAGAATTCCAGCATGCATGGCTTGTATTTGGAGTTGGAGAACGAGGAGCCAAGTGTAAAAGACACTCTATCGGGGTGTGTGTGTGTGTGTGTGTGTGTGTGTGCCTGTCTGTGAAGGTTCATTGTTTTGATATGGGCCCTCTGTGGGCTGACCTGAGAGAGAGAGAGAGAGAGAGAGAGAGAGAGAGAGAGAGAGAGAGAGAGAGAGAGAGAGAGAGAGAGAGAGAGAGAGAGAGAGAGAGAGAAAGGAGGGGGGGTACAGGGGCCTCTGTCTGGGAGCGAGAAGTCAAACTCCGCCATGGGGCTTAGCTAGCCATCCATCCTAATAAAAAACACTTAAGCCAAACAGACGCCCCCTTCCTATGGTTTTCTCATCGTGTGCGCCCGATCCTGGGAGCTACCTGCAGGCCCCACGGCAGAGCCACATTTAATAATGGCCTCCTGCTCCGCCAGCACTGGGAAGCCCGGCCGCATGCACGGACAGCAGGCACTGGGAGGACGACCGGCCCGGGGCTGCAGCACAGCACTCGGAGTTGAAAAAAGGCTGGGTTGGTGGGGGGGAACTCACAGGAGTGGTGTGGCTGGAAGGCTGAAACAGGGACAATCTCACAAGTCCAACAGGCGGCGCATAACCATTTTCAATTTGGATAGATCCCCCCCCCCTTTACAAAATATTCCATTGGAAGTTGGAGAACTCGGTCGGTTTACTTTGCCCCTGTTCCTTTATTCCCTCCCAGCTTTTGGCTTCTTTGATGATGTTTGCACAGCGGCTTTGATGCCGCGTGCTATTTGTTACTGTAATCCTCATTCGCGCTCAAACAGAGACGCCCTGATGTGAATGGGGAAGGAGGGGGAATGAAAGACTTGTGCTGTTGACAGTGTTCGGTGGGAACGAGAAGTAGCGTTTGGTTATTTGTTTGGCCCTGCACTTGATTCCCGGGTAATGCAGACAATCAGCGACGGCGAGGAGTTAAGTGCATTATACATTACGGAGAGTGTGAGTGTGTGTGTGAGAGAGAGCGAGAGCGAGAGCGAGAGCGAGAGAGAGAGAGAGAGAGAGAGGTGGAGTGAGAGAGAGAGAGCGACACCTCGCTCCTGGAGCCCAGCCCGCTCCCCCTGCTGCCACTTTGGGTTATGTGGGGAGGAAAACACTTTAACCGGGGAGTGTGGAGGCGCTCCTCAGTAGGCAGGCAGGCAGGCAGGCAGGCAGGCCTCCTTTGCATATGAAATGAACAGCAGGGCAACGTGGTGGAGCACAGCCACATGGAGGTGTGCTGCGCCGCTGCCCCATGGACACGTTGACGTGCACATGTGCATGGAGGTGTGCTTGGCATAGGCATCGATGGGAGAGGTGTTGAACGTGTTATCTGGAGGGGGTTTGACAAGAATACAAGGGCCTCGGCCGGCGAGGGTATAGTGGTTGACGGCTACCCGTCCATGGTGAAGCAGGGGTTCAAATGAAAAACTGTTGTCTGCGTGTTTTGAAAAGGTTCTGTCTCCAGAGAAAGGAAAGGTGTCTGTTTCAATCCACACGTGTCCTCACTGCAAACAGATTAAGTGCGCAAGACAACAGCTTACTGACGATATGATTGCATTGTTTAAAAAAAAAGGGAACATCTTCTGGTCGCAGCTGGTTGGTAAGTTAGACCGTGTTGGTACGACACGTCGGTCCATAGAGATTTGGTTTAGTGGGAACATTGAAAGTCCCCCTGTCTGTCCTCAATCCGTAAGGTGAAGATCCACAACTCCTATTCTCCTCACAAAGCCTCTCAGGGGCCCCGGCACAACAACACTGTTGTGTGGATGTACCATTGATTTCACATCCCCTCGTCCGGACTTAAAGGGACTATGGGGATCGCCGGCGAATCCCAAATCGGTGTGCGCCTCTCGCAGTCTGTCAAGTCGACATCCCCTCTTCCTCTGTAAAACCGGCCAGATTATTCCCTCAACAGGATCGCCTGCCTTTCATCCCGCGACGAACAGGCCAATTGGGCCGCTGACAGTCAAGTGATAGCATACAGATGGAAATGAAGGTGAGGGGGCGGGGGGGTGAGAGGCGGACGAGCGCTGCATGTGAAGGGGAGCTGCCGCTGAGGCCAGGGAAGAAGGCCGGGGAAGAGAAACAGCTCCGGGGGCCCGTATCGCTCGCCGCTTCTCTCCCGTGAATATTTCATGATTCGGGACCCTGGTGGTGAGGGAGCTCAGTGCCTCCCTCCACATCGAGGGCGACGGCAGTGGGAAGCACTGAAAACGTTTGTGACTCATACTCCACCCCCTTAAGACCACATGGTGTGAGGTTCTTTATTTACGTGTAAGGTGCATTAAACTAGCATTGCCAAAGATCAATTAGGATAATTACCCCACGCGTGGCGTTCGGGTCTCTGGCACCCGTATGTTTACTGAAAGAAAATTTTTCAACCGGAAACTTATTGGCCTTGGTTCATTTTCTGTGAAGAACACGTTAAAGAACATCTTTTCACTGAGTGCACACTGTGTACCCCACAACAATTTTACATGACATAAGTGGTGTTCGGGTCCACTGGACCCGAGGGAGGGTAATACAAGTGTTGGAATTGTAGGTAAAAACAAGTAAATATTGTAAAAATTAAGAAACTTCACTACGTCTTTCTCCGACCATCATTAAGTTTTTTACATAAAGTATTATGGCTGTATTGTTTTAAAAAAACTAAAATGTTGTGGGTCCACCAGACCACCGAACATCGGATGAACAAAAACATGAACACCACATCTTATCAGAAAACACAAATAGCACTTCTACTGATAAAAGTGATCTAACAGAAGTAAATGGCCAATATTAACCACATATGCTGTCTATATTGCGTCTCATTGGGATAAAGTCAACATCTGTGAAGGTTTTTTTTTACATAAATTGTTATGGCTTTAGATTAGTTTAGAAATCCCAACAATGTTGTGGTCCATCAGACCAGCATTGGGCAAGTAATAAAAACACAAACACCATACAGGGGTTAAAACAAAGAGGAAAACAATCCAATGAGGAAGACCCCAACATAGCATCAAGCCCAACATTGCACTCTCACCCTATTGAAACAGTTTGAACCTACTATTGTCCAAACTTTACTTATTGGATTGTCAGGACAGGCTCAAATGATAATTGAAGAACAGAACATCTAATAGCAAATAATTGTCTTAAATTGACATGTCTGCCGTGACATTTACAGTACTGTCTCTCAAGGAGTCCATTATTGCTATCACCTCTAACAATCTTAAAATTAATCTGCACAGCTGATATGGGGCATTTATACTGTGAAATGTGTTTCCTCATTCACTTGAGCCAAAAGTACACCTTGCAGTCTGTGGCACTGAGCAATAAAAAGTAAAGAATCCCTCCCATCCATAGTAATGTTGGTTTATGACTAGCGATGGCTATTGTGCCCTGTGCATCAGCAGTCACAGTAGGTGGAGAGAAAAAAAAATCTGAGCCCTTCTCAGCATAATGCAAAAATAAACAACAAGTCTGATTTCAGTCGTTTCCCTCCCCTCTCTCCTTATCAGCTCTCTGTGCACTTCCCTCTCTCTCTCAAGGGTCCAATGAAAGGGCCCCTCTTTGCTTGGAAATCAAGACGGAGGAGAGAGGCCCGCTCGCCGGACTGATTCATGTGGCACACACTGGCGGGCCGTTATGCATGGAGAATTGATTGTGGGAGCAGCATGGCCACCGTTGGATCTTGATGGTGCTGCCGAAATGTCAACCTCACTGATGTTACAGCGGAGCAGATATTAAAGGGACGCTCTCAAAGGCTTCCATCGGAGCCCCGCGCCTCTCCCACTGTGACTGGGGAAAAACGGCGCTGTTGGTCAGGCTTCCATTTCAGAGAGACAGATCTTGCATTCACACAGACGTCGTTATCTGCACAGGACAGTGCTCCCGCGCTTCCAGAAGTGCATTGAACATTTCCAATCATAGGAGTATATCGCTTCCCCCTTTTATGTGGAAATCAAAAGTGTGGGAATTGTGGAGGGCAAAAATATTATAATTGAGATACCAGAGTATGTGTGTATGGGTAGTGTATGTCCATCGAACACCGAGAAAATAACACCCCACGCTGAACGTGTATCCTCAAACAACAATAAAAGCAGTCATCATTTTGTGGAAATGTTTTTTTAATGCAAGTTTGGGAACTTTTTACACGGTGAAATTGTTTGCATGCTCTCAGACACGAAGTCTGACGATGGATGCTTTTATATGTATCAGGTGAAGTGTGTGGAATTTGGTTCATTTTCAGAGATGAGGACATAGTAGCAAAAGCTAAGAAGGGGCAGGTAAACTATGGTAATCTAAAAGGCTTAAGCTGGTTAAAATAGAATATACATGCATGCTTTTTACTGTTATAATACTCCCAAGAAACTGTTGTGGATCAATTTTCCATTACTAAGGACAGTAGAAAAATATTTTACTATCCCATTTCAGAATTGCTTGGTTAAATTGTAATTGGAAAGAGGCTTGAAGGAAGCAGCTACCTGACGGTATTTTAGAGGTTTTGGAGATCAACTAAAGAGGAGTTACAGTTTTTTTTTTGGGGGGGGGGGGGGGGGGGTATGTAAGACCATATTTCATGCTGAATTACAAAAATCATGCTGCAATATCGTATGCAATGATACTATTTCAAAAATATTTGTGATTACAGCAGCATTAGACGCATAAACTGATGCAAGGTGTATTCTCAAAACATGTCTAACTTAGCATTTTATTTAAAAAAATGGGCAGGCAACTAACTGCGTTTACCAAATAAAGCAGGACTTCCAATGTGGTAATACCTATTTTAATTCCAAATGTGTTCTATTGATTTCCGTTTATGTGACATAATAACATGGCATTAGCTGTATCTGTGTAGCTGTGTCTAGTCATGAAGAGATTAATGTAAGGTGAATGGGTGATGTACGCCTTTCCCTCTTTACCCTTTTCCACACAGTGAAATCATTCAAAACCCAGGGCTTTCCCCCTATAATCAAGTGTGAATGAACATGTAAACTTAGCCAAGTATTAACACAATTCGGTCTTTTACTCGGCACACATTGGTTCCTGCTGCCATGTGAATCCGGACTGGCGTGACTGAGGTAAAAGTCAAACAGCTTGCCGAGGGAAGACGACCCAGACAGGAACAGACCCACGCGGGGGCACGGAGGCTGCAGCTGACGGGTCGAGTAAAGACCAGCGCTGATAGCCGCCACATGTGTGCATATATTCCGGTGTGCTCGGCACTAAATTGCATTACCCAACGCACAAATGGGCAAGGGAGGAGACGTGCGTAACGCAGGGCCGAGACAGCTACCGCGTGAAAAGCCGGGCCGCTGTGTGGGAGAGCCCTGGTGTGATCGGTCACGCTGGGTGTTTTGAAAGGCAGTAACCGGGGGAGCAGCTGTTTGGATCACCTGTCCTGTCCCCTACATCATTCTCCATCAGCCCAGCCACTCTCTGCACACCTCCTCCTGGTACTGTAGGGCCGCATCCTCTTTGTCATACCTCGGCACGGTAATCTCAGATGTAACACTCCTATCTAATGTGACAACATATATACAAGAACCGCTGCCACTGTTTTGCGGACGCGTGGAATGATATGGTTCTCTGTGTTGTGTATAAGCACGATGTGGTTTAAACAAGGTGCGCCTGTGCTGTCAAGCCGCCTAACATGGCATACTGCTTTGGTTCCCAAATGCACAATCCACTATTGTCATGGTTTGGGGGCTGAAAATTCTGGTCAGTGGCCTGTTGGTCACTGTTAGAACACAGCTGGTTACTATGGAAACAGCGTAGTGGGAGAATAAATGTACATCGTGAGTGAGCAATGGAATTAAATTGTTTTTTACAATTGGGTGAGGGGTGAAGTTAGAGTACTACTTAAGCCAGCGGATTAACTGTCTACGGCTCTCATTTTCTCGCCATGGTGGCATCAACATGAATGCACCCACTCAGAGTCTATATCACACATCCACAGGAGCTCCTTGGGAGGGAGAGCAGACCTTGCGGGAAGCCTGAACAGAGGAGGGCCTTGACGGGGCAGAGCAGGGCAAGGGTTGGGCCTGTGGGCATGGCCCTGTACTCTGGCAGCCACTTCGTTAACCACACAACACTAATCCTCCTTGTGTCTTTATTAGCCTCTTGGTGGAGAGGTGGGCTGGGGCTGGAAGGGGCTAGGGGGGGGGGGGGGGGTATCACCGCTGCAGGCACACTGTCATCAGCATTCTTGTTTGAAGATAGGCCATGCCTGCATGGCATTAGAAGATCTAATAGAGGCAGCGCACGCGCACACGCACACACACACACACACACACACACACACACACACACACACACACACACACACACACACACACACACACACACACACACACACACACACACACACACACACACACACACACAAACACACACATACACAAACAGAAGGGCTTGGTGGAGGATGGTGGGAAAGATGGCGCACGGGAGGGAGCAAGTCTGAGGGCAGGGAGATTATTGCACCCAGAAGTTGCTGTAGGGCATTTAATGTTACTCATTCTCTAATCAAAAGAACACACTGGTACATGCTACATTGAAAACAGTTTGTTATGAGAGAGATTCTTAGGCCCTTTTTCTGCATTGTTCGTTTTTGAAATGTCACAGATGCTTTAAGTTTTAACTTTAAGATAAAAAATTGTTAAAAATATATTTCACTCTTCAACAAAGCCGTTAATGGCATGCAAATCTAACAACGAGTGCACTTCATGCAACTCTTTTGCCACTATAATAGTAAATAATAGTTTACATCAACAGAAATGTGACACTATCAGGCCTTTAAACTTTTCACCATTGAAATGACTCTGCTGGCGCCACCTTGTGCTTGTTCCAGGCTGCCGTCGGTCCAACACGCAGGTGTTTAGAATTCATTGTCACCTTTTTCCAAGAACCCCTCACAGACTCACTGTCCTCCAGCTGTCACCTGAGCTCTTGGCAACATAAGGCAATATCATTGAAATGCAATCAGGATGACATGCTTGTCACTCATGCCTATGCACGTGGTGGCTCACAATGTTTCCACAGACACGGGATAGAGCCTGCGCACAGATGGGCAGACACAATGTTCCTAAATATCCATCCTTTATCCAACTACAGCAGCAAAAAGGCTCGAATGTGGCCATTGTCTTGGTTTTGGGGGAAAACATGTAACCTACACATTTGGTGCGAAAATGAACCCGCCAGCAACTAAAAATGTACAAATTTGAGAAATATTCTGACATGTTTTAATCTCTCCCTGTAGAACCAAATTTACTGTGACCACTTGTTCAGTGGAGCCTCTTTCCTGGGAGTCGGAAGCAGGCTATGCAGCCGTATATCTCAACCGAACAGAGCCCTTCTCATGTAGGCTACAACCGCACTGCAAGTTTATTTCCATGTTTACACCGTTTCATATTCACAGCAATAGTAACAGGATTACTTTGTGACAAACGGTAATTGGTGGAATTCCCTCATTTCTGTCTGTGGGTCTCCATATTCCTCCCTCCTCTTGTAAAAATGATTCTGTATTCTAGAATCCCTTGTGGTCGGATTCCAGAAGCCCTTCAGGTTTCCGCGAAGACCTCTGTGGTAGGCCAGATAAAGCAGAGCACAAGTCAGGCCAGGCTTGCGCATGGGAGCGCTGCAGAAGCATAATAAGGAGGCTTGGAGTTTGCGTGTGATAAAGAATGTCTCTACCCAGCACACAAGGGCCATCTCACTGAGCTACCATTAACAAACAGCAATTCACTGCACACACCACAGAGAAGGGCAAATGCTTTGTAGCTTGCCAGTAGAAGTTTACAACTTCTACTAACATTAAGACATTGTAAGTTCTGTCTTGGTGGGTCAAGACATTGGGAGAAATTCAAGAGCATCGCAGGTATTTGCTACTGCCATTTTTTTGGTGTGCCTATCACTCTTTTCAATTCACCTTGATTCGCCAAGATCAATAACTAGTGAACAGACTGATCTTACGAGATCACTGCAGTCCAAGCATTTTAGCTGAACAGGGAAGGGAGGAACTGCATGCATTTGAAACTTGTGTTGTATATGACGTAAATGTGAGGATGATGTTGTCTTTCACTTTACACAGGTTTGAAGGCTCATCCAATTTGCATGCTAAGTGTCGCAGACATCAACCAATATCCAACGGGTTACCTGCTATTTCCTGAATTTGATCATCTACCTGCAGTACAATGATTTTCTTACTTCCAGAAGAGATAAGAATATGGATAAATGTATCCAAGTTTTATGGAAATGAGTGTGTGTGTGTGTGTGTGTGTGCCACTCTGGGTCTGGTTCAGTTGATCCCAGATGCTGGTAATCACCGCTGCCTCTTGGATTCTCTCACAGGCACGAAATAAACAAGCCATCGCCAGCACCCCCTACGCTTTTGTCTAATCTGCTGTTTCACTGGGTTCTGGTTCAGCACACCAATATGAAAGTGAATCTCTGCTGCAGAATGTACAGTGGCACATTAACTGGGACGGGTGCCTGCACACTAAAGCCCCACACATTAAGTCTGGGATTTACACTGGAATATGATTCCCCAAGGTGCCTTAAGAGATGTCTTCCTCCTCTCTCAGGGATTTAGTGCTGAAGTTCTCGGAGACTGAGCATGTATAACTTGGTGACCTCAAAGGCCCAGATCTTAGTGGCCAACTATTGAATCATTGTACTGTAAGCCTTACGGAGTAGGAGTGCTTATTCAAAATTCAGTTTTGCCTTTCATATAATGATGAATAAGATTATTTGTACTTCTTTCGAGGAATCTTGATAATAGGCAAACTAAATCTGTTTCATTCAATTTGATTTGAGAAGACAGGTTTTATTCCTAGAGGGAAAATAATTAAAATATTTTACCTGAAATGAATGAATTAATTTGCAAAACATACGATTATCAAATTACATTATTCTTAAAATATTAACTTGGTAATGGAATTACTTAAACTTTCACGCAATAACCAAATCTGCTTAAATTTTAACAAACATCCTTTCCATGAATCCACACGGAAATTCGGAAATAGCTCTTTGGCCGTGCCGTTTCATGGGCTGGTGTCACCACCTGGTGGAGGAATTTGAACCCGCACAGATGTTGTATTCCTCCATTGTGATAATATGTGATATGTGTATAATATGTGAATTGTATAAATTCGTTATCAAAATTAAACTTTTATTAAAGTTATTAGATGTTTACCCATGTTCTTATCTACTGGTCTACTTTTGCTGACAGTCTGCACGGCTTAACATTTAAACTGTAGTACCTCAAAGCCGAACATGACATGTTTGGTGTGCCATGGTGCACTCTAGTGGTACAGACCGGTAGTAGTTATTCCGACCCTTCTCAGTTGTTCCAGCAACTCACCAAACCGACTCGTGCATTTGAAAGGCACTACATAGTTAATCATGGCAAGCAAAAGAGCATTAGTTATCCTTGCAAAAGGTGCAGAGGAGATGGAAACAGTCATTCCTGTGGACGTCATGCGTAGAGCTGGGGTTTGTAAATATTCCGGGACCAACGAAAGGCTTGGCTAAAAGGAGCTACCTCATACCCTAGCATTGTCTAGCTAGTAGCTTTAACGCCCTACTACTGTTTGGCAATGCAATTCTGCTAGCGGCTAGCCAGTTAGTCGACTACAGCCCCCGATCACTGAATTTCGTTTGCTTGCTGATGTGATTTTAACGTGAACTTGATTTTAAAACGAATTTGGTAACCAAATACTATAGCTAAGTTTTATTTGCTTGCTGAATGTCTGACAAAATACATGCTGATCAGTATTGCGTAGCAGCACTGCAGACAATATTGGTCGTTGTTGCAAATTCTGATATGGCCATGCATATGTCATATATATTATACATGTATTACGTCGAATTAAGTCAAATATGTTAGTGCTTGCATGCACACACAATACAATTTAATATGCGTGTAAAGGTCAATTTAAATGTCAAAGTTTATGTAGAGCTCATAAGGGTTTTCAAAATAAAAGTCATTCATCAAATTCACTTGCAAACAAGCCTTAACGTTACGTAGCCTGGATACTTTATCTTCGCGTTACCATTGAATGTGTGATGCCATACTCAAACCCTTCAAACAGAATAAATACCCGCTATTCAAGTTGGAGGAACCGTAAGTGATAGTCAAGACCGTCATGGTAATGATGATGCCTTTTGTCATGCATGAACCCTGCAGATTGCCGTGACAGTGGCCGGACTGACAGGCAAAGACCCAGTGGAATGCAGCAGAAACGTAGTCATCTGTCCTGATGCCAGCCTGGAAGATGCTAGAAAACAGGTGAAGACTGCTCCTTGTCACAAAAGCACAAGTAGAGCCTGCACAATGCAGTCTATGAAGTATAGAGTGAAATGTGTATTCCTGGTGTTTTATTCTTTTGGACTCTGACTGCATCTGTAATTTTATTCTGTTTGGGACCCACAGGGGCCGTATGATGTGGTGCTTCTTCCAGGGGGAGCTCCTGGAGCCCAAAGCCTGTCAGAGGTGAGGGTTGGGCTTCATTTCACATAGTTCACTTTTGACTTAACCGTACTTGAAGAACATTTTCATGAACATCATTGATAAATATTTCTAGTAATCGTTCAGTGTTTTATCAGGCGTCCCTTATTTAGCATAATCTTGTAAGAATACTTTCTGTTAAAGCCATTTATCAGACTACTCATGAAGAGGTTTTTAAAGAGCAATTGTGCCCATAAAGGTTTTTGGAAATTACCCTGAATTCAGATTACATGAGCTAATAAAGGCCATCAAAAAACTCAAATGCAATCCACATATTTGTATTTGATTGTGATAGAGAATAAATTGTGAAAGGTTCAAGAAGAGTGGTTTAGGTAAGGTACAGTAATGCAAGTTTTTTGCGCTTCAGTCATATAATGACTGTCGGCTTCCACTTAAAACCGTTGAGACACTTGCCACTGAAATGTATTAATATAACCCTCAGAAGTATACCTATTAATATTAATATATATATAATATATATATATATTATATTAAATGATATATATATATATATAAATGTTATATTAAATGTATTAATATAACCCTCAGAAGTATACCTATTAATATTAATATATATATAATATTAATATTATATATGTATTAATATACCCTCAGAACCCTCAGGGGAAAAGGCCTTTAAAAATAGGGTTATTTCCCCTGCTGTACTCATTCATTGTAACAAATACTCTCGACAATGTTGTTAGCAAAATCAGTGCGTTATGCATTGCCACAGTTTCTTAGTGCAGAGTGACTCATCTTGTGGTATCTGGTCCCTCTGTTGCCTGTCCTGCACTGCAGTCCCCTGCTGTAAAGGAGGTGCTGAAAGACCAGGAGGGCAGGAAAGGGCTGATTGCTGCCATCTGTGCAGGTACTGTTCCTCCTGTGCTTTGCTTCGAGTGTCCATTGCTGTACACTTGCTGCAAGTGCCCAACTGTGGTTTGCAGATGGCCGCTTTTCAATGTTGCGCCTTTAGTAAACTCTTAATATTTTACTTAGTAAACATGCATCATTAACGTAACTTGATATATCTCTGGCCTCACATTATATTTCCTCTGGCTGTTGCATTACATTATTAAAAGGTATTTTAGTGTGCAGGTCACTAAAATATTAGAGATTGAAATTATTGTTGGATGGCTGCTCAATTTGGTAACAGCCAACGGCTCACATTAACACAATGGCTTTTTGATTGACATGCAGTGCTGGAGCTATTAATAAAAAATCTCCATCTCTGAGATGTTATGCTTTGTGCTGAAGGACGTTGGAAGGACACGGTGAATGGGGACATTGGACCCATGTGGCAGAAAAGAATGAAGGGCGTCCTAAAAAAATAAATGGCTCGACATCCCCACAGGAATGGATAATGAACCTGCCAAGCAGAGCAGACCTAACAGTGAAAACTGCCCTAGCATAATTAAGATTCCCGTAACATAACAGAATAATTATATTGACGTATTTTACAAAATACTATTCATGTTGATCCCAAATGTTGGGAAGGACATATTTAGGAAGACTGCATGCCTTTACTCTATTTACTGATTGAAATGTTGACACCCACTGGTTGGGACTCTAGTCAGTAACGGTTTGAGATTAGCATTACAAATGAATCCATATGCAGGTTACCCATAGTCAATAGACTCATCTAAGTTGACACATACAAACACACATGGTACAATTTGGTACACACATGCATGTGGCATTTACCAGAGAGATGGTTTGACACTCACCCCCACCATCTCAGCATTGACCAGTCTGCCTCTTCGTCTCCCTCCCAGACTGTGGTCTGTAGAGTGTAGGCTGGCTGTAACAAGAGGAGCACTGAGCTTTAATTGGCAGCCTGGTGCTCTGCCAGTGGGGAGAGTATAATCTTTAGACTGCACGGGAAGGCAGCCAAGGAACCTGATCAATAACTCTATTTATTAACAGTCGTTGGATGAGCTCACTGCAGCGCTAGGACATCGCCAAAGTTAATGCAGCAGACAGAGGCATATTTAATTAGCCTCATATTTAAGCCATCTTCTTCTAAACATTGTGGAGTGATGAAGTAAAAGCCTCTACAGATGCATTGCATGTGTTATTCTTAGATGCTATTTTATGGTGGTGACATCTGGATAGTGAGGAATCGTGACTTTCAGACGGACCTTTGGTCTTTAGATTAACCTTACTGCATGTACTACAGCAGACCGTTAACAAGCTACAGTATCATATCTGTATAATTTTGAAAGTGATACTTCCCCATTTACTTCTGTATAATATCAAGGACACTGTCCTATCTATAAGTATGTGGCTCTGGCTTTTTATGTTAAGGGAAATTGTTGCAATTTCACACCTTTGTTTCTTGTAAAGGCTTCATGTGTATCTTCCCTTTTAGCTGAGTTTAAACAGTTCCTTTTTTAGCCTAGCTCTTGAACTTTGTGCTGACCGGAGAATGACTGACAAACATTCGGCCCTCCACTCTCCCATTACAGGCCCTACAGCTCTCCTGGCCCACGGCATCGCGTATGGCAGCACAGTCACCACCCACCCAGCTATGAAGGACAAGATGATGGCTGGAGGTACCAACAAATAATCAGTCTGTCAAACATCCAGCAATCTGTGTCTCCACAGCTATGTTTAAAAATTATCTTTTTTTTTTTTTAAACGTTTTTTTAAAGGCCTAACAGCTGAGTGATTTGTGGATGTTTGTCCTGACCAGCAGATGGTGCTGCATCTGCTGTTTGTAAAATGTTTGACACCCACATGATGTCATGTGCATTGCTAGCAGATATTAATGGCTATATCTTCATATTTACATTTTCAAACAGAAGTGTATTCATTCATTCATTCATTCATTCATTCATTCGTTCATTCAGTTAGTTAGTTAGTTAGTTAGTTAGTTAGTTAGTTAGTTAGTTAGTTAGTTAGTGATTCTGAGAAATGTTGCACTCTAAATAAATGTCTTATGTGGTCTAGGGGCAGGTCAGAAACATTTATTTGGCCCTGGTTTGCGATCAGTACATGCCAAATTAGTTTACTACTAATGTAATAGTTGCCATCTGAATCACAAAACAAGCTTTTCCATATCATCACATATATCCTCCTCACTTTCTTGTTTTACTTAAGCTGCTGTAGGTGGCTTCGCATTGAGGGTGAGCAGTGCAAGCATGGTAGCAGCAACTTGAACTTGGGCTAAATATAACCCAGTGTACCTCAAACATCAATTGGCATTTTTTGTGTATATTTATCAGGGCATAATTTATTTTACTAAAGACAACCAATTGAATAATTGTAAATTTAGCTCCTGTTGTTGTCTAACCATTGCCACTGTGTTGAAACCCTGTTTTCTGTGTGTGGTTGACATTCTTTGGCCACACTTGCGTACTAGCATTATATATTTCTTTCTCTGGAACTATACTGGAACCACTAGATAGTATTGTTATTACAAGAGACTTTTCTAAATAGCTTTCTGGATGCAGGGAGAAAGGGAAAGGAAGTTAAAATAATGCCTAAGACTGGCTCCACAACCAGCAATGATTAATTCCTGCCCTCAGTGTCCGCTAAAAAAGTGATTGCATGCTAGCACTAATTTGACTTTGTATCTTTTCCCTCTAGATCACTACAAATATTCTGAGGCTCGAGTGCAAAAGGATGGCCATCTGATCACTAGCCGTGGACCGGGCACCAGTTTTGAGTTTGCTCTAGCAATTGTGGAGGAGCTAATGGGGGCCGAAGTTGTTGCTCAAGTAAAAGCACCTCTTATTTTGAAAGAATGAAAAAATGATTGCTTTTCTGAGATGACAACACCACACTGTAATTGGCTCAACTGTCTATACCCCATAGGTAGGCAAGTGGAAAAACGGGAAAAGTCTAACTTTGGTCCATGTATAGAACCTAAGGGTATGGTTTACCCTGCACTTTGTCAGTCATTTGCAATTATTTGAATTGTCTGAGGATCACTGAGCTTTTTTAAAGGATTGAAAGGATGTGCTATTCTAATAAAAGTCGTTGGTGTAATGTTTCCCGTTCTTTGTTTTCTTTACAGTATTATTGACTTGCAGTTAGCATTTTTGGGCATTGGGAGACTGCTGTCCTGGACTGATGTAATGCTTGATACTTGGGAGACCTAAAAATACATTAGTACTGCGAAAACACCTCTGGGGAAACACTGTGTTGACGCGGGAAACACAAAATACGAAATGATTAGCAGTAAGCTTGACCAATCAAAATATATCCCTGGTTGCATTCACTAGTAATTGGCCAATCGTGGCCTTGCAAAAATTACCGGGCGGAGAACTTCAGCAAAACGTGGTAGCAATGTCAAAGCCGTAAACACGATAGTCTAGTCCGCAATCTCACGCTTCAGGGCAAAGGCAATTTTTAAGAGGTAAGAGGGCTCGTTTTTTGTGTCTTCGGGATGTAATAATAATAGTCTGTCATCTGCAGGGCTTTAAACTTCCATGCGTTTCTATGAGCCTCGTTATTTTTTCATATTCCTCTTTCCATAGCAGCTTGGTTTTCAAAGCTGTCAAGCTTGCAACGGTTGAAAGCTGTCTAGTTGAACAAAGTTTTAACAAACGACGGTTGCTTTGTGTTTGCTGAAGTTAGCCTCATGATAACAACTTTGATTTTGCGTCAATACAAGATGGTCTACCTGCAATGGGAATTCACGTAGTGGGTCATGCATTATCTTTGCTTGAAGCGGCGCGTTAAGCTGCCTCGGCTCAATGACAGTGATTGTCATTTTCATCTTGGAAATTGGTTAACTACACTATCAAATAAATCGATGAGGCAAGGAGGATACTGATGTAATTATTTTTTTTACAAATGCATCCGGAGAGGCCATTGATTATTAATTTCGAATGAGTGATAAACTGGATTAGCTGTTGAGCAGTAGTGCAGACTGGTATCGACATTTGACAGGACTCATCAGCGCCGAGTCTTGATAAATGTATTCAACGAATCTGCTGCAGATAATACTAACGTTAGACTGCAGTGATACGTGATAATCTCCAGATACATGAAAACCTTAAATGAAATTAATACATTGATTCCGTCTCTGGCTAGTAGTAGTAGCCAAACTACCTAAATAAAATACTGAAACTGGCATACATTCTCCTCCATTTCTATAATGGGAATTAAATTTAATCCGCGATAAAGATTTGATGCATTTACATTCGGGTATTACTACCATTAAATATTAACATTTTAATTTCACACTCAGAACAGGAGGAGTAAGAGAGGTGTTAACCTTCATTGCTGAAATGGGTAGAGTACATTTAGTTACAGTAGCAGTTTGACACAGCTGTCAATCGTCCTTTTTTAGTGGGCTTCAGTTCAAATGGCTGTGCTTCAGGAATCGTGGTCATCATCTTTATTCCTTAGATAAACTCACTCAAAATCAGGGCATTCAGGGCTAAATCCAAACTAGGCCATCTGAGATGTCTTTCTTGTCCACCACAACCAACGTGCACTGGCCTGAACAAAGTACAATTTAGCAAAAGCGTTTTGGGGTGCAGATACATTGCTTTTCTGTTGTTATTGTGTTTTTGTGACGAGTAGATTGCATGTCATGTTAACGCATTAGTATCATTGTTCGATTTAGGGAACTCTTACTCAGCCTTGTTTATGCTCTTATGTGCCCCTGTTGGATATTTCTGGAATGTTAACATTTTGCGCTGTTGCACATAAAATGCTAGCATTATTCTTTCTGCTTGAGTAGCTGTTCAGTATTGAGCTCGAGGCTTGCCGAGGTTGGGGGTTGGTGAAGTCAGTCTAACTGAGTCATTGGTTGGGCTAATGATGCAATTAGAGTGCTGCTAACTCTACACATTCAATCTTTAGATTAGCTCCCCCTCACATGAGATGAAGGCAGGCAGCTTGAATCGGGTCTGTGGGCTAGTTAGTCTGGCAAACCTGTGTGGGACAAATCGTCTTTTATAGCTAATCATATTGACAAGTCTTTTTGACTAATGATGGCATTGTTTATCTCATCTCACATGTAGACATGGCAGTTCAAAGTATTCTCCCAATTGAACACGTGTAATCCCAGATTTAATAGACTGTCATATTTGTGAGGGATCTTTACACAGTGTCAGGAGGATTTCTTGAAGTTTATTTATTTTGTGTTACAGATAAGTAGTTCCAGAGATTTATTAGACTTACGTAAATGTAGAATATTGTATTTCGGAATGCATGCAGGAGCTAATGAGAAATGTTTTACTCTGTCATCTTGTGGGGGCATTCATCACTAGACCATGGCTGCAGTGCTCCCCTGAACATGTAGGCTAATTGGTGTTTTTGCGTTAAACAAATAAAATCATAACAAGGCATTGGCTATAGAGTAAATTTCTTGTAACTAGGCTACAGAATCAGCAAGCCTGCTCATTTTGACGCCTGCAATTCTCATAGTTAGACTACCCTCTTTTGTGTTCAATGATTCTACGTGATGTCTTTGTTTTTAAATGTATAGATCAAAACTATTCAGTGTAATTGATGTGTAAGGACTTCGGGTACATAGCATATGCTACGGCCATTAGGTTTAGCTGCAATATTGTTGTCTTTTCATTGTCCATCTTTGAAACCACAATACATCTATCCCGGCTTTTTTCATGTTTATACCGTAATGGTAAACAACACTCACACATTATTTTGTCTATTAAGCGATTGAATACTTGTTTATACACTAAAGTAGGCCTTATGGACTTACGAAAAGCAACTTTAGAAATAGTTGAATGACCATAATCTGTGATTTATTCAGCTCCCATATGACTCTTAAAAGTATTGAATATACTATTTTAATTTAAAACATTTTAGTAGACTGATGACAGTGTTTATGGATAGGTCTATATTACAATTTATCTGTGTTTAGCCAGCGGGGCAGTATAGACCGATACAGTTTGGAGCCCTTTTTATGTTGTTTACTTACCTGCGCTGCAGTGTGTGCATTACTGTAGTCCTACTCCACGTGAGACCTTACAAACACAATGTTACACTGGCTTCTATGCTTTCCCTTGAGCAATCCCAGGAGAACCCGGAGTCACTCACTGTGACAGACCAACGAATAACTCAACCTGTGTTCTTATTGACTAGCAAAGTGAACCGACTATTTTAGTAACCTACAGCCTGCCGAGTTTGACATAAGAACTCCTGGTTCATGATCAATTTCAACCCAAATTCCCTCTCAACATGAACATATTTTACTCCAAGGTGCTCCGTTTGGATTATTGCATGATGAATATTTTGGCACAGTGGTCCGTGTTAAAGAGAAGTGCATAAAAAAGAAGTGTATAATTCCAACCTATATTTAGTAATAACTTGATTTCATTACCGTCATTTAGCCTCTGTAGATTTGCCCGTAGTGCAATATTAATTGCGTGATAGAGCCTCATTGTCATGTGCTTGCTAAAAGCCTTGGTTTTGGTTCTTCGCCATGGTTCCCTGAGTCTACTGCGATGGCCAGTGAGGGGTTAACACTAATGGATGAGCTGTTTTTAAGCTTCCCAGCTGCTAGACAGAAAGGCAAACACTTCAGCACCTGGCAGCAACACCGGAGTAAAGGAGCAAGCCAGTGAGAAATGTGGAAAACCACGGAATGGAAACATTTTGAATAAAGTGTGGTTTAGGTAGTGAGAATATCAGACATCAGATTCAATTGTTTTTAATTGTATATGTATTAATGTTGCAGCTAGTAATGTCTACAGGGAAATGTCAAGGTCGACCCCTAAAGTCTATTGAAATGTATGCAAATCTAGTAGCGGGAAAAACATTCCTTTGTTGAACCAGTGCTGCATAAAGGAGTGGGACAACAGCATATTCATGGTAACCTTTAAACAGTGATAAATAACTGTAGGACGTTTGGTGGGAAACAAATCTTGAATACAATAACTTGATTGAAACTGATTCTCAAATTACTTTGGTCCTTTTAATATGGTTGGGTCTGTGTAAAAAGGGCTCCATGCATAAGAATTTAGACACTCAAATGTAGGAATGAAATGATATACTCAACTCGCGATTCGATACGATTCACAATACTCAATTTGTGATATGATTTTCACACAATGAAAAAATGAAATGATATTGAAGACAAATTATGACTGAAAAAGATTCCTTTCATTATTTCTGCGACAGAAACTACAAAATACTTGTTATTTCAGGGGTGGGGAATACATTATGAAACACAATTCACAAGTCTATACATAATAACAGTCTGACAGTGTATTCTGAAATCACACACAACAATCTGGTTCTATTCATAAAAAAAATATACAGTTTACTATTACGTTCACCCCGTTCACATAGTATGTACATAAAACCGTTAGCGTTAGCCTCCGCTAGCGAACGAGCCAACGCTTAGCTTTAGGGCACTGTATCACAGTTCATGTTTCATGTTACCGATTTGAATCGTCACATATTTGCATCGCAATGCAACTCTCACGAAGTATCGTTACATTTCCTACTCAAATGACAACTCGCAGTCCCAGTTCACACTGTAGTTTTATACTGTTGTTCGCAGTTTAGCACCAAAAATATGTGTCCCTGTCCAACTACTTGGGGTGGGCACATATGCCTGCCATCTGATGGATTACGTAGGCCTAGGCTTTGATGTGCTCTGCACATTTTGCGTTTTGCTGAGTGCAGGCCCCTGTTGCAGCGGCAGCAGCAGGCGGTTTCATCGGTTAAGCATAAAGGAATGCTGCTGTACTGGCAGGTGATTGATGCCATCAGCACTTTGGATCATTCCAAAGAATAGGCCTACTTTGTCATATCAATCCATCACGAACCGTGTCAGTGTTAATGGATAGGGGTCAGCTCAATTCAATTTCCAGGCTGGAGGCCCTGTACTGGACCATTTCCCTATTAAAGGTTGTCTGTCTCCTACTCTCCAGGAAAGCTCCTGGGAGGGGGGAGGAGAAGGTTTGGGCTCTGGCCAAGGCAGCTCTGTTTGTCTGGTTCCACGTGGATGGGTCGGTCGGTTGGTCTGTCGTCTGTCTCACCTCTTGGCTCCACACAGAGGGTGGGCTGGGGCGTGGAGCGGCTGCCTTGCCTGCCGCCGCGGAAGCTGGAGATGCCGTGTCCAGGCTGGAGCTCGGGGAGCCGGGCCAAGAACAGTGGTCCGCAACAGTGGAGCCACAGCCGTCCCCGGAGGCGCCCGCGCACGCACAGACACTCACACTCTCACACACACACACACACACACACACACACACACACACACACACACACACACACACACACACAGCGAAAAAGGGAACGCAAATGGAGAGGAAACCGAGTTGAAAAACACCATCGAGCTAACCGACGAGGAAGCAAAGACCCCCCCCCCCCCCCCCCCGCTTTTAAATTAATTAGTGATGAGTTCAGAGCTGCTTGGGAAGTCAGTCATGGCATCTGCGGGAAGTTCCGTCCCGCAGTGCAGATAGTTGAGCTGGTTCAGCGTTGTTTACCCGGCGCTCGCTTGCTGTTGGTAAACAACTTGACCTAAGCCCAGTGACTGCACTTGATCACATTTGCCCTACGTGGCCTTTTCCGAGGAGCCATGGCTGACTGTGTCAAATGAAGGGAGCGGCGACGGGCTGCTGGGCTCCGGCCTCTCTCCTCGTGGGCCCCCTTGACACTGCGGCCGGATTACACAGCACGCCGCATTTAATATCGTAAAGGGACCATTTTACAAGCGTGTCAAATCGGGACGGGCGACGCTTGCGCTTACATTGCTCTGATGAACGCTTGTCTCGCTTGTTTGCCTACCGGAGTGAGTGCACAACATGTTCTCGGTCATTTTCTTATACATTGAAGACGTGCTTGGTTGGCTCTGATTTATTATGGCTTTCCTTGTGGCCTATTAGAGTGACTGCCTAAGCACTTTTACCTTGTGCTGAGGACTGTGCTCTCTCCTCACATAGGCCTATTTAAAGGGACAAGCAAAAAGACTTCAGGCTGCGTTCTGCGACCAGAATCATTTCTATTTAAGTCTTTCCCATAACTCATTATTTCCCCATAGTTTTCAAAGACAACTGCGTGTTGCTGCGTGACTCAAGTTGAAAAAGGTACTACTTATAGCTAGGACAAAAAAACAAACACCCCTCATTTTGCAATAGTCGCTTAGCAACAAA
>JAPMUY010004136.1:175000-295453 GCA_026901105.3 Galaxias olidus
GAGCGGCCCTTTTGGGAGAGTTTCCCCTGAACTCAGCCCTGTGATCACTCTGCTTTGGAGATGTAGTGGCCCTGTCTAGCTTCATTAGCCTTGTGTGGGCCCTCTCGTGGGGCGACAATGGCACACACACACAGACTCGCGGAGCGCACACAAACACACACACACACACAGACTCGCCGAGCGCACACAAACACACACACAGACTCGCCGAGCGCACACAAACACACACACAGGTGTGGAGGAGCCCTGGTTTCTTTCACGCGTCTGCACTGCAATATGTTGTTTTTGTCTTCTCACCCTCAGTGGCAGTCATCTCAAGACTAGAAAACCACTGTGCGAACCTTTCCCTGACCTTAGGAGAGACAGGCTGTCACCACCAGCAAGAGTAGCGTGGGGGGGGGGGTACACCAACCGAGAGAGAAGTCCTTCTTCTACGGCTTACTGCTGATGGTTGTCTGCCATTTTACCTACAAGTGAGTAAGACGCGACAAACTTATCCCGGTGCAAGGTTACCGGACCCTCTCGCGTGTGTTGCCGCAGTGCTCCAGCCGTTAAGCCCGGGCTGCTTCACAGCGGAACACGGCGCTGCGTCCTGACCTTTGAGGGACGGGGTCACTATGTCTAGCCCGCGCTAAGATGTCTCTGGGCGGTGACGAGCCGGAGCCTAGCGGGGGCTATTAATACGCTCCGTTTTCAGACGCCCTGTCTCCGCTGACAGACAGCTGGAGCTTAGTTCCAGTGGTGGCGGATCCCGTTTAGCATGCCTACCGTGCTCCTACCGAGGGCGACACTGTCGGCTGCTCTCTGTTAATTGGTGGTCCCCCATGAAAAACGTTTCGTCCCACTGGACAAATATGTAGCCAACATTACACTGATGTGAAGGGGGGGGGGGGCGCTATCTGCACCAAACAGATTGCGTTGCTGTGGTACAGCTAAATTGGTAAGTGCATATAGCCCCCAGTCTCATTTTCAGAAACTGGGTGAACTAAAAGGCTACTTTGTGGGCGAGGGAGTTGAAACGATAACAACACCCAAACGTTATTAGGAGACTCGAATTGCTCCCATGAAAGAGAGGAGGCTGGCTGTCAGTCCTCAGACGAGGTCCCTTAAGGTACTGAAGTAAAATAAAAATTTTAGGTTGCATGCCGTCACAACATGGCAGGTGTTGACTTGGTAGTATGAAGTCGATTGAACAGTTCACAGAGACGGCACCCCTCTCACCGTGAATATGGCCGCAGTCCCTTGTCCAGGTTGCGTTGCCTGCTGTGGGCAGTGTCCTGTACAAAGGCCTACAGTGTGCCTTCACACCGCGATTAAGTTCTGCAGTGTAGATCGTTATGTCTGGCCCTCTGAGGCGTCGCATGCAGCAGCACGAGGAAGTGGTGGCTTGCCTAATAAAAAGACAAAATTGATTCTCGGTGGTGTAGTGCTCCCCTCCCTAGGCCAGACTGCAGCAATCCCAGTCGCAAGAGGCTCTTTGTATACCTCCCGCATGGACTTGCTGTCCTAGTGGTTTGAGTGTGCCTGCCACCGCTAGCAGTTTTCCTATAATTGAATTGCCACTTGTGACGTACGTGTTAGCCAGCATTTCAACAATAAATGTAGCCTAATTCAGACTGAAAGCACAAGTTGCACTCAGGGTATTTTACTTTACACAGATTTGAATGAGGCTGAATAAAGGCCAGGCTATTGGCTGCTGGGATACAGTCTGGTTAGCTCTTGACACCAGGCCGACACACGACCTGGTCCTTTTGCAATGAGAGACTGGCTTCTCTGGTGCTCTGCATGTTGCAGCATATCTGTGGGACCCGTGGTGGGGAGCTTTTGGTTTCCTCTTCACTCTAGCACTTTGTCATGTGACTGGCTCGACAGAGAGCCACTCTTCACACCTCAGCCAACAGGCCGCAGAGCACTGCCGCAAAGCCTGCTCACACGTCGCCCTCACAGGGCCCCCGTAGGCTGGGCCTCCCCTTGACCACCGTCTGCCTGTGGAAGGGCCCTCGTAGGCTGGGCCTCCCCGTGACCACCATCTGCCTGTGGAAGGGCCCCCGTAGGCTGGGCCTCCCCGTGACCACCGTCTGCCTGTGGAAGGGCCCCGTAGGCTGGGCCTCCCCTTGACCACCGTCTGCCTGTGGAAGGGCCCCCGTAGGCTGGGCCTCCCCTTGACCACCGTCTGCCTGTGGAAGGGCCCCGTAGGCTGGGCCTCCCCGTGCCCACCGTCTGCCTGTGGAAGGGCCCCCGTACGCTGGGCCTCGCCGTGACCACCGTCTGCCTGTGAAGGTGACACGGCTCGGCTTGTTGTTTGAACAGTCGTCCCACACTAATCATGATAAGTAACGCCAGGGTTGATTTGTGGATGTTAACAGTCGTCCCACACTAATCATGATAAGTAACGCCAGGGTTGATTTGTGGATGTTAACGCACAGAGCAGGGTGCCCCCCTGTGATATATGGCACAGATATCCCTTTTTTTCAGTGTGTGTGTGTGTGTGTGTGTGTGAGACGTAGATGACTTATGCGACGTGATGCCGCGGGGAATGGGTGAGTTATGAGCGTCATTGGTGTATCTGGAGCACAGATTGATTGGAATGGCCTGTGGTAGTAGAGATGTAACGGTTACTGGTTTCACGGTAAAAACTTGACGGTTAGTATTACCGTTTATTAAAATTTTACAGATACATTTTAATTATCATTAAAACCGACGTGAGTTGATTACCCCGGTTTGAAAAAGTCAGGTAAATAGCATCAACCAAAGTTAGCCAGACGCAGGCGCAGCATGCAACATGAATTTGTTTTTGCTTCAATGAAAACATGGCGGAGGCAGTGACAGCGCTCAGAGACTTTTCAGCTTTCTAAAGGCCTTCACAGTGATGATGGAAATTTGATTGGAGATGGTAATCCTGGTGGCAGAACAAGCAGAAAGAAAATCGTTGGTAAAGGGGGAAATAATATGTTCGTGACTACCACCCACAACCTTATAGCGAATGCAAGGTATAATTTAACGTTTAGCTCTGTTCGGGACTGGCAGTACTTTTTCGGTCCATTGAGAACTTTAGTGAATAATTAATTCATTAACAACGGCAAAAACAATACAATAGTTATTTCCTACTAGTAAAACTGGATAAAGTAAATATGTTGACATATTTAGGCCAGCAGCACCTTATTTCTTTATGGAGAGAACAGACATACAATCAGTGCTGTTCGTTTGATTACTTATCTTGTGTTATTTTAATGTCACACCTGCACATTACATTTGTTTACATATGGTTGTATTGTTCTTTCATGTGTATTGGTTTGTTTATAATGGTTGTGTTTTGTTTTTATATGATATGGTTTTCTTTTGTTCCAAGTGTATGCAAACAAAAAGTGCATATTGCTGCAAATTTTAAGAAATGTTTCTCAATTTAAATATGATTTCAGAGTGTGTATCAGTACTTTTTTAACATTTTCAACACATTTTAACAACACCGAGAAAACATTGATAACCGTGATAATTTTGGTTACTGTAATGGTGATATGAAAACATCTCTTCGTGGCATAGAAATCCCACTGAGGCCTGGCCCTGTCTTCTTAAAGTGAGCCATCAAAGTGAGTCCCATACCTCTGACCAGTCTTTTTTAGGCGTCATCCACAACAAATACATAACGCAAGAGTATTAAAACACGTCAAGTATGCAGCGGAATATGGAATTGATATCGAGCACCGTAGGTCAATATTGCAGTACCGATGGTAGGTCGTTTCCTTGAGAAATAAAAATCCATCTTAAATGGGGGAACGATTTTTGAAATGACGCACCGTTAACACTCGATGACCTCTATAGGTAACCTTTACAGTGTAGGTCAATGCATGCGTTGACAGGCCATCATCAAACAGCCCCTCTCACCAGGTGGGGCTCACCTGAGAAGCCTTTGACGTGAGTCGTGACCTGCCGTAGTTGACCCCTCCCCAGTTCCAGTAGTCCAGGTGACTAAGCAGGGCAACAGCCGAGGCTGCTGCTCTCCAACACGCTGACTGGATCCAGGGCAGAGGGCCGGCGTTTCAGACGACAGACAGCCCGTGTTTCACCATTCAGACCAGATGTCCGCGCCGCTTCGGGCTCCCTCCAAGTTGGACGCGGCTCAGCACTCGCTCCCAACGAGCCAGCCTGTTTCCCAAACAAGAACGGTCGCCTCCACGTGCCGCACGCAACCCCGGGAACACACTCAGCCCGGAAGCGATGAAAGAAGGCGGAAGCTCTGGAGCGGAGAGGACGTGTGGTGGAAGGGCGTCTATAGAGGAGGTGCACAGGTGTCTTTGCTGCAGTGAGAGGCCTGGGCTCAGAGGCCTGCTAGGCAGCAGAGAGAGATGCAAATCAGAGATACACCGACAGATCAAGTGGAGAGAGATGAGGGGGGTTGGTAGAGGAATACATAGGGCAAGCAAGCGAATGAAATTGCAGAGTGAGAGAGGTAAAGCAATGTAAGCGGGAGGAGGAGGAGAGGTGGATGAGGACGGGTGTGTGTGGGGGGGGGGGGGGCAGGCAGAGTGACTTTCTTTCTTGCTGAGTAAAGCTGGAGCTATCTGCTCTGCAGCTGGTCTCCGACCAATCATGGCTGAGCTGCGTGACTGAACTCACCAATGGGCTGTGGCCCTGCCTGTGCTCTGATGCGTCGCGTGGAGGGGAGGGCGGTTTGGTTTGGCGACCCCCATCAACCCTTCTCTTTGTCTTGTACTTTCTCTCTCTTCTTATTATCTTTTTTTTGGGGGGGGGGGTTGACTGAGGATGGCTTCATGCGTTAGTTGGGGGGGGGGGGGGGGTGCGTGTGTGTGTGTGTGTGTGTGTGTGTGTGTGTGTGTGGTGAGGCAAGCAGACCGGCAAAAGCAGACATGCTGACAGAGCCAGACTGGCTGTGTGAGAGTTAGACAGGGAGACAGAAGACGCATCGAGACAAGGAGAGAGGGGACACATTGAGACTGCAGCAAGGCTGTGCGCGCGTGTGTTTGTCTTTGTGTGTATGTGCATGTATGCGTGTGTGTGTGCGGGTGTGTGTGTGTGAGAGACAGAGACAGGGACAGCAGCTGATCTGACCGATCCCAGGGCTCAGTGGACGCTAGGGAACATGGCCTGACAATCCCAGCCAGCACAGAGACGCAGGCTCACTGCTCCTGCCGTGATGATGATGAGGGTCATAGATGCTGATGACGGGAACAGTTCACACTCCTCCATGGCTCACACACACACACACACACACCCTCACATACATACAGGACAGCAGCGGGCTGATCCTAGTGACAGGCGCCATGCCGTTGGCCTTCGTCTGTAAGGTGACACTCGTGCCTCGGTTGTCTGAGGCTATATGCTGACAGTGACGTCGTCAAACGTATGGGCCTGCTCACCGCGAATGTCATTCCTTTCACACTAAGGGCACTGCATTTCCTGTTTCTCCTTCCAGGGGGGTTGTTTCCTGGCTTTGCTGCATTCATAAACAATAACAACAAAGTGCCTTTAAATTGGCAAGTTAGAATCCAGCCGAACCTTTTTAAATCGGACCATGCCGTCATGCAGCTCATTCGTTGTGTTTATTTTTTTATTAAAGTGTAGGCTGAGTTACAAGTATAACATAAAAGATGAACAATAGACCAACCTGGGATGACCACTGGGCAAACCCTTCCCCACACTCTAGTTTAGTCTGGATTTAAGCCTAGTGGAAGCCTTCTAAAGGCTAGCTTCGAGTGATCCTCCATGCATTCTTGTGTGTGTGTGTGTGTGTGTGTGTGTGTGTGTGTGTGTGTGTGTGCGCACACACAATGTGTAGTATGTTAATATAACAGTACAGATGGCCTGTCCTAGCTGCGTAATACATCAGGTTGGCTCTCACACAAACACTCACGGACACCCATTCTCTCTCTCTCTCATACACACACACACACACACACACACACACACACACGTCGCACACACACACTGTCTCTTTCTCCTCCTCTGTTGTCCGATTTGGTCAGGGGGAACACAGAAATAGACTTTGCAAACAAACACTTAGCCCTGGCACATTGATCCTGGCTGACACAAACTGAGGGCAGGCCCGAGGGCAGGCCGCGTGGACGCCATGAATAAACCTGGTGGTGACGCTCGTCCCTCCAGGAAGCCTCCCGTCTTCACGCTCCGTCGCACCGGCACAAACATTCAATGGAGGTAGCCCATCTCCCCCCCACCCCCCCAGTACAGTCACATGTGTGTGTGTGTGTGTGTGTGTGTGTGTGCGTGCGTGCGTGCGTGTTGAATTGTTCGCCTTCAAAAACCGCGTCTCTTTAATGGTAGGACATTGGTGCTTTTGTTGTACGTTAAACACAAACTTGTACACCATAGCGTATGGCCTGAAGCGGCTCGTTGTGTATACAGGACAGTGGGGCGTAAAAGGCGTTGCGTTTAACCTAGTTTGAGAACGGCAGCGGGACAAGGGACGTCGTGGCATGGCTCCCTGTGAGTCTCCTAAGTGGGCATGCATGTAACCGGACAGACGTAAAAGATGTTTGGGCTATGCTAGTTTCAGGGTATTGTTGGTTGGGTTCCACGTTTTTTTGCCTCGAGCGAGTCTGACGTGACTAACGGCCGTGTGATTTCTATGCTAACGTGTTTCATTCGTCCTGCCAAATAATTGAATTATGTCGGTGCAAATAGCAACTTTAAAAGTTGATGTTATGAAAACACAGCGTTGATCATTAAGATATGACGTGACGTTTTGAATACAACGTAGTTGAACGCTGCAGGTGGAGAGTAGCCTGCAGTGGATGTTGGCTCCGCTGTGTGGATGTGGGTTTGGGCGTCCTACAGTCTCCGGGCTGGACCAGCGGGCGCCGTGGAGCCCCTACCCCCTCTTCCTCTTCGCTGGCATTTACCGGCCGTGTGAAACAGTCGGGCGCGCGGTCCGCCGCTCTGGCGGCCAGGCAAAATCTGTAGGGGCTCCGTGCCATTTCGGAGGCACGCTGTGTGCAGCTGCGTCCTTCCCCCGCGCCGTCCCACCGTCTCCTCCTCTGTGGTGCGGCGTGTTGCCTATGGGGGGTGTGTTTTGGCCGACATGCATGTTGTGGCGTGCCTGACTGCCTGCTCCATGATATTTCTGAGACTCTTAGTGTTTTTCTGTGCTAGTGTATGACCCACGCGAAGCATACTGGAGGCACGCTGGTCAGTGCGTGTGCGTGTGCGTGTGCGTGTGTGTGAGAGCTTACGTGAGAGTGAGAGCTGGGGTGCATAGAGTCAAGCACGGCCGCTGGCCGCCGAGAGGAGACACGCATACTGTGGGGGCTGAGGCAGTAGCGGGGCTGGTGAAGCGTTGGCCTCTCCCGACGGCCCCCTGGCTGTGTGTTTCCACTGCAGCACGGAGCCCGGGGCCCCTCTCATCCTCCATACAGAACAGCCTCCGCCTGCCTGCCTGCCTACTCAGCTCCTTTCCACCTCCTCTGCTCAACGGCCGTTTTCTCATGCCTTCTCTGCCTTTTCTCCCTCTGCTCTGTCCTCCCATTCCTTATTTTGTTTTCAGAAGGTGTGTGTGTGTGTGTGTGTGTTTTTGCCCTTTTTGGCAGTCGGGCAGGCAGACAGACGGACTCCCGGCAGCGCTGAGATGAGACAGAAGCTGCTTAGAGCAGCGCCAGCCGCTGCTTGCTGTATTTGCACCGGGCTTCATTAGGAATGCTGGACCATTCCCCCTGTCTCTCCTCCCTCCCTCCCTCCCTCCCTTCTCTCTGCTGGCAGCGGCACCCTCCGGTGTAGCGAGGCTGCAGCCTACACGGGGAAAGATAAGAGGCGGCGATTCGATGGCCTAGTGCAGCCGCTGTACAACGGCTCGTGCGTGTCGAGGAGAGAAAGCGCCTCGTAAATGATCCAAGGGGGCCCGCGCACTAAAGACACTCGTGCCGTTAGGGCGGCAGAGGAAGGCTTAACTCTGTCGTCGCCGTATTTTCAACTCTCCGTGTCCCCGTCGTCCTCCTCCTGTCACGACTGAGGACTCAACATGGCCAGCCGTCACGGCTCAAAACAGACCCCCCCCCCCCATGTTTATGGTGACACGTCTCAGGGCGGTGGCAATGCACCAGTACTGCCCCACAGAGGGAACCTCTAGTACGGTCCCATAGCACATTTTGTCTCCTTTCTCCCTGCACTCTTCTCTCCTATATCTGTTGACAGGGAGGAAGTGGAGAAATATAGCACGTACGTGAAACGATTGCCCTCCCGGTGTCAGGCTCAGAGAGCTCCTCATCGTCCTGCTATCTTAACCTGTGTCCTATGTAATGCATCGTAGTTGGGGGTGTTGGATCAATGCGGCGCGGGCGTCGTCTTCCTCCTGGTGTCCTGCCCTGCTGGCCCGGCCCGATTTAGACTCTATTGATCGCCTCCGCTGCCACGTATCAGATATTTTTACATAACCTCTGCGCCTCCTGCTCACCTTAGCACAATCTGATCTCCTTGGTCTCCTCTCCTTGCCCCCACGCCGCTCTCTCTCTCTCTCTCTCTCTCTCTCTCTCTCTCTCTCTCTCTCTCTCTCTCTCTCTCTCTCTCTCTCTCTCTCTCTCTCTCTCTCTCTCAAAGTGTCAGGACACGGGTGCCGGGGAGTAAAGCCGTACTAATGGACCTTGTACACGGCAGTGTCAACTCAACAGGCCGTGCATTGACCCGGGGAGGAGCAGCGGCGCTGGCGACGCTATAGATAGACAGCGGTTAGCGGGGGGGGGGGGGGGGGGGGGGCGTTTTGGAAGCCCACCAAGGCGTCTCAGCCACTCTGGTCCGCACATAGCCGTTCGCCGCCAGCCAAATGCGGGGGCGGCCGTGTGAAAACGGCACTATGAGGCCGGCACCCTTCCTTAAGCGACACCCCTCTCTCTCTCTCTCTTTCTCTCTATCTCTCTCTCTCTCTCTCTCTCTCTCTCTCTCTCTCTCTCTCTGTTTCCCTGCCTCCCTAATAATGGTGGGCCCCTCCTTCTCTCAGGGAGCCTGGAGGCACCGGCAGCAGAGGAGAGCGGAGGGGTTTCCCATTTCCCCTACAGCCCGCCGCCTGCTCCTCTCTGCAAGGCTCTCTCTCCCTCTCTCGCTCTCCTGTTCTCCTTTCTCTCTCTCTCGCTCCCTCTCCTGTTCTCCTCTCCCTCTCTCTCTCTCTCTCTCTCTCTCTCTCTCTCTCTCTCTCTGTCTCTCTCTCTCCTGTTCTCCTTTCGCCTGCAGTGCTGGCAGGAAGCCTCATCCCTAACGGCACGTCATCCCCCCCCATCTCTCTGATGAAGGGAGCCGAACTGCTACTGAAAGTTTAATAGGACCCCGCGCTGGCTCACAGTACGGCAGTGCTGCTGGGACCGTTACCTTAAAGCTGCTTCCCCGGCCAATGCCGCAGCGGAACTTGCCGTTTGGCGCGGGGACGCGAGTCTTGCTCTTCGTGAGGGTCGCTCATGCCCTGTCCGCGCAGGGTGTTGTCCCACTGCGGCAGCCGGCTATACGGAGCCAGACCGCTCCAGTTCTGGGACTGGAAAGGCCCGCACTGCGGTGAGGGTGTGGGGGGGGGGGGGGGGGGGGGGGGGACGACATGCATGTGGCTATTTGATGCAGGGCCACTTTTCTCTTTACTGTGCACAACATACAGCCTCCTTCGATGTACACCTATTTAGTATAAGTGAATAAACTTGACCCCTGCCTCGTGCTTTATGATCTTGATGGTGTGCCTTTTGTTGGTGCACGCTAACCCCCACGCCGTTGTGAACGTTTGGGAGTCGGGGGAAGGAGCCCACGGAGAGACAAAGTGCTGAGCCAGGCCAGCGGAGCCCCGTGCGGTCTGGCAGGAGGCTGCTGATTCATCTCCCAGGGACCACTGGGCCGAGGGGTTAGCCGGCGCTGCAGACTGACCGCGGGGCCCCGGATACTGAAGGCTACTTAGGCTCCAGCCGTCTGTTAAGACCCTTTAGTTTTTATCTCCGTCACATATAGGCCGTTCATTTGTTACAAACTGTTGTTTGTGAAGCTCTCACCGTTTTCGTTAGGCAGTCGCCCTTCCTGGTTTTCTGCTCCTTCACACAGTAATAGGTCATTGTTATACAACCACAGCACGGTACGGTAGTGCAGTGTTTACCCAGAGCACAAGCAGCCGGCTCAATGTTGGCTGTTAAAGGGGAAGTGTTCTCCAGAGTTTGCCTCTGCTGGCACGCGGGCGGAAACGTACCCTGGCGGAATCAAAGGTGTGTGACTAGGCTGTTTGTGTGGTTTTTTTTACGCCTATTTTGTTAATCTCTGACACCAGGTTTCTACAAATGTCTGCTGGGGGGGCCGTACGACGGTGTGAAGGGAGATAATGTGCTCAGGGGAGCGCTTCACGTTTGTCACTCACGCTTGATCCCAGCCACGCGCGTGGAAGGGGCCTATCGCCGCGCTCTCCTAAGTCCTGCGCACGGCATCTTTTCATATGTCTGGGCTTATAAAGCAGCTGTCCCCGGGCATGTATTCTTAAAACGCCCCGCTGACAGCGGAGCTCGCCCAGACACTTTCCGCCCCCCCCCCCCCCCACCCCCCAAAGAGGGGCGGGCCCCCGCGTGTCAGAAGTTTGCTGTATAAATAGGCTACTTATGCAAATGGCCGCGATGAGCTCGCTCTCTCTCTCTCTCTCTCTCTCTCTCTCTCTCTTTCCCGTCTCTCTCCGTCTTGGCAGCGGCTGACCCGTAATCAAGGGCTCTCCAGTCTGGGCTGCTCATAAAAGAGGAGGGGCGGGAAGAGGGGGGGGGGGGTTTGCATTCGCATTCTGACGATGACGAGGGAGACACTAAGAGGACGCCCTGACAAGAGGGTCCGTCGACGCGTCCCCGCGGCACTTTGACTCTCATCCCCGTCCTGAATGGCACCGGGCGGACGGCTTCTCTATTTTCGGGGGGGGGGGGGGGGGGGGGGTTTGGTTTGAATCCTCTCGGCTCCCGGGGATCCTGATTGAGGGGCCGGTGGGCGAGTCGCGTCCGTCGCCTTCCTTCCCCCGCGTCGTCGTCGTCTCGCGGTGCGTTTTGAAAGCCTCCTGTCGGCAGGACGTCCCTGGCTGTGAGTCCTCGTCTGTTTGCCAGCCCCGCTCCCTCCCTCTACCTCCCCCTACCTCCCCCCCTCTTCCTCCTGGGCCATCTGCTTGTGTGTGTCGCCCCGGCCGTCCTGTGTTGCACTGTGAGCGCTGCGCTGGGCTCTGGGCTTTTCAGGCCAGCGCTCTGCCTGCCTGCCTGCCTGCCTGCTCATGTAAGACCAGTCTCAAGAGGACTGCCACTCAGGTCGGCGAGTGGGTGGATGGATGGATGGATGGATGGATTGATGGAGGGAGAGTGCGTATGAAGAGCAGAGGTTTTTCGTGACTAGTTCAGCCCAAGCTAACCAGAGAGTACTCTGTCCCCTGTCAGTCCTCCAGTAGGTCTCTTCAGAATGTGGTTGACACCAGGCTAGGGGAGAGGACACAACGGAATAAACTACCGTCCTTCTCTCTCCGGCTCTGTTTCTCTACTCTCTGCCTGTTCAGTCTGTAATCTTAGACAGTGAACCATGGCCCATCATAGCAGCGCATCTCGCTCTCTCTCTGTCTTGCACTCTCTCGCTCTCTCTTTCTCTCCTTCTTTTTCTCTCGCTTGCTGCCCCCCCCCCCCATATCTCTCCCTTTCTCCAACTCCTTCAACTCTAGCTGGGACGGGCATACTATAGTGGTGTACCGCATTGCTGCAGTCAGCCTCCTCCTCCAACTGGTGCAGCAGAGACTTAATGCACCACTGGTAATTCTGTAAAGACCGGGACTTTTTTTCCTTTAGTGTTGTTGTGAGGAATCAATAGATCTGGCCTGCGGGGCTCAACCACTGTGTTTTGTGGTGCGTTCTGATATATAATTAGATCAAATGGACTTTATTTACCCCCAGAGGGGAATCTGGAGTGGTCGCTAAACAACAAGCAAGGACGAGCAGCCAAAGTAGTGCACAGCCAGTCCATAGCCCTGGTCCTCTTTTCAGGGCCTCTTCCCGATGGTATTGTGAAGTGACCTATACCAACGGGCATCCAGCTAATCTCCAACGCTTCGGCACAGATGCAGGAAGCTCAGTGATTCCTAGCCCAGAGGCTGGCATGGCCTTGACTTTGACCAGCACTTGGTTAACACCGCCCCTCTCCTATCTCTCCCCTCCTGTGTGCTTTTATTCGGCTCGATGACGGATAAATTCTCCCAGGAACATCCCCCCTCCCACAAATTCTCCCCATCACCATTCTACCCTATCAGGGTCACAGCCTCATCATCACCTCAGTGACATGATTGAGGCGTCGGGGGGCCGGGGAGCGTTGAACGAGTCCTTGGGAGAGCGCGGCGGCTCCTCGGTGATTGATGCCGGGAGAAAGTCACCTTCACCGCCGTGGTCATTAGGGCGGCCGTCACGGGCGGCGTCCCGGCTCGCGTGAGCAGGGGGAGGGGGAGGGGGAGGGGGAGGGGGAGCGGGAGGGGGGAGGGGGAAGGGGGGAGCGGGAGGGGGAGGGGGAGCGGGAGGGGGAGGGGGAGCGGGAGGGGGGAGGGGGGAGGGGGAAGGGGGGAGGGGGAAGAGAAACGGCTCACTAGCCAGCCAGCCTTTCTCAACACGTTGCGCATTGATCCCCTCCATGCGGTATGCCTCCAGGCTAGTCCTGCTCTCGGGACCATAATGTGGGTTGGGTGCGATTTGGGATTACCTGATGTCCGTACTAAAGTTCCACCAATTAAAAAAGGACATGATTCAAGGTACAAACGCTTCCCAATGGGGCAGTACCCCATTAGTTGGACATCGATGTGTATGTACTTTTACATTTTAAGACACACAATACAATTAAACAGTATTTTTTTTTGTAATTATCTGCCTAGTCTCTGTCTATACTTCTTGAACACTTAACTCTTGTGATATTAGTCTCTTAACAGAACAATAAATAGGCCTCTCCCAGCCCAGCAAATGAATGTCTTAGGAGTCCACCGGGCCCAGGTCCCCTCTGCCCATAGTGCCTCTTCAGTGTTGCCCTGCTTCTTTGGCAAAGACGGTCAAAATATTTATAGAAAGAAGTTGCTACGAGGAGCAAAGGCGAGGCCCGCTCGAGCAAAGTCGCCCAGCCAAGGACAGGAAGAGGGGAATGCTGTGGAGTGTGACGGTGACCAGTGTGTGTGTGTGTGTGTCTGTGTGTGTGTGTGTGTGTGTGTGTGTATGTGTGATGCTTGTTGGTCCACAAGGCTGCGGAAACATGTCCTGCTGTGTGACAAAGGTTTGCGTGTGTTTCCCTAACACACAGCGGGCTTCTGCGATTGAGGACATGCTTATTGCTCTGAAGTGACGGCGGTGCCTGCCTCGTCTATTGTTCCCATGGTGCTCCACCCTGGGCGACGTGCACTGTACGTTCTCCTTAGGTTTCCACCCTGCTAAGGCTTACCATCCGTCCCCCAGTCCCCATCGTGTCCCTGGGAGGCCACAGCACTTATCCCTCCCTGTTAAAACCTGCCGTGGAAGGCTGCTCTAACATGCACTATCACTCTGATTGCTGGTCGGAGATTTGCTGTGGCCCCGAGATGTTATTATGGAGTCCACGCACGTCGTCACAGCCGGGTCAAGGATGCCACCTAGTGGCCGAAGTGTGCAGCAACAAGATTTTGATTTATTTGTCTCTCTTTCAGAATTAATTGAATAAATTAATAATGAGCTGAAACCATAGTTAGTTCACCGTTGAAATGTTATGCCTATTTAATGAGTTATGAGAGAATGACGTTTTTGCCGATCGTTTTGGGACGAGAAAAAATTCTACCGCAGTAAGCCAAAGTTTATTTCTTTTTGAACTGAAAGTGACCCCATGCTCTTCCTGTGTGCGCCATCCAGGGGCCCTGATTGGTGAACGACTAACATCTTCAGTCCAGGCGTGACTCAGACCCCACCCCCCCCGGCAGGCTGGCCACACCCCCGCCCCACCACCCTCCTGCCTCCATGTATCCAGAATCGACCACCGATTCCCCGGCCCGCCTCTCCCTCAGACACACTGGCTCGCCGGGCATGATCTACAGGTGAGGACCGTGCACGTGTTAACATTCATACGAACACTCATGGACACGTTTGCTCACTCTCACCATGACAATCTCAAAGTACTCCACATTTGTGTATACTGTAATGGATAATTTCAATATACGTATGACAGAAAATAAACAATTAATGAGAGGGAGAAACCATGAAAAGATCAAGTACAATTTTATGGATGACTACAGAGTCTGAGTCAGAGTTTGTACACAGAAAAATTACTACAGTGAGTTCACTTTAACGAAATAGCAAGTTCTGATTAGTTGACAAGGTTGAAACGAGTATATTGGTCTAAGATATACAATCACTCGATTGGTCAAGGTGGAGGGGAGTGGACGTAATCAGCATTAATAAGGACACATACATACGACACGGTGACATCTTTTTATGTTATGTCTAAGACACTAAACTTTACCCTTCAGTGACTCCAAAAGACACATGCTGTCATTTTCGTGACCTGGTCTTCACTCCGACCCCTCTCCCACATTGGAACAACAGCTTAGGACTACACACACACACACACACACACACACACACACACACACACACACACACAAAGGCCAACTCAGCTTTTTTTATCCCTGCTGTCGCACAGCTGCCTGGATGTGGCGCTAGAGGTCCGTCTGTTTTTCCCTGACGCAGTTCTTTGCCAAGTCTTAATTTAAATCTGAGTGCTATGAAACGTCCACTACAGGCATAGGAACCCAAACTATTTGTGGTTCCTGCCAAATGTCTGCCTGAATTGTACACTACTGAAGTGGTTGTAACAAAGCCTACCCAAGAACAACTATTTCATATAGTTTTTTTTTTTATTAAATGTTTTAAGAAAATCCCTTCTGTCCTGTCTGTTTCAGATATAATGTCATTTTCCGCCTTTCTGTTCGTTTTCCCCGAGCCATTCCCTCTCCTCCCTATAGTGTCCATTCGGGGTTTCCATCTCTCTTCCACCTTTCCCGTCACCTGTCCTGTGCTTTTGTCTTCTGTGCCTTCACAAACACCTCAAGCGTCTCTTCTTCCTGCTTTTAACGCCAGGCTCTCTTCTCTCCTCTCTCTCTTTTTCTCCCCCTTCCTCCTACTGTTCTCAGCGCTCGCTATGGGAGCCCCAAACGACAGCTGCAGTTCTACAGGTACCTGTTTTCCCTCTTCTCTCTCCCTTGCCTTCTTTAAGTACACTGCACCACTGCTGTGCTGCATACTGAAGCTTTTCCTCCGCTACCGTGGTTAGAACACACCAAGCCCTGTTCCCTGCAACCTGCTGCCTCCGTGTGTAGGTGGCACTCGTGTCTCACTTAGGAAGAGTCACAAGGTTATTTTGGTCTGCGGTGTTTCTCAGCGTTCCGGGCTACAACGAGTTGTTGCAGAAATGTCACAGCTCCATCTGCTTGTGTCTCCCGAGCCTGCTGTGAGTCTGCCTAACAAACTTGGAAAGAGATTAAAGCTGTTTACTCCCATTCTACAGCAGCTGGATTATGGCTTCGGTTGAAGTATTGTTTGATGTGTTGTTCCACTCTGCAGTATTGTTTGATGTGTTGTTCCACTTTGCCGTATTGTTTGATGTGTTGTTCCACTCTGCAGTATTGTTTGGTGTATCGTTACACTCTGCAATATTGTTTGATGTGTTGTTCCACTCTGCAGATTGTTTGATGTGTTGTTCCACTCTGCAGTATTGTTTGGTGTATCGTTACACTCTGCAGTATTGTTTGATGTGTTGCTACACTCTGCAGTATTGTTAGGTGATTCGTTACACTCTGCAGCATTGTTTGATGTGTTGCTACTGTCTGCAGTATTGTTTGGTGTATCGTTACACTCTGCAGTATTGTTGTCACGTTAATTAACTGAACTAAGCCTTACTGGACTGGCTGCTGATCCACACAGCAGTTGCTAGCAAAGGAGTACATCAGTGTGTGATGTGTGGGTGGGCTCAGCACTATGCCATCAGCCCTTGTCTTCCTGCTACTTCAGAGTTCAGACACAGATCATGTGTTATGGTCCAGAGATTATTGCGCCATATTATGCTGATCTGGTTCTAAAAACCCTGACGATGGGGCAAAGCATCGGCCCCTAATGAGCGCCTTGTGTATCCGATGTTGGCTTTCAGCAGTGCCTCGCGCGTTTCTGATGTTTTTTTTTTTTTAAGAGTGCAAACCGGCCTGGTCCGTCCGCGGTCCTGGCTGTAGGGGGGAGGCAAGGCAATCGATCCACGCCCTCGCCATCTCCTCCTCTTGGCAGCCTAACGGGCCGATGGAAAGTCAAGTTCACCACTTTAGCTGTTTGGAGGAGGACTTTTCCTGGAAAGGCCATTCTGCAGAGAGAACACAGAGTGCCCTTGTGCCGTTGGGGGGGGCTAGCCGCTGCGTGGACCCGGGCCACGGCTCCTAAAGGACCACTGGAGACGTGGGGGTCTCTGTCCTCCCTCCCTGGCGGACGATGGACAGCTGTGCAGGAGGTACGCGGTGGGTTTTAAGACGTCGTTCTGCTCCGCGCACGCGGGGTTATGCAATTCGATCCGGCAAAAAAGCTTTTGGAGTTTTCCGACTCGTTACTTTTTACAGCATCTTGTTGGGCAAGGGAGCATTGCCCCGCTCTCTCCCGTTCTCTTGCCCACGTGCTCCGTAGCCATCGCGTCTGCCGCGCGCAACGTTCATGGCCAAGGCCTCTCTCACAGCTAACAGGTTGGATTGAATGCAGCACTTGCGTGTGACAGGCGTGCTCATCCCTCCAGCCCCAGGTGACATTTACTGCACTCTGCCCCTGGTCTCACTGCAGCGCTGTCCCCTTCTGAGTGGCCGACGATGCAGCAGCACGTCCAGGATCCTTGTTCTGCTTTCGGATACAGAACCACGTGCATCAAACTGTTGCTTTTACCTTGTCCTGTCGCGTTCAGACTCAAGGCCAAGCCTGTCCGTCTGCCTGTCACTGCTGGACTTTACCGGCCTGGTGTTTAAGAGCCACGTCTGTTGGGGGCCCATGTGGTCTGACAGACACACCCCAGGGAGAGGTGCTCTGTCCAGCAGGAGGAAACGCCAGGTCTGACCTCCCGTTCTTCGGCTTAAGAGGAAAGCGCTCGACGGGCTGCCGTGCATGGCGGCAAACGTGTCCGTGTGTCCGTGTGTGTGTCCGTGTGTGTGTGTGTGTGTGTGTACATTTAGGGGGGCACGCCTCTTGTGCAGTCCACTCAACCCCTCTCTCTCATCATCGTCTGCCATTCTGGCCAGGCCTTCCTGTGCAACAACAATCAGGGGCTTTTAGCCGGCGAGCTGCGCTGAATAATTCAGGCCCTGATATTATTTGCTGCGGTTAGCAGAACAAGGCGGGCCGCTAAATGACCTAAGTGGATTTCCTGCCCGAGTCCTAACAGGCAAGGGGGTGGGTGGGTGATGGTAGGGAGGGAGGGAGGGGAGCACTTTTCTCCTCCACTAATTGGTTTAGATGGCCGGCCAGTCGGACACTCCCCGTTTGGGTGGACCCCGCCGCATCGCCGGCTGCAGTGTGCACGCGTGTGTGTCTATAAGAGCAGCCCGGCACCTTCGGCAACCCCGCTCATGAGCCGACCCCCAAGGAACCGGGTGAGTTTACGTTAAAGGGACACGGCGCGACTGCAAAGGGACCGTGCGCATTTTGTCTGACCAGTGAGTGGAGGTGCGACTCGTGCTTGTGCCGTTTTGGGGGGCGGGTGCATGCTGCCCGGCCTGGAGCCCCCTCTCCCCAACCTCTGTGTCTCTGTGTCAGCCTGTGGACTGGGAGGACTGGGAGGAATGAGACATTACAAGGGATAGGTGGAGACTAGCGTCTGCTACTGCTGTAGCCTTCTTCTTTGATGTACAAAGTAGGGGGGGGGAGGGTTTCTGCGTTCTACCTTAAACCATGGAAGTATGTTAATGCTACTAATCAGTATTAATGGATTTTCCAGGCAGGTTTCATCCTGAGGTTGTGTGAGGACGTGGTGGTTATAGCGAGTGTGGTTGGTTATGTACCGTCGTGTGTGTTTGTGTGTGTGTGTTCTGCGGCTCCCTGTAATCCGACATGAAGTGACTAAGCGGAGGGCTGTTGAAGTGTGTGTTTGAATCGATGGACTGTTAAAAGGATCAATACGGGTTAGCCTCGTCTCTTCCCACAGGGATCGCCGCTGGCTAACAGCTTCCCCTGCGGCACAGGAGCCAGCCTGAGGTTGGGACCTGTCGCTATAACAGCCCATAGTGGTAATCTGAGCGTGTCTCACTGCTGTTGAGAGGCAGTCTACTAGTTGTAGGGAATCTTTTTTATTTTTTTATTTTATATTTACATTTACTAAATGTGTAGTATAAGGAAGAATTTCTTTGTTTCCGAACCTACAGCGTTTTCTTTGTATTTGGTCCATACAGTAATGTTACATGGTGATTGACTGAATTGAAATGTAGAATCGAACTTAACATTACTGATACTCAATAGCGGCATTTGTGGCTTTAGTAACATTTCTGCTGTTCACAAGTTTAAACCTGTGTTCACTTTTAGTTGGGTTAAGTTCATTCCTGTAGGATTCTCGAAAAACCTATAAGTTAGGCTCCTGAGCATGTTATTTGATAGTCTGCTTGAACGTGATGCTGATAATGTTCCATATATTATGAAGTATGTTTTCGAAAAACTTTTAGAACCATTGAGGGAAAACTGTTTAGATTATTTTATCACATTGCCCTATAGTAATCTACATCTGTAGTTTTTGTACATTTGTAGTTTGTACAAAAATTTTACTGTGGAAAATTTGTAGCCGACTCGAATAGGCTGTGTACAGTGCAACGCTATCTACACAGCATTTTGTTACTCTTGAGCGCCAATGTCCTGTAACAGTAGTGCTGCCATCTACTGGCAGGACGGAGTGCAAAACTCATGTACAGCAAGTCAATGTTATTTTAAGTTTGTAAGTCATACGTTTTATATTTTTGGTTAAATCTTGTTTTTGAAAGTTGCTAGTGGTGAAAACAAAGCTAACCAAAATACCAGTGTGAGAAGTGGCTGAAGTGGCTAAAACTTCCTAAAGTAGCCTGACCTTGGGTAACGTCAAAGCCCCAGATAAACAGTGAGTTTTAGGAGAGGCTGCATCATGTGTTCTACTCCTGTGGACCGACAGTTTTATTTTCTGACCGTCACAAGTTCAGTGAGGCTTCAATGGGGGTTGAATCTGATTTGGAGCTGGCTTCGTTTCTGAACCTCAGGTTTCTGGACTTTCTCGCTCTCTCAATTTTTCCGTCCATTCAGTCACGACCCGAAATGAGACCACAGCCCCAGAGCCATGTCCCTCCCAGAGTTTCTGGTGCATGTACGAATGCCTCTTCTACCTCCTCCTCCTCCTCTACCTCCCCTGGCTTCTTCTGCCTGTCCCGACATGCCTTCCACAAGCGTGTCCAGCTCCGTAAGGACCAGCCCCGTGTCCCGAGCGCACCCTATCAGTGTCACCTTGGCCCATTGTGTGCCTGGTGGGGGTTGTGGGCGGTGCTGGCCGACTCTGATTACACCGGTGCATGGCTCTGTGCTGCCTGCTGCTCCCCTGCCTGCCTGCCTCCCTGCCCCGCCCGACCAGCCCCAGAGCTGCTCCTCTTTCTCCTTGGGAGCCAGGTACTATTTAAGGAGGGTGGCTGCTCCATCCCCCCCAACCCCTTTTATTTCAAGGCCGGTCGCCGCAGCGACAGGTAGGCAGGAGGGAGGAGCAGGCCGGGTGGAGGAAGGCGTAGGGACGTAGGGGGCATGTTTGCGGGAGGGTACGCGGGCGGCGGGCCCCCCGGGGCCCTCGGCCAGCGCAAGTCCAGTTACGCCGTCCACGACACCCTGCAGACCCCCAAGGCGCCGGGCAGCGGCGTGCGAAAGAGCAGCAGCAGCGGCAGCGGCAAGATGCTGTCCATGACCTACAGCGACAGCATCCGCAGTGGCATCAGCCGCTACCACTCGGACCAGGGGCTGAGCCAGGCGCCGCGGCCCGCCGACCAGGCCGACCTGCAGCGGCTGCGGGAGCAGCGGGCCGCCGCCCAGGTCAAGAACATGGAGGACTTCCTGAAGATGAACGGCCTGGCGCTGGAGGAGTGCGTCTCCTACCAGACGGGCATGAAGTACAGGTAAGACGGAGCCAGGGACAGGGGACAGAGGGCAGGGAGAGAGCGTTCCAGGCAGCCTGGACAGACTTGAGTCGAGGTGGGGGGATAGATGAAAGGTTTCAGGGGGCTGATACTGAAGACCTCCATACTCCGGTACCAAAGAGTGCTCCTTTATGTGTTCTCTTAGTCACGCCTAGCGTCTGCTTTTACTGTCCACTCTCCATGTGATGTTGTACTGTAGAAACGATAGGAGAGAGAGAGACTATGTGTGGTGAGAGGAGAGCGATCTTTTGAAAGGGTCTGGATGAGAGCCGATGGTTGGACCTGGTCCGAGCCGGTTTCAGCTGAATCTCCGTGTCCTCTGGCCGGGCGCTCCATTGCCAAGGCACCGGGTTTTATTTTCATCATTTAGGTCAACGCCGGCATATTTCACCCGCCGAGATGGGAAGGACGGACCGCTCCGTGAGGATTTACCTGGCCCCTTAAATTTCTGCCTCCAGCCCCTCTCCTCCTTGACGGGGCTGAGACGCTTCCCTTCTCCTTGGCCTCCTACATGTGGACGGCAGGGAAAGTTTCCACAGTACACCCTCCATCTGAACTTTGGCAACTCTAACAGTAGTGTGTAAGAGTCCTCTGCTGTCAGCGTAATGCCGGGATCAGACTGCACATTTTATTTTTTTTGTCGTTCACGATGGTCACCATGTCAGATACGTTTGTGCCGTGTCTTGGCCGGGAGACTGGCAACATTACAAGTGCGACCCCGACCAATCATCGTGTGCTGTCTTTCACGACCTCGCACGGGTTCATTCGTCGTCGGTGAGGAGGGTCAAGAAATCAACATCAGCATCCCTCTTTGTCTTCATCAGGCTTACATACGTGCACCAGAGAACACTCTGTCATCCTGTTGGTCAACGTCAAGAAACACATCGTCGGAGCTGTCACACACTGCAGGAAAATACAGAAAGGTTCTGACACGCTAGACTTTTTGTTGCGGTGTCGTGAGACGTCCCAGACGCCACATCACAGCTCGCATATCAGGTCACACTACACATAGTTCAACATAACGGGCCCGACGCCGGGCGATTGTCTGCGACGTCAAAATCGGGCTGGAATCGTGCGGTCTGATCCCGGCATATGTTTGAGTTGACGATGCCTTTAGTTAGTTTGGCGTTAAAGTCAATGTGTGGGCCGGCCATATCACGGTGACCCTCCCTGAACTCGGTGCTGCTGGAGGTGGGAGAGGCCCTTTGTCCCGCAGCACTGCTGCTCATATGACTGGGCCCACGCCACGCGCTGAGCTCATGTTGTTTTGAACAGCGACTCCGGGAGTGGTTGTCACCCGGCGCGCGCCTAGCGGCTGTTGTTTACCGGAGCAGGGCTGTAACAAAGAGGCGCAGGCTCCGCTGCTGTTGTTTCTGAAGTGTGAGCCAAGGGTGAGCGAGCTAACCTCTGTGACCAGGACCATAGGGGCGGCTAGGTTGGGGATGGGGGTCGTGTGTCACCAACATGGCCGTCTCCCATTGTCGCTCCCTGTGCTGTAAAGATCAGTCAGCGGCCTGTGACCGCCTGATATGTGGGGCTTTGTGATGGAGAGGAGAGGAGGAGGAGGGAGTCGGATTACGGCCAATTTAGGGTTTCCTCGCCCACACTTAGGAGCAGCACGGCCCCTGCTCGGCCATTGAGTTGCCGCCAGAGCCATTTTCTCGTAGCTTTCTCTTGATCTCCCCATTACACGTCTTAAGCCGGGACACGGTTTTTAGGTTTCCACCCCCCCACCCCCGCCGCTCCCTCCAGCGTGCGGGTCCTGTGTGCGATGTGGTGTTTGTTCCTCCCAGTAACAGTAGCTCATCTGGAAGGGAGGGTCACCCACAGGATCTGCTGGCTCCTGTGTCCTCATCAGTGGTAATTCTCTGATTGGGGCCACAAGTGGGTCAGCTACTACAGAACAACATGGGCTCTGCGACTCATTATTATTTCAGACTGTGTGGTCAGTCCTGAGGTGCCGCTTTAATACCTCGAGTGTCCGCGGTTTGCAGCAGGTTATGTGTTTTCTTTGAGGTTGTTTGTGTTTAAACACGAATTACTTACTCATCCTGTATATGCAGACACAATTGCGCATTCTGCCATGTATGCATGCATTTCCTAAATGTGTCTATTCAATCAAGCAAACCCTTTCTAAATCATTCAATTATGTATTAATTTGTTCAATCCCATGCGCACGCGCGTGCACACACACGCACACGCACGCGCACGCACACACACACACACACACACACACACCCACACACACACACACGCACACGCACACGCACACACACACGCACACACAGGGTTTGACCTATAAATGTCAATGTAGTGGTAGTGTCTCGGATAGTATTGACCACTCAAAGGGATTAAAGGCGCTATTGTCTTACACGTCTCCAGTAAGAATAGGATGGGCTCACCGTCCCTTATGACCATAGGCAGCACTTCCAATGCCTCTCACAAGTTCTAAAAGTTCCACTCCTGATGTTGCAGCCAACTCCTCAGTCAGCTAAAAGGTAATTGGCCAAGGAAAGAACAGGCTCGGGGACCAAAAATCCATTAGTGTAAATGTATTCGGCTGGATTCGATTTGGGAGACCCGGGCCTGGGGCCTCTGAAACAAAATCCCCGACACACAGGCAGGCTCTGCCGGACGTCCCCCGTGCCCCGTCTTGGAGACCGGAACGCAGCCTGGACTCGCTCTCTACGGCGTGAGACCCAGGAAGAGTCTTCTTCTTCTTCCCCTGTCCTCCAGGGTCCACAGAGGAAGAGACTGACATATCGATTTCCCTGAAAGGGTCTGCTGCTCAGAGATGACCTCATGCTAATGGACTTGGGCTTGACCCCCCCCCCCCTCCCCCTCGTGACTGTCTGCTTGCGCCACATCGGTATAGCGTAGGTCGTTCCAAAAGGGAAATGCTCCTAGGTTTTCATCCAGTAGCCACACAGTCTCTCTCTAGGTTTGCCATTGATCACAGCTTCTACACTGCTTGGTTATCAATTGAAAAGTCGTGAATACTACGGCTTATTATGCTATCCCTCCAAGTAATTTTTATTGTATTTTTGTAAGGTTGTACACAATAAGGCTGCATTCCTGACTCTTCTAACTAAAGAGTTTTAACATTAATACTTTCATTGACTTAAAGATTCCACCAGAGGGCGCTGATGATCCACACTGACAGTCCCCCTGCTGGTGTACCAGTCCGCCCGCATTACGGAACATTGTCACGATGCAGCCCACAACACAACATCTGTGGCCAAATGGTCATTCGAAAGCTTTTTACAAAAACACCTGATAGCCAGGGAGGAATACTAAGCTTTTAACTCTCTTCTGCTCTACTGCAGGCTGTGCTCGCTGGCCATCTCGACTGACCTGCGCTGCCTGGCTGTTCCCTATCGATCACTCTGTCTAATCAAACGGGCATACAGTCGATAGGAGAACCAGCACAGCGCAGCTCAGTGTCCAAATGTGAGCAGGTCGACAGGCTGCGTACCAGCACTCTCTATTCCACTAGCTGGCAGCAGAGCTCCCTGGATAAGGCCGCTCTCAGCTTAATGTGTCTCCAGCGCAGAGGGACACACGGTTATTATTGTTTATTTGTTTTTTTGTTTGTTTTTTGTTTTTTTCGCACAGGAGGAAATGAGTTTGTACTTTGCTCAGTCTCTGGCTAGCCCTTTTCCGACTGGCTGTCAGAACGTGCACGTCAGTGGCAGTGCGGGGGACGCTCTCGCTGTCAGTTCCCCTAGAGTCAGCCCTGGCTGTTCTCAGCGCTGTCCACGGACACTGGGCACGGCCGCGCCGCTGCCGCCGAGACGCCCGCTCAAGCCCGCGCTCTCTCTCTTTCTGTGTTCGCATTAGCACACATCACTAGGCTTATTTGTGTGCGTGTGTTTTTTTGTGTGCTGCCGTTTCTTTTGAAGGCTGGGTGTCTTCTGGGAGGCTCACGGTATTGTGTGCGTTTACGAGACGAGAGGAGGCTTTATCTCTCTGTGTGTGTGTGTGTGTGTGTGTGTGTGTGTGTGTGTGTGTGTGTGTGTGTGTGTGTGTGTGTGTGTGTGTGTGTGTGTGTGTGTGTGTGTGTGTGTGTTGGATTGCTGCAGGGCCCTGCTCTGTATGAATACACTTAGTGACAAGGGAAAGTGGGTTCTCTCCGCTCTCTCTCTCTCCAGCCTTTTAGACTGCCCGGAAATGTGCACTGTTGTCTGTCTCTCTGCCTTCATTAATAGTCTGCGCTCGACATGCATGTCTATTTCGCCTAATAATCTTGCAGGGATTTTCTTTTTTTTTTGGGCCAGCATAGAATAATAAACAAAATTCTGTTTTCTGGAACGATGTCCTTGAAATTAATTTGTGATTCAGTGGAAAGTAACGTTAACAAGGATCATTATTTCTTCACTGCTCGCTCTCTCTCTCTCTCTCTCTCTCTCTTTTCTCTCTCCTTCCCTTGTCTCTTAAGACATATTAGTATTACAAAATACATAATGCATTTACTGATTAAGCAAGTGCTTGAGAGTTAGTAACCTGTGGCATGGTGTAATATATGTGTGTAGTTTTAGGCAAAGCACTTTAATATTTTAAAAAGCTTCAGCTTGGAATTTTCTAAGTTGAATTGAATTTTGAGTTTTAACGCCATGGACTATAGGCCTACTTTAAACTCTGCATTTTAGAATAGGCACATTATTGCAATATGCTACATGGAGCATTTTCATGGACAAAGAAGTCAATAATGTGCAACACCTGACATATGGTTCCGTACAGTGGCTCCCTCTTAGTGGCTGTGAATAAAAGGGCCCGTGAGCCTCACATGTCAATGTCCAGCTACACGTCTAACGACCTACTACCCATCGGCAATCGTTCCGCCGTTGTCGGCACATCTCCTACCACAGGATCCATGGCTTAAACAGACACCATTTACTCTAACGTCTCTCTTAAACAGACACCATTTACTCTAACGTCTCTCTTAAACGGACATCATTGTCAATTTCATGGCTGTCCCCTTATTCATCAACCTGGCTTCCCTCTCCGGCAGGGTTAGAAGGTGTAACCCCCCTTGCTGCTCTACTACCGTCCCTCTCCAGCAGGGTTAGATGGTGCAGCCCTCCTTGCTGCTCTACTACCTTCCCTCTCCAGCAGGGTTAGATGGTGCAGCCCTCCTTGCTGCTCTACTACCTTCCCTCTCCAGCAGGGTTAGATGGTGCAGCCCTCCCTGCTGCTCCACTAGCTCCACTAAACGGACTCCCTCCCTCCTCTCTGGACGGTTTTGGCCCGTGTAATGTGAAGAGTCCCCCGGCCCTCTGGGCTGAGGGCACAGTGGCTCCCGTCTAGCTAAAGCAGGCCTTGCGTAACTTGACTAAGAAGAAAAAAAGGGGAGAAAAAAAAGAAGGAACGAAAGAGTGAAAAGAAGCAGCGCCGGTCGCCCACTCGTCTCTTCACTCTCCTCTCCACTCTCCTCTCCACTCGCCTCTCGTGTGGCGTCCAAACTCTCCCCGTCCTCCCTCTCCATCTCTCTCTCTTTGTTCTCCCTCTCCGTTAACGAGCCAGTTTGCGGCGCGCCAGCGGGCCTGTTCTCGTCACGCAGCCTGCTCCTCTCCGTTCGCCCGGCCCCGGGTTATTTTGAGGCCCTGGTGTCGGGGACGTGACGGGCGTGGCAGGCAGGCAGGACCCCCTGCTGGAAGCAGAGACGTGCTCACCCCGGGGGCCGCCGTGCCCTCCCCTCCTGAACGCGGAGGTGGAGGATATCTGTGCGCTCCGCGGCCCCCCCACCAGTAACCGTATAGGGCCGGGGTCGTTACCGCCGACACGTCTCCACCGTGTGACACACCTATGTGTGGATGTTCCATGGCATGTGTGACACGATCACCCTCCGCATACACACACACACACACACACACACACACACACGGGGATGCGGAAGCTCACCCAAGCAATCGCCTGGGAAAGGAGAAGGCAGCTGTTGGTCATTGCTGGATTGACCCCATCCGCCCTCTGATCTCAGCGTCGACACCTTCCAAAGGGTGGAGTTCAAACGTTGTTTTCTGGAGTCCGGTCTTTAATGGGGGTGGTTCATTCTCCTTTAAAAAGCACTCTTGCTTCTTCTTTTTTTTTTTGTCTCACTTCATTACCGTGACGCTAAAAAGACGCGAGGCTGTCGGTTTGTTTCACTCTGAGAGTGAAGTGGTAACATGTTAAGAAGTGTAGTTGAACTCCCCTCTGTGCCCCAGAGGAGTGATGATGGTGGAACTCATTTAGATTCTCTGCTGTGACTAACAAGCTCCCCGCCTCCATCCAGCCAGGAGCCTCGTAAACAGGGAACCCAACAGAGGGAATGGAAAGGGACAGATCATTTTTGCACTCGCGTCTTCCCCCCCCCCGTCACTCCCTCTATCGCTGTGCGTGATTATTAAGCGCATTTTCAAGGCCTTTGGTGTTCCTCAGTCCCTTTTGAAGTGTGATCACGCTTTGGTACTGGAGGCTTCACTGTGCACACGGTTCACAGCTGTCGAGGGCCTTGGCAGAGTGGGGGCCACATATGGGCCACATGCACCACCGGACATTTTGCATGAGCACACACAAACACATACACACACACACAAACGCCCCACAATTTAAAACTCGGCAGTGCACACGGACATGGACTGAACACACACCTCCGCAAACACGTCGGCCCGCTGGACTGTGGTGCCCAACCGCTGGCATGGAAACGGCCCAAACGCTAGACTGACTGCGTGAGCTGGGATTCCCCTGTCCTCTGCTGTCATGCCGAGGCCTGGCCGCTGGGACAGCGGGAGTGACAGGCTCTCCTCCTCCTCCTGAGCCCTGCAGCTGCATCCCCACAGGAATCACCGTCTCCCCCTTTGTCCCCCCCCAGTCTGGTCTCTTGATAATTGTCCTCCCCTTTGCACAGATGGGACCCATCGCTCTCTATCTCGCTCTCCCTTTTATTTTTCTCCATCCATCTGTTTCTCTCTCGTTCTTTTTATTTTTTTATTCTTTCTCTTTTTTTATCACTCGCTTTCTTCATCTTTCTCCGTCTTTTTTTTATCATAAGTCCCCCCCGGGTCACTAATGGATCCCGGCTGACACTTGACATTGGGGCGGCGGTTTCACCGGAACTCTCCCGCGGTAATGGGAAGGGGATACAGTGGCTGGGTGTTCATGTCCCGTTTGCGGTGGTTAACAGGGGGAAAGTCACATTGACCAGACGCTGATGTCAACGCAAAGCCAGTGCCCCTGTGTCGTAAGGTGACACGGCTGTCAGTCAGGTTGGCTTTGCGGCGTGCTTTGACTTTCCGTTGACTTTAGTCGCCGTCCCCTCGTCCTCCATCCACTGGACCGCTTCCTCGTGCCAATTCCAGTCGGTTCCAACCATGGGGCTCTGAGCCGTCTAACCTGACCCCCCACCCCCAAATCCGCACCTAACGCCGTTCAATTAAAACCTCCGGCCTGTGGAACCCAAACCTCGCCCTGACAGCCAGCCGAATAGTAACACATCTCCACTAGCATACCTTCTCTGCTCCAGTCCACATGCTGCAGTAACACACGCCGTCCCACCCCTCGCGTCAGCGTGGGCCGGGCACCGCCAGAGCGTCTCTGAAGGAGCTGAATGCTTATGGAAGTAGACAGGAGGTGACACCAAGGGGGGGTGGGTGGGAGTCCGAGGGCGGGGAAAGAGAGGGGAAAGGGGCGATCAGAGCGATCTACTTTTGGGTTGTATTTTTAGGTTGCTTATTTACTCTGCTCGGAACGCCAGCTATTTTAAGACATTAATGCCTCCAGCGTGATGGCGGGCTTCAAATGGCTTCTCCGGTTCCATAGCTGAGAATCTGTGCTCTTAATTCCCCGTTCCAAGAGTTGGGCCTTCTAAAGTAGCAGCGTGGACCCACCAGGCCTGCCAGGCTACTTGCAGCGATGCTGAAGGCCTCCCTGCCAGCCTGTCCCCCCTCTCGTCCACATGATTAACGTGTCCTCCGAGAACAAATGAGATGGTTTTTCCTCTGTTGTTTAGGTACGTTTTATAGTTTTGGGTTTGTTTTTGTTCTGTAGCGTGCATAATTTATAGAAAACATTCGAATTGGTGAGTCATATTGGTGGGTCCAACGGTACTCGGAGGGTCATTTTTGTGGAGTTGTAGTGCAGTCCCATTCCACCAAGTGAGCTGAGTGAAGTGTAAGTGGAAGAGCCCTGTGTAACTTGGGGAGCCTGGGGTTCAGCCTCTCTGCAATAGGACTTCCTCCTGAGGCTTCATTAAGATATGGCTGCAGCCATCGATCCAGCGAAGACCCCCAGCACTTTGTGAAGGTGGACAGAGCAAAGCCCCGTGTGTGTGTGTGTGTGTGTGTGTGTGTGTGTGTGTGTGTGTGTGTGTGTGTGTGTGTGTGTGTGTGTGTGTGTGTGTGTGTGTGTGTGTGTGTGTGTGTGTGTGTGCGCGGAGCGAGATAAGAATGCGATGCTTAGCTTTATATAGTAGCCAGTTATCGAATTTGCTCACTCCCCAGTCTACTCCACCTCCAGTTTTCGAGGCAGTTTCGTTGGTGGGTACACTCAGGCTGTAGTCGTGATCTGGAAAATGTACATGAAACATTGTCTCTCTCCTCTGCCTCCCCCTCACAGCGAGTGAAGTTGCCGGCCCTATCGTCAGCACACAGCCACCCTTCCCTGCCCGTGATTGAGTGGCTGTCCGAAAGGGATCCGAGTGGCTCAGTAGATTTGGGGATAAGCACCCATGGGGCTCTTAATCAAAGCAAGGAGATGGAAAGAGCACGTTCCAAGGGAGGACAGGCGGACGTACGGAGCAGGAAAAAAGAGCCGGTGAGGATAGAATGGATTTTGCACTTGGCTAGGTAACCAGCGCAGGCTGACGAGAAATGACCCGTCCTTTACCTCTGTCGACAGTCCACATCGATAGTGGAGTCATTATTGCGACAGTTCTGTAGTCTAGTGTCTCTGTAACCGGGACATTGTAGAACCTAAAAAAAGGCCCAGTCTATACATACTTTTGAAAGTGCCCCCAGCATGGTCACATTATATGTATGGAGCCCCTCACAGCATGAGGTTGTAAGCTCTTTATCAGCCCGCTGTGAGCTTCCATCATACAGTGTCCCTACTTACAGCTCACGCCGGCTAGTACAGCGAGGCTTGATTAACGAATCAAAGTGCCTTACCTCCCCAGAGGGTTCTTTTTTTTTGCGCGCCACGCTTATTTTTAGTCCTTTTGGATCCCACACGGTTCGTTAGCCTTGCAGCTCTGCGCTAGCTATGGCCTCTGAAGTCGCAAGAGCAGATTGTTTTGCAGAAGGTCGATGGGAACACTTGGCCGAGCTCACCCTGGCTTTGGGGGGGTGATGACATTGTAACCCCCCCCGTCCCCGTCCCCCCCGTCCCCGTCCCGCGGCTTGAACGGCGAGCAGCACGTTAGCCTAATGAGGCCTGCACTGTCTAGTGGCTTCGGTGGTTTAGGGGGGGGCCTGGGGATCACCCAGCAGGAAACGCTTCTCCCTCATGTCATAGCCTATGTCCACAGTTGACAGTGCGCATTCCTGCGCTAGTTAGATGGAGCAGGGGGTTGTCGTCCAGTCTATTTCCATGGACGGAGATATTTTGGTTTACGGAAAATATAATCTGCAAATGAATGATCATTTCCAGTAAATCTGTTCATTCATACCTGTGATGGATTGTCTGCCTTCCAGCTTGTGCTTGCCTTCCCTAACAACTAGCCTCTAGTTTGCCCTTTGCACTGCCATTCCTTACCTGGACAAATCAAGGGTAATGAAAAATGTATCATGGGTGCAATCGTGACAGGAGATCAATCACTGCCTGGCAAAGATAACGAAAGAGATATTACCACATGCAGGAGGTTGTAGGGATTGTCTCTTAGCCCAAGAAGGGAGTACAGGAAGCTGGTGCCAGGGGAGCTGGTTCTTGAACCTGGGCCCTGTGTTGGCATGCAGGGCTTTAGCTAGGCTAAGCGAGTGGGCTGGTGTGGATTACAGACCGGACACTCGATCTGAGCAGCCTGGTCCCGGCCTCCTCGGCCCGCTCCTACTCTTGACACGACACCTCAGGGGACCTGGAGCTGAGCCCAGTGGGAGCCGGGCCTCCTCCCCGCGTCAGCACCATGGCCGTAGACCGGGGAAGGGGAGTGGGTGGCTCTAGGTCGGGATCCTGATGTTTCCACTCCACTGCTCCGTTGATCCGCAGAGGAGAGCACTGTGGGACAGCAGCGCCCGGTCTTACGACCTCCAGCACCCGGCCCCATCGTGACCCTGTCACACCGAGCATGACTGAAGGTGACACCTAGCATCCCCCCAACCTCCCCTATGCAGCATGGCTGATACAGGGGCACAGTGTGGGCAGGCAGGCAAGGAGTTGGGTGAGGGGGTTCTGGGGGACGCTGGCTCTAGAATGGGCCCGCCATCCACTACAGCCACTCTCTGCGTGAGCTTACGGGACAGCCACATTATCACCTTGGGACTGGAGCACGAGCTTAGCGCTTAGGCCTCCCGTTTGACAACAGCTTTAAAACGCATTGGCACACGCACCACTCTCAACGGAAATGTGCTCTCTCGGAGCAATCCAATTTCTCTCGCATTAAAAAATACAGCCCCTCTTCCTCCCCGTGCTCGCCCCCCATGTCTCTCCGTGGATCTATTCCTGGAGGGAGGCAAGGGTCAGCCTTCCATGAATTGGCCTGTCAGGTTTGGCACGCCTGCCTCATCTTCCTCTTCCTCCAGCCCGTCACCTCGCTCCTCCACCTTCCTCTCCTCCTCCCAATGTCGATCTCATTTAATTATCCGCGGCGGCCTGACGAGGGGCTGGTCGCCTCCGATAAGCTTCAGCGCCCTATCCGCGGCGAAGGCGCGCCTTGTTTTTTTGCCCTCCCGCCGCTGCGCTTCAATTACCCGGGGCGTTTCGCTGCGTCCAACCCACAGCCACTACCGCGCTCAGCCCGGGCTCGCCATTCTCCTGCGGCAGCGTGCCCAAATCATGATCAATATCATAACAACAGCAGTGTTGTTTTGTGCTAATTGGTTGCGGAGACCAATGTGCATGCGGGGGTAACGCAATGCTGTCCTTCCCATAATGACGACATGGTTCAGCTGAACAGATCGGCCCCAGGACGTGCTCCTCTGTTCATGAGCGTTAGGGGCGTTTGGAGTTGGGGGAAGGGAGCGTGTCACAAAGGCGACTCAGCTTTAATGCCCCCCGTGACACGCTCGGCTATAACATGCCCGGGTTCAGAGGAAGTTACATAATGCATATTTCATAAGCATTTGGATCACAGGCGTGCGAAGGGGGCCATTGGCTTCGGGGCCCTCCGGAGCCCAGGGTCCATCTCCCCCCTGCTTCCTCGACCAACCACGCTGGACTGGACTGGACTGGGCTAGGCTAGGCTAGGCTGGACAGAAGCGCTAGGCTGCTGGCAGTGAATCAGCTGGAAATGGGCTCTCACCAGCAGCTGTACACACCACCAAGTCCTCCTTTTTTTTGTCTCTCCCACCTCTCTCTCTCTTTCTCCCTTTTCTCTCTTTTTCGGTCTCCACCTCCTCCTCTCTCTGCCTGGCTGCTTCTGCCCTCCTCCCTTTCCCCTGCTCCTCTCTCTCTCTTTATCTCTCTCTCCCACTCCCTCCCTTTTTCTCTCTGCCCCGCAACCTCCCTCTCTCACTTACTACTTTAGCGCTCGCAATTTTCCTCCTCCCACCCCTTCTCTCCCTCTCTCTCTCGCCCGCGCGCCTCCTGCCTCTTTGTGCCGAGAGAGAAGTGACACACACACACACTCGCTCACTCACACACTCGTAAGTTGAATCCAGGCGAGGGAGCCTGGCTGTGAGTAAGTGTGCGGTTGCCCCCTCTAACTGACAGAGAGAGAGAGACGAGCGCTCCGCAGCCGGCACAGCCGCCGGCACCGACTTTATCAGCGGGAGAAGAAAAGGGAAAAAGGGACCCTGGAATAGCGACCGCTCCTATTCTCCTTTCCCAGGTCTTTGTTTTCCGAAGCGCGTCTCCCGTCTCAGACCCCGGCCAGGCGTTACCTCCAGCCCTCTCAGCGCGATTGAGAGGAAATTGCCAGAGGCTGAATCTGGCCGCCCGGCTGAGGAAGGCGTCTGATTAACACAGGAGGGGAACGTCGTCGCGGTGGAATCAGGAGGATCCAGTCAAGCCTGCAAAGAGACATTGCCCCGGGCTTTCCTTTTCATAGGACGCTCTAAGTAAGGCTTTTTGAGGGAGGAGGGGGGTGGGGGGGTGGTTGGGGGTTTGTTGTTGATGTGTTTGTGTGTGTCAGAGCCGGGACGGTGTTACAGTGTGTACAGAGTAGTGGCAGTTTTTTTTTGGGAACAGAGAGTCTTGACTTGGAGACGCTGCTGGAGCAGAACATTCCTCTCTGCTGGACAGTCTCGAGCTGCTTACCCACCCTCAGTCCTCGCCAGGCGTCCTCCAGCGCCGTTAGCGGTGACCGAGCCGGAGCCTCTGCTGTGATTTCTACCGCGCCAGGCTGAAGGAACCCTACGGACCGACACGGCGCGTTCTCCACCGAGCAGCGCCGAGTCCTCTCCTCCGGGGGGGAAGACGAGGAGTCAGTGAGACTCGGGAGAGGTTTCAGCCAGCGTGTGGTCCCCCCCCCCCCCCCCCCCCCTGTCTAGCCAGCCGGGATGCAGGTGTCGTTTGTGTGCACGGAGCACCGCGGCGGTGTGACCCGCAGCACCGAGGAGCGCCTCAACCAGCGGAACGCCAACAGCCCCAACACGGGCACGCGCAGCAAGTTCCGCGCGGTGGCCATGGTGGCCCGCAGCCTGGGCCAGCTGTCCGTCCAGACCATCCCCTCGTCCAGCGAGCAGAGCATTAGGACGGGCATGAAGTATAGGTAGGACGGTGCTTATCCTCCTCTGAGCAGAACACATAGCAACGAGGCGTTGTTAAAGGCCCAAAATAAAGGGTGTGCACATAGAGGTACCGTAAGAAGGTACAGGGTTAATTCTATATCGAGTGTGAAATTGTCAGAGGTCGAATACTAATACGGATTTCTATATTTTTACAGAAATGCTTTCATAATCTGCCTTTGCAGCTCAATCGGGTTGCATTTGAACAGGGATACACTTTGTTTCAATCTTGCATACCCGTGAGACAAGTCAACATAATGGCCTTTGCTCTGTTAAATCATGGTGGCTGTGCGTTTAATAAATAAGCCAACGTGTCAAACAAACATGCGAGATTTAGTTTCATAAATATGAGGAAAATGCAACGTTTTCTTGCTGGTGTAAGTTAATTTTTAAAGTTGATTTGAGCTGACCGCTTGAGAGAAACAAAACACGCTATCCTTTAGCCACAGTGTGACAAGTGCAGAGGGACCGATGGAAAACATAGGTAGTGGTTTTGTTGTAGATCGACATGTACACAGGGGCGCACAAAAAGCACTAACTGCACAAACATTGCTGCCGTGCAAGCAAGCATTAGGCTGTGTCGCCGCACTGCCAGCCCATTCAGGTTGTCCCTCAGGCACTGCTGATGCTTCAGATATGGATCCCTCGGATTGATCTGCCCGACAAGGGAAACGCGTTCCCAGACATATTGCCACGGCCGCCTCAATCTAATTTAACCGCCGCCGTATGTAGGTGTGAAAGATATGGCATCTTCTCTCAGCAGTGCCTTCAGAGGGACACACTCCATTCAAGTCCATTCTTCTACCAGCCAGCCCGTATCGATTCGAAAGATTTGGCCTGTTCTGGCTGAAGTTTTCCGTGTGAATAGCGATCTGAATCTGCAGCCCAGGCTGCTTTGGGGCGGTTGCGGGGTGGACCGTGGAGGGGCTTTGAAGAAGACAGCCGCTGCCCTGCCTTGTCCACACTCTACATCATTACTGACTTTAATGCTATTGAACGAGGGGAGTCGAGCTCTGCTCGGGGCCAAATCATCAGGCAGTGGCACGTTTGCGTGCTGTCTTTCCACTGAACAGGAAGCATATGGCGTTACGCATGTGTGTGTATATATATGAACGCGTGTGTCCATCTGAATGAACATGAAACATATGGCTCTGTGTGTGAGTGTGTGTGTGTATGTGTGTGTGTTTAAAGGTTAGTGTTGGCCCCTATGCCCTGAAGGAAGCAGGCTGCCGTAATATGTGCTCTTGTCACTGCAAATTGCTCTGACGTGCCCCTCCAAGTTAACGTTGGCCGGCCTAACACTGCGGCAGCATCAACCGCCCCCCCTTCACCACCACCCCCCTTCCTACCCCACGTTCACATTTCAACCCGGGTTTCACCACAAGCTCCAAGAGCTCTCCACCTTAGAGAGCCCATTCAAATCACAGAATCACTTGCTGTTTTTACCAGTACAATTTCTCTAAATGTAATTTATGTGTTTTGTGTTACTCCATTTGAAATTAGGCAAATGGTGTAAGCGTTGACTCGAGTCAAACTTTTTAGAAAAAAAGTAGCCCTGCCTAATTGTAGTCTTATCTTGTCTTCTGGAGCGTGGCACGCAATGCTTGATTGAGTTTCTGGCTGGTAATTATCAAGGGAGCCTACACTGCGTACGTGCTTCACACAGTGATCACAATGGCGTCTGACGTCCGTGTCTTAGAAGGGGATTTTTATGCCAGTAGATAACCAAGGCCTGTCTATGGGCAGAAAAAAACAACAAGCAAAGAGGGGGAAAACATCTGTCTTCTGGCACATACAGTTAAAACCTGCTAAGAAAATACCACCAGTGCTCACAAGCTCTTCGGACTTTGAGGGCAGCGGATATGTTACATAGAATTCAGGGTGCCATATTTCAACAGCCCCCCCCACCCCCCTCGCCCGTCACCTGAGCCACAGCCTAACACGTCCACGGCTTCATATTCAGCCTCGTTGGCAAGGGGGGTCCCACCCGGGGGGGGTCCCACCCACCCCTGTTCCAGGGGTGACTGAATTAAAACCAACAAGTGCACCCACCCCAACCCCCAGGCCACCTGCAGCTCGCGGGGAGCAGACCTCTGGCCACAGAAAACCGTCTAGACTGGACCCTCCTAAAGGTATGGAGGGGAACAATGCCGCCCTAGCCTGAGCCAGGCAGCAGGCCTGCTCTGTGTCGAGCCCGTATGTGACAAAACATGACTGGTTTGTATCATGGGGCGCCCGGCTGCCTGGAGAACCACGAATGATTCAGTGGCAGAAGTCGGAGCTGAATTAATGATGCACGCCAAACGGCTTACGATTATGCAGAGTAGCGTTGGTCAGGGAGATTAGAAAGGAGATCCGTCAGCTGGGGCAGGGCCAGGTGGTGGGGGGAGGGGGAGTCACTCAATCTCGCACAACCCTCCCCATCTCCTGTCCTCCATTCCCCCAAAACGTATCGGCCCCCACTCTGTGAAACCCTTGGGGAGAGGAAACTGCTCAGTCAATATTTTTTGGAGTGGAGCGAGTTTCACACGGCAATCTCCTGCCGCAGTGCACAGGACGTGCCACTCTCCTCATGCAGTGGGGGTGTTGGCATTGACAAGAAATTGCTTGTCGTTTTGAGGGCCATTGAGGCTGTGTTCTCAGAGAGATGGAAGGCGTCGTTTGTGCCCATGGTTTGATTGGCTAGGAAAGGCTTGTCCCTCTGCTCCACACACACACACACACACACACACACACACACACACACACACACACACCGTATCTTTTTACTGCAGTGGCCACGTAAATATGAGGAGCTGACTCGCCTCCTCTTGCCTGGGCACGGTTGAGCAGTAATTGGCCTTGGCCTGGGCTGCCAGGATGGTTGACGGCTCTAAAGGCCCCCAACTTGTAAAGTGATAACTGAATCAGTGCCTCAGGGTGCTGCGACCGCCAGGGCACGGCCGGTGTTTGTGTGCGTGAGATGGGGTTTGAATTCCGTCGTTGCACGCAGAGAAGGTGGGAGGACCTGTGGACGCTTATACACAGCTGCCTACCCGACTGGTGCAGCCACGCCCTGTCTGATAGGTGCCACCTCCAGGAGAGCCTGTCATCACCACACCTGAGCAGATGGCAGTGTTCGCCCTGGCAACAACGTCAGGGAATTGGAAGCATTTGTATTAGTGTAATGAAAAGGGCAGCGCGGGAGACGAATCACAGGTGCTTGGTGGATGTCATAAGGCTGGTGTTGGCACAGGAGTGGATGAGAGGGCCACAGGGGCTGTTAACAGATACTGTAGGACCAATCTGTCCGTGATAGATTGCAAACTAATCTCACGTATTATTTGTGGTGAAAGGGATTTGGATGTGTTCCCACCAATGACATTGAACACAGAGCCTAATGCTTTCAAACGCGAGCATGCCTTCGAAAATGCCTGCTTGGGGTGGGAAGAAGACTAGGCGTGGGTGGGTGTGTGATTTTGGGCACGGAGTGTGTGGGCGCATGCTGGGACTTTTTATTGCACTCTGAGGGCTCTCCATTAGAGCGGCGGCTCTCCACGGACTCCTCTCCTACTTGAGAAACAGCTGATCTAAAGACAAAAGGCAGGGAGAGGCTGAGTTGCGCAGGACTTACAGGAGCCATTTCAGGAAAGAACACAAGGACCCAAGGCGACGCAGACCAGGCCTGACTAGCCACTTCCATCCCGTTTTTAATTCACACTGAGCAACGAGCATGTGTTTGCTCCAGGTTTCACTTTAACTGCAAAAGCAACGGTGTTTGATTGATGGGGAGAGCGGCACGGCGTGGGTCTTTTGCGTGAATTACTGTGACGTGGGGCGCGGGGGATGTGTGTACATGTTCCCCCGTATAAGTGTGTGTCTGCGATGGCAAGAGGAATACAGCGATGGGATCTGAAGTTGTGTAGCAGAGCTGGCTGAGGAAATGAAGACAGCTGTTGTCTCCTTGCCTGACTGATGGCGTTTCATTAGAGGCTGCGTGTTTGCTCTCTTATCCTCCGCCCGCATTTCATTGTTTCAAAACACTCTGAAAATAGACGGATTAATCCTGCCACATAGCCTAACAGGCAGAAATGCACGTTACTCAGCCTTGCCACAGCAACTGCAAATAGCCAGGCCTCTCTCTCATATTCATTATACAGCAATTAATATGTGGACTATCTTACTAATACATCTGTCTGATTCAAGTGATTTGTACTTTTTTGTGTGTGCGTGTAGTCATTTTTGTGAAATAATAGGAGAAGCTAATTTGCTAATTATTGATTGATATTTGATACCAAAAAGTGGTCAATACCATCATTTTGTTTTTCAACTGTAAGTGATCGAAGAATCCAGTGGCTTCGTAACAATCCCAAGCATATCATGGTGGACATAAATTGTGATGACACACTGTCTTTGTGTGGCTATTCCGCATCACTGCAAGAACCCTCCCTGTTACGCAACAGATCCCATTGGTAATTGGGGCAGAATGGTATGGAAAAGGAACCAGCTGTTGTGTCAAAAGCCGAAGTGGCTCTCCTCACATATAATGCTTGGTCATGGGTGTTGGGAATATATTAGTGTCAGTCTCAGCACAGCAAAAAGAAAACGTACAGTACTGTGCAAAAGTTTTAGGCAGGTGTGATGTCTTTAAAGTTAGAAAAAAAAATACATAAAAGGATAAATGTTAATTGTTTATTTTTTTATCAATTCATAAAATACAAAGTGAGGGAAAAGCAAATCTGTATCAAATTAACATTTGGTGTGACCACTCTTCGCCTTTAAAACAGCATCCCCTGCCTAAAACGTATGCACAGTACTGTATATGGAATCATTAACTGGGAATAATTATAATTACACAGAGTAAGGCTTACAGTAACATCTAGCTGCTGCTTTATGTGCGATAATTCAGTGTAAAGGCGGTCCATATCGTTTGAACCAAGTCGGTAGATGTAGGAGAAGGGCCGTTAGAAGGGATTAGGGTTTGGATGATGGTGAGGGTGGAATAATCTTATATTCCAAGGTATCATTGAAACCAAAAAAAAACAGGGAAAACATGCTGCCCTGGAGTCTAAGTTAAAATAGTTGAGGTCTCGGGAGGCTTTTCTAAACAGCAACCACCAAGGAAGGCCACAGGCTACTGGAACTCAGGGACCCGTCCTGGCCTCGGGGAAAGCCCCTGGAGTCTCCCAATCTGCTGACGCCCATGGGAAGCACTTATTCCGGCACTGTAATTAGTTGTTTCAGGATCCATAGTGCTCCTGAAACCAGTGTGATTTGTCTGAGTGGGAGGAGATGAACAGTTTCAAAAGAAAGAAAATAACGCTGGCTGGTAACCTGAACATCAGGTACTGGATGCGTGTGTAGCTGCTTTTAGAAGGAGGTAGGTGGTGTACACAAACACACAACATGCTCCCCCACGCTCGCTGCCCGGATGAATTGACGTTACGTAAGGCTGAGTAACGGAGAGGAGCTAAAGGACGGCCAGCCTGCTGCAGTGGGGGCCAGTCCACATGAGCACCGTGTCTGTCGTCCAGGCCAGGAGTCGCTGCTGTCCTCCAGGGTGTATTAATAGGACGGCCCAGTCCAAAATACCGGCCCAAACAGATTCCTCTTCATGCCGGGGTGACCCCGCGACACCTCCTCATCTCCACCCATCCGTCACGTCCACATCATTAGACCGGTTCCAACCCCCCTTGCCCTTCTGTTCAAAGTATACCGTACCCCCCCCCCCTCCTCCACCCCCCAGTATTTTCCCAGAGCACTGTCACCCCTCACGCTCTTTATCTCCCCTGCTGACAGCACAGCCTGACTGGCAGGAAAGAATCCGATCGCATGATGCAGTGCCCGTCTCACCTTGATGACACGTGGATAAACGTTGCAGATCTCTCATGCCAGTGCCCCCTTCCCCCATAAACCCCGGGAGACAAGAGTCAGTAGACGGCCATTCAAGCAAGGGGCACGATACTTTGCTCTGTATCTGCATCATCCATCCTCCCCTACAGCCCTGGCGCCAGGTGTGACGCTTTCCCACAAATGGGGGCCCCCAAAATAGCCCGAGTGTCTCCCTCGCCAAGTATTCTAATGAGGACCTTTGCTCGGGGCGCTGTTATCGGGCTGAGCTCACTGGAGCAGAAGTCCTGCGTGAGAGAGAGACCCGAAGCTGGGCTGACTCACCAGGGCCAGGCACCGCCCAGTACCCAGAGCTCAGTGCTGCATGCTCTCACAGCGATCCTGACTCTGCACTCTGCCTGGTTTAGTACACGGCCTTCCATGATTGATGGCTGGCCTGACCTTACTCCTCCGGCCCGTGTCCGCCGAAGCTTATTGGTTACCCGACACCCCAGCACTCCAAACCTGCCTCCTGGCCCCTGGCACAGAGAGGGCCACCCCTGCAGTGCCCCCAGCATGCAGTATTCAGCGGCCTCCTGGTGAAATATTCATCACAACACAGTGCTGACAATGGTCACGTCTTTTCAAAGAGAACCTGAGCAGAGGCAGAGGCACCTTTTTCTGTGGCGTCCTGGTTCAGATAAGTCCGTGTGCTATCCAATCAGGCAGCAAGCTAGCGTAACCGACACTTCTTATCCAAGAACACCGCCATCCCGGGCCGTTACACTGCTGAACTGCTTTAACTCCAAAAGTACAATCCCAGCTGCCGGTTGATCTAATTTGACAGGTTTTACAGACGGTTCTCCTTTGCTGAGCCTATCGAAGCACAATGCCTTCACAAACAGTACATGCGCTGGGCTAATCGCGTTAACCGTGTGCGTTTGATGTGCAACCTTAGCGGTGCGAGGCAGCAAAATGCCGCTTGCAGGCTCCTGTTATCTTGCGCATGACGCCGTGTCTAGAGACACGTGAAGCTGCCGTTACCCTCAGCGAGAAGCAGGGCAACACCGTCAACGAGGACGAATACAATCCTCTGTGATCCGCAACGCTCGAGTACGCTAGCTTTTTGAGGCAAACTGTTAGTTCAAGGACAGTTTAGGACACAGCCCCCTCACCACATCCCAGGCATGATTCAGTCAATAATAATTAAGATGCCCCTCATTTGGGAGGTTGGCCCGAGGGGAGCTGTGGTAACCTTCCCGCCTCAGCTGCTATGTCACTCCTCATCATCACTGGAAGCTATGGCCCGCTAGATTCCCTGGTGACCCCACTGATCCCCTAGCCTCTCCATGTGACTGACCGTCTGGATGCTGATCAGTGACTGGGCAGTTGTCAATGACGTCCTCACCTGCGGTCTCGCTGATTGGCTCCCCAGGCCCCAAGGAGACCCCAAAGTAAGCTAAGGATTGGTTGGCTGAACTGTCGGAAGATGATACGAGGGTCTCCTGAATGATCGTCTCCACAACAAATATATTCCAAGTGGATTTGCCTTGACTTCAAAAGGGGAGCTTAGTAATGGAGCTGTCACACGGCAAGTCTCAAAACGGACCAGGCATCCGAAGCCCTTCCCTCTGAGTCCTCGGGCCCACTTAAGAGGGCTTCATTGAAATGCTGCAGTCCATGCGCTCAATATTCCTCTTTTGGTTTTCGCAGTCTCCCTGCGCAAGAAGCATGGAGCGAGAGAGGGTTTTGTTCTTAGTCACCGCAGCAAATTAGCAATCCTAGCAGCGGCCTTCACAAAACACCCCCACAGGCCTAATCCCACACGGATTCACATGCGTTGAGGCAGTCTCAAATCAGACACAGAGACGGGCACACACACACACACACACACACACACACACACAGTCATCACAATCACTTTCTTCCTCCTTCCATCTCCCTTTGTCCCTCTTCCTGATCTCCATCCCCTCGCACATTATGCAAAACCGATATCCTAATTGTATTTCCTATTCAAACATGTTCTCCTACAATAAAACTGACACACACACACACACACACACACACACACACACACACACTACACTACTCCCACACACCTGTTACATCACCCTGGCTCCCAAATAATCTTTTATATTGGCGCTCATCACCTAGCCTACCTCCCTGTGCAGAAGGCAGTCAGGCTCAAGGTCCTCTCCTGTCAGGGAGTTGGGCTTTGAGCACATCGTGTCAGTGTTCTTTTGTGTCACCGCCTTGGAAGGCACTGGCAATCGGCAAAAGAATGTCTTAGAATTGGAAAGAAATGGAAAGGGTACTCTGGTTTATTTATGCCGGTTTACCTAGCTCACCTCCATGGCTCGACGAAACGGCGCCTGGACAAATTGTTCTTGACATTTTCGACCAGGCATACATTCTGTTAGGCCTAAGTGATCCACTTTCTGAGGCGTGGACTTAATTCAATGTGTCATTTGGGCACTTCGTCAATTGGATAATAACCTGTAAAGATGAATTAACTGATATAATCCTGGTTATATGTTGTTGTTTCTTTCACTCCTTTCTCACTCGTTCCTCTTCGGTTTTGTGTCGTAAACACACTGGCCATATTTAGGTCATGTCAACTACAAAGAAATAGCTTTTGTTTTCGTTCCCCAGCCTGTGAAATCCCCAACTGTCTGAACCGTCTACACCGTTTACTTTGAAACCGGTCGGAGCTAAGGCTGTGATTGTCAGCGCCGGGCCGTCTCCGTCTGGGCGCTGCGAGGCTCAGAGGTGCCAGATTTAGGAGCCGGTTACTGCACGGAGCCCAGGACTGAGTCAAGCCTTTGATTGGCTGTTCAGGAGTTTCGGTGCTGCAGGGGTTCTATCTCTCGATTGGCTGTACTTAGGGGTTTAAGGCACAGAGGCAGGGCGTCCTGGAGTGTTCCGGGATATTCCAGCGGATGTCATGGTGGGGTGGATTACGTTTCTATTCCGGTTTCCGCCGCGTCCCCTGGCGTGCGGTTCTGTTTGTGGACACACAGGCACTCGCACACAAAAGAAAAGCGGTAGCGTCCTACAAACGCACACATCTGGCACGGAACAAAGCGTACTGGGACCCGTCTGGCGCCATCTGGCATCTACCACGTGACAGAGCAGACACAGTGGGAGAAGAACGCCATCTCAAAGTCCAGCGTTCAGAACCTCACCCTGCGGTACAGCACCGTGGAGTCCAGCACATGACATCACAGCTCAGCATGCCACGGTAACTTCTCTCCTGTCGTCCGAGTGGACGGTTCTATCCCTAGTGAATTCGACTGCAGCCGCCTCCCAACCAGAGCGAGCCTAACCAAAGAGCCCATTAAGGAGCTGAGAGCCTATCGATCTATGGAGCGCCGGAGACGAGGAGATCCAGGCTAATGCACCCGCCCGGGAAAACAGCACAAACGGCCGCCACATCAACTCCATATTAATGCAAATGTATTCTCTCCCTTCTTTTACAGAAACCTCGGAAAGTCGGGCCTGCGTGTGTCCTGTCTCGGGTTAGGTAAGTGTTTCACTGACTTGGAGGTGCGCGTGCACGTGTATGTGCGTTTGGTTGTGTGTGAGAGTGCAGGAAAATGACTGCTATTGTTTTTTCACACCAAAGGCAGAAGATCACAGAGGGGCTCTCAATCCTACCCAAGGCTTTGTGTAATGCATAGGTGTGTGTGTGTGTGTGTGCGTGCGTGCATGCGTGCGTGCGTCTGTGAAGCGGGATAGAGCAGCTGGTGCCCTCTCCCAAATGCTGAGGAGTACAAAGCTTTTTTTGCTTTCTGTGGGTGTGCAGCAGACTAGCTTTGCGTGCGTGTGTCCGTGTGCGTGCGTGCGTGCGTCCGTGTGTGTGCGTGAGTCTGAACGCCTGTAAATGTACAGTACCATTAATACCCTGTTGAACTGCGTGTGCGTCACCAACACCTTCCCTCCCTGTCGTTGCGGCACAGGAACATGGGTGACGTTCGGCGGGCAGATCACGGACGAGGTGAGAGCAGACGGATGGCGTTATTCAGTGGGTCCCACACAGCCAGGGCTTTGCAGAGGCTACGCTATGCCTGCCTCGAATCCCTCCGCCGCTCAGGGAAAACCCACTTATTTAACCTTTCACGGCAAACACATGAAGGAGGGAAAAAAAAGGGAGAGGTGGAAAGAGAGAGGGATGAACGGAATTTAATAAGCCTTTATTGTTACCTGCCACCGTTGCGCACACTACTGGTAGACTTAGAAACGAGAGACACAGACACACACACACACACACACACACACACACGGAGAGAGAGAGAGAGAGAGAGCAGGGACACACATGCCACATAAATATACACCGCTAATGAAACATACAGTTGCAGCCAAGCCCGCCTAGTGGGAGCTTTTAATAATTGAAGCGCTGAGCTCCCCATATCAATAATCTTCTGAACCTCCCTGTTCTCTCCCTCCGTCCCTCTCTCTCTCTCTCTCTCTCTCTCTCTCTCTCTCTCTCTCTCTCTCTCTGTCTCTCTCCCTCTTCGCGGGGTCTTCCTGACAGATGGCGGAGCAGCTGATGATTTTGGCCTACGAGAACGGCATCAATCTGTTCGACACGGCAGAGGTCTACGCCGCGGGCAAGTGAGTGTGCGCCCGTCCTCTCCCCGTCTCTTTCTCTCTGAGCCCATCAGGCCCAACAGATCCGAACGTGGTCGACAGGGGATTGCCACTGTACCGCTGCACAATCCTGCATCTGGCCCGGGTCAGAGAGGCCACCAGTGGGAGCGGCTTTAGCTGCGAGGGGATAAAGCTCCACATGGCCCGCCCCCGGGGTCAAACACGGTCGGATCTCAGATTTGAAGCGTGTTTCAGGTCCGCCCAGGTCACGGTACCGTCTCCAGCCAGGGACAGATCCACAGTCACCGGGGCTTCCGGGGGTTTCTTCACCGATGTCGTTCGACGTCGCCACCGACGGGAAATACTGGCCCAGGCCATGTGACACACTGTTCCATTATGCACTGCAGATTCATCTCCACTATTAGGTGTGGTGCGCACGTGCCCGTACAAGGCTGCGCATGCAGGGATAATACCAGCATGCTATTAAAATGCATGAGATGGGGGTCAAGAGGTCACGCCGTATAAACCAGCCCGTGTAAACAGATAAACCTTATTGCTTCGCGTCGCCGGCCTCGCGGGCAAACCGGAGGTGCGTGGTTTACGAGAGGCGTTCGCCACCTCCCTCTCCCCCGTCTCTCTGCCACCGAGGCAAGACCGATGGACGCCACGGCGAAAGGGGGGGGGGGGGGGGGCGTTGTTATTGAGTTGTCTTGCGGTTTTAACCCCTTGAAGTCCTCGGCGCGCGTGGCGTCTCCTCAGACGCTGATATACCTGCCAGGCTGGATTAAGCGGGCTTTGTAGCGCGGCGGACGGATTGGCGTAATCCCATGACGGATTATCCTTTGCCCGTACTGCCTTTGATTAACGGCACCCGAGCTACCGTCCAAATCCCTCGGGGAGGGGGGCGGTCGACGCTTTCATGTCGACACGCGTGTGGTTTCAGGGGTGGGGGAAAGAAAGAGGAGGCACGATACAGGGTAACGTCACGTTTAGCTTTTTGATCCGCTCCGAACGCGGCCGGACCCTTTAGGTCGGCTGTTTGCTCGCCAGTGTGAGCTTGGGGATGCGGACACACCAACCTAGAAAGAAGTGGGGGGTTGTAAGCACACACACACACACACACACACACACACACAGGGGGGGGGGGGATTATCCAACATGACCCTTGTGGCGGTGTTGCCTCATCTTCCAGGCAGCGGCGTGCGACACTGAAAAGGAAAAGTCAGTAAGCGAGGGGTCTGCGAGGGCTTTGACAGAGTGTCACGCCGTCGCCGGGTCCTGCTCAGGTGCTAATCCCGGGCGGCGTGCACTGCCACACTGAGGAGCTTACTGTAAGGGGAGACGGAGAGCAAATCTACAGCTTTTCACTCGGCAATGCAAAAGACCTCTCTGCCGGAGGCGCTCAGCGCTGGCATATCGCGACCCTCCCCTCCACACACACACACACACATATTTATATTCATCAGTCAGACTCAGTCGGTGAGAGCGGTGGTTTGACGCTAGAAGCCTCTCAGTGTACATTGGATCCTGGAAATGTTGATTCTGCACCAGAGGGTTTCCACAGATAAGAGCTTTGTAGCCTGAGCTCACAATGGTAGCCCTACGGATGCAAAACACCTGGCTGTGTGTGTGTGTGTGTGTGTGTGTGTGTGTGTGTGTGTGTGTCTGTGTGTGTGCTTGTGTGTGAGAAACACTATGTTTGTGTGCTTGTGTGCGTGCTTGGGTTCATGTAAATGTACACTGTATACTTAGTCAGTTGACACAAGGAAAGCCAGTGTCACACAATGAGTAATATTATATCAATATAACAGACATCTGTGATTTGCAAACCAGTTAGCTCATTCGTTGGGTGTATGTTTGCCTAGGCAACAGCGTACACAGGGATACAGTCTCCACCGACCCTGTTGGGCGTTTTCTTTCGTGAACAGAGGCATGACGGTGTCTGTTTAAAGGCCTCCTGTAGCCATGAGCACGACGTGACTCACTTCCCCTGTCTCTTTGTGGCTGGCCATTCTGTGCCCACGTCTCCAGGCACGCCGTAATTAGCATAGCCTCTAATCAGTGTCAAGGGTTAATTATTATTGTCGGCTTCAAGGTCTAATCAGGCTGATAACGTAGTGCGGGGGGAGGGGGGGGGTCTCTCTCGAGGGGCAATTTCCTCCGGACCCACAACAATGGGACAATATAACGCTTGACTGGCTGCCACACGGAGAGAGGAGATGTGGTATGTATGCAATGCCAGTCAGTCACGAGGAAGAGGAGTGGAGTGGCTGGGAGGCTCAGCGCCCTCGACATCTGGCTGCTACACGCTACCTAGGAGGGAGAAAGAGAGGGAGAGAGAGCGAGCCAGAGAGCTGGTACATAGCGCATGCCGTCAACATGGCCGACGGACACAACACAAAAGCACGGCTAGAGAGCGGGATGGCCGGTACTTGGACCTGAAAGACACAGAAGACATTTATTATGACAACAACAGAGGCAGGAGCCAGCCACGCCAGGGAGGCATGACCCGGGCACACGACACAGGGCAGCATCACAGAGAGAGAGAGAGAGAGAGAGAGAGAGAGAGAGAGAGAGCGAGAGGGGTGGGGTGGGGGTGGGGGTGGGGGGTAGAGAGAAGTAGAGATAGAGTGTGTTTTGCTCCCTCCCATTTCCCTTGTTTCTCTCTCGCTCTCTGTTTTGCTCTTTTTCTCTCTTGCTCCCTCATTCGTTTTCTCTCCCTTTGCTCCCACTCTCCAGCTTGCTCATTATTTCTCTCTAGGCCCCCTCTCTTTCTATTTCTTTATTTCTCATTCTCTGTCTTCTCCCTCTTTGCGTGCTGGAAGGCCACACCGTGCACGCAGAGTTGGAGGGGGGGAGGGGTGGACACAGAGGGAGAGCGAGGGAGAAATAAAGCCATTGGAGAGAGCCAGATACTGGGAGGAGGAGTGCGAGAGGAGTAGAGTTTAGCCTGATACTGCATAGTGTGTTTTTGTGTGTGTCTTTGTGTTTGTGCGTGTGCGTGTGCGTGCGTGCGTGCGTGCGTGCGTGTGTGAGTGCATCGGCCTGTGTATGTGCCGATCACATTACAGGAGAGCATTACACTGACAGCAGCCGGCCCAGTGGTGATGGGCTTCAGTCCGCGCTCACTTGGCACCCCCCCCCCCTTCGTCACCACCCTCAGCCGGCCAGGGCCCATAACGGCCAGGGCCCATAACGGCTGACCCGGCGCCTGTTACACAGACAGCCTTGTTGACTCTGCCCCGGCAGCCCGCTCACACCCTGGCCCACGGTCACTCAGTCGGTCAGTGAGTCAGCGACTCTGTATCCCCGCTCACTCCGTCAAAGAGTAGTTTCTTTCCAGGAGACGGTTCCGGGTTGTTGTTTTTTTTGAGGCCTTGCGCGCCGCACCCTCAGTTAGAAAGTATTTCCTTTTTTATTAAAGACACACTGCGTATGAACTGCTGCGATTGTAATCGTACCATATCCTTATTATGTCTTTGAGAGGAGATGAGACGTCGTCGCCGCGGGAACGCAAAGCCCGCACTCGAGGGCACCAATTAATGAACTACTTTTCCATAATGCTATGATATTCAGGTTGGCTATGTGTGAGTTTCATGTTTCATTCCACTCTGCGTCTTATTGGATCGTAAAAGAAGTATCTAATTACTGCTATGCTATGATCTCTCTGCCCCGCCGTCTTACTCCCCCCCCCCTCTCTCTCTCTCTCTTCTTTCTCTTGTTCTCTCCATCTCTCTATCTCTCTCTCCCTCTCTCAGGGCGGAGGTGGTGCTCGGGAACGTGATCAAGAAGAAAGGGTGGAGGTAGGGAGGCCACAACCCCCCCCCCCGCTCCCCTAGCTGCGAGCCATGCTACAGTAGTGGAGATGAAACATTCATGCAGGCGCCCGGGTCATGTGTCGCTCCTCATAAACCGCCGCTGAAAAACAAAGCCGTTCCCCCATGACCCCATCATTCACAGGGTTCCACTGGCTCTCCTCTCCGTGTGCTGTGGTCCCTCCTGGCATTGTGTGTGTGTGTGTGTGTGTGTGTGTGTGTGTGTGTGTGTGTGTGTGTGTGTGTGTGTGTGTGTGTGTGTGTGTGTGCGTAACTAGGGGATGCGTTTGGCTTAGTCATTCTGCCAGTCGTTTCCATTTAAGACAGAGGGGCACACACACCATCTCCCCCGGACACGTCTGTGTTTAGGCCCACGCCGTGTTAGCCAGAGCCCTCTGTCACGTCCCTCTGTCACGTCCCTCTGTCACGTCCCTCTGTCACGTCCCTCTGTCACGTCCCTCTGTCACAGCCCTCTGTCACGTCCCTCTGTCACAGCCCTCTGTCACGTCCCTCTGTCACAGCCCACTGTCACGTCCCTCTGCCACAGCCCTCTGTCACGTCCCTCTGTCACAGCCCTCTGTCACGTCCCTCTGTCACAACCCTCTATCACGTCCCTCTGTCACAGCCCTCTGTCACGTCCCTCTGTCACAGCCCTCTGTCACAGCCCTCTGTCACGTCCCTCTGTCACAGCCCACTGTCACGTCCCTCCGTCACAGCCCTCTGTCACAGCCCTCTGTCACAGCCCTCTGTCACAGCCCACTGTCACGTCCCTCTGTCACAGCCCTCTGTCACGTCCCTCTGTCACGTCCCTCTGTCACAGCCCTCTGTCACGTCCCTCTGTCACAGCCCTCTGTCACAGCCCTCTGTCACAGCCCTCTGTCACAGCCCTCTATCACGTCCCTCTGTCACAGCCCTCTGTCACAGCCCTCTGTCACAGCCCTCTGTCACGTCCCTCTGTCACGTCCCTCTGTCACAGCCCACTGTCACGTCCCTCTGTCACAGCCCTCTGTCACGTCCCTCTGTCACAGCCCTCTGTCACGTCCCTCTGTCACAGCCCTCTATCACGTCCCTCTGTCACAGCCCTCTGTCACAGCCCTCTGTCACGTCCCTCTGTCACAGCCCTCTGTCACGTCCCTCTGTCACGTCCCTCTGTCACGTCCCTCCGTCACGTCCCTCCGTCACGTCCCTCTGTCACGTCCCTCTGTCACGTCCCTCTGTCACGTCCCTCTGTCACGTCCCTCTGTCACGTCCCTCTGTCACGTCCCTCTGTCACGTCCCTCTGTCACAGCCCTCTGTCACAGCCCTCTGTCACAGCCCTCTGTCACAGCCCTCTGTCACGTCCCTCTGTCACAGCCCTCTGTCACAGCCCTCTGTCACAGCCCACAGTCCCCAGCCCTGAGCTCTCTAGGCTCTCACCAGGGTGTCCCCTGAAATGCAGACTAACGGCCGTGTTTCTGTCCCGTTTCCAGACGCTCCAGTTTGGTGATAACAACAAAGATCTTTTGGGGTGGAAAGTAAGTCATCTCAAGGTCTCTCTACCTCTCTCTCTGTCTCTCTCTCTCTCTCTGTCTCTTTCTGTCTCTCTGTCTCTCTCTCTGTCTCTCTCTCTCTGTCACTTATCTCTCTCTGTCTCTTTCTCTCTCTCTCTCTCTCTCTCTCTCTCTCTCTCTCTCTCTCTCTCTCTCTCTCTCTCTCTCTGTCTCTCTCTGTCTCTCTCTCTCTCTCTCTCTCTCTCTCTCTCTCTCTCTCTCTCTGTCTCTCTCTGTCTCTCTCTCTCTCTCTCTCTCTCTCTCTCTCTCTCTCTCTGTCTCTCTCTGTCTCTCTCTGTCTCTCTCTGTCTCTCTCTCTCTCTCTCTCTCTCTCTCTGTCTCTCTCTCTCTCTCTCTCTCTCTCTCTCTCTGTCTCTCTCTCTCTGTCTCTCTCTCTCTCTCTGTCACTTATCTCTCTCTGTCTCTCTGTCTCTCTCTGTCTCTCTCTGTCTCTCTCTGTCTCTCTCTCTCTCTCTCTCTCTCTCTCTCTCTCTCTCTCTATCTCTGTTGTTTGTTATTTGTATCAGCACGTCCAAAAGCAGAAACAACCTTACGTGTGATCTGCCATGGGGTGGGGTGGGGGGTGGAATGACTGGCGCGCTCATGGAGTATCTAATGTTGCTGTTAATGGGATCATGTGTAATCCAACCCTCCTCCATAATCAGGGGCTTTCAGTAAACAGAGCGAGGCGATCATACTGGAGCGACCAAACACTGAAAGCATTAAGTTACCACAGAGTCCCGCTAATATCGTGGAAAAAAACATTCCCTGTTTCTCACGTGTTGTCTTATTCCCCCCACAGAGCAGAAACTGAAAGAGGGTTATCCCGAAAACACATTATAGAAGGTAAGCTGCATTGGAAACCGGGGGGGGGGGGGCTGTACATCAACACTGTGTCTTCTAATTAGACAGTGTGGCCCCGGGGCCCCAGTTTGGTAATTAGACCCCTCTCTGTGTTGTCGGGCCTGTTACACAACAAGGCCTCGTCAAAGGCACGCCCTCTGCTAATGCTTTCGACTGTTGGGTATTGACGACGGCATAGTGTTAGTGTTACTCAGGGTTTGGTTTTTGCGTTTGTGTGCGTGTTTGTTTGTTTGTTTGTTTGTTGCTTGTGTCTTGTTGCAGGTTTAAAGGCCTCACTCGAAAGACTGCAGTTGGAATACGTGGACGTGGTGTTTGCCAACAGGCCGGACCCCAACACTCCTATGGAAGGTGAATAATAGACACTCTTTGTTTTCAGTCCTGTTCCCTTCCCGTTTTCTCACACTATCAAACAAATGCTAGATTTTCATATTTTACATGGGAATGTGTATATGATCAATGACCAGTGTTTTTGGTTAGATGAGTTGGCACATCATGAGACTGTGAGGACGATCCTCTTATTCTGCTTTAAGCGCCTTAAGCCACACGCTCTATTGATGTCTTTCACCGTACAAAGTAGTCTCAGAGACCCTAAGCACCTTTTAGAAATGTCAGAGTTCTGCTTCGGCCTGGTCAAGGCTTTGCCGGTGTCGGACAGTATCGATGTGGTCCGGGTCGGAGCGGCGGGGCTACTCCATGAGTCCGGCCGGGGATACAGCGGCCGCTTCCTTTCCTCCTCCTCCTCCTTCCTCATCGGGAATTGACCCTGGTTCCAAAAAGTAGCAGTCGCTCTCGGAGTCTCTCGTCTCCTCTCTCCGTGTCTGGCCCATCTGCCCTTTGAGAGTTGGGAGGGGTTCAGGCACGGTTCGCGCGGACGGCTTTTGGACGCCGTGCCTCGAGAGCTCGTTGGGCCATCTGGCTTCCTAATGTTCTCTGCTAGTAGCCGGGGGGGAGGGGGCCGAATGCGGGGCGAGGAAGGCGCCGTTGTAGATCCTCTTTCTTCATACAGAGGGCCTTCGTCTCTCTCTCTCTCTCTCGTGTTCTCCCTCCGTTCCTATGGCGTGTTGGTCACAGTCACGTTGGCTGAAACATGTCCTCCGGTCTGGCTGAATCACCGGCTGCTCTTATCGCGCTCCTCCCTCCGCCCCCAGCCACTTGCAACGACAGTTAGCCGTGCTTCCGTCCGACCCCCCTGTCTGGAAGGTTAAAGTTCACTGGACACATGGCGTTAGGGAGCGTAGGCAAACCTATGTACTAGCTTTCGATAAGTCATAGGGGGGTCAAAGGCCAACGCCAACACCAAGAAAAGGAAACGTTTCGAGCGTGGGCTGACCGATTGCGTGTCGGTGCGCTTTTTTTTTGCAGAGACGGTGAGAGCGATGACCCACGTGATAAACCAAGGCATGGCCATGTACTGGGGCACGTCCCGCTGGAGCCCTATGGAAATCATGGTGAGACACACACACACACACACACACACACACACACACACACCCACCCCTCCTGTAGTTTGCAGCTTTCTACAACCATGGTAAAGGTCAGAAAAGCAGCGTTGGTTGAAATGAGTACTAGTGGCTATTTTTATTGCAGAGCACGGTGCTTAAAGTGCTGACGCCGTGCTAGGTTGACATTTTGACTCGTCACCCTCCGTCAAAACAACGGCCTGGCATAATTCGAGCACTCTGTGCACTTCAGCACCTGCGCCACCTGAGCACTATCCAAAAACCCCATGTCGGCTCTGCCGCTCTGCAGTTTTCCTGGCCTTTCTCGTTGAGGAAAAGAAAGCACAATAGAAACTTAGCGTCCCTCCCCTTTCACACCGACGAAACAATTGAACCGCCCCGACACAAAGTCCCGGCGTCTGGCGTCTTGGCAACATGAAATAGGCTACCCAAGGTCGCCGCGTTCACCTGACTTGACTGACCCTCACCCTGTGCCGTTCCTTCCCGTTCCTTCCCGCCTCTGTGTCCCTGCAGGAGGCGTACTCTGTGGCGCGACAGTTCAACCAGATCCCGCCCATCTGTGAGCAGGCCGAGTACCACATGTTCCAGAGGGAGAAGGTGGAGGTGCAGCTGCCCGAGCTCTTCCACAAGATAGGTGAGGCTAAGTAGCATCCACATATGTGCGTCCTTGTTTCTTGAAGGCTATGAATGCGCCCCACGTTGCCACTGGGGACAAATTGACGCTCATGGCAGGAGCGAAAGTGGCCCGAGGCTAGGGCCGGGGTTGGAGGCTGGGCTAGGGCCGGTGGAGGGCAGCCCAACTTGTGTTGGGGTGTCCACGGGGCTCACCTCCCTGTTCCTGTGCCTTCCTAGGAGTGGGAGCCATGACATGGTCGCCGCTGGCCTGTGGAATCATCTCAGGGAAATACGACAGCGGGGTGCCCCCCTACTCCCGGGCCTCTCTCAAGGTACTCTACACCCCTCTACCTCTACCTCTCCCTCTCTCTCTACTTATCTCTCTCTCTCTCTGTCTCTCTCTTTCTCTACTTCTCTCTCTCTCTCTCTCTCTCTGTCTGTCTGTCTGTTTCGCTTTCTCTCTCCCTCTACCTCTATACCTCTCGCTCTCTCTCTGTCTGTCTCTCTCTCTCTCTCTCTCTCTCTCTCTCTCTCTCTCTCTCTCTCTCTCTCTCTACACCCCCCCTCACTCTCTCTCTCTCTCTCTCTCTCTCTCTATACCTCTCTCTACACCCCCCCCTCACTCTCTCTCTCTCTCTCTCTCTGTGATGCTGCCCTGTGTCGTGTGCCCGGGTCATGCCTCCCTGGCGTGGCCGGCTCTTGCCTCTCTTGTTGTCATAATAAATGTCCTCTGTGTCTTTCAGGTCCAAGTACTGGCCATCCCGCTCTCTAGCCGTGCTTTTGTGTTGTGTCCGTCGGTCACGTTGACGGCATGCGCTATGTACCAACTCTCTCTCTCTCTGTCTCTCTCTCTCTCTCTCTCTCTCTGTCTCTCTCTCTCTCTCTCTCTCTCTCTCTCTCTCTCTCTCTCTCTCTCTCTCTCTCTCTCTCTCTCTAAGCACCCCACCACAGAGTCATGTGACCCAGCCTGATGACTGGTGTCAGCCCCTGCTGCATAGCATGCTCTCTACTTTATTTATACTCACACGCATACACACACACACACACACACACACACACACACACACACGTAGTACTTTTAGAGAGGACACACCAGCCAACACAGATAACACTTGGTAACGCACGTAACACAGAGTCACATAAACTCAGCTTACTGAACATCAAACAACACGTGTTCCATTCCACAGTACCCCTGTGTTGTGCAGTAGTTGTAGTCGTAGTAGTGGTGGTGGTGGCATGTTGTTTTCCTGTGAGTGGTGTGCCTGTTTGTGTGTGTGTGTGAGCTGGACTCCCAGTGGACCCTAACTGTTTCCCTGGCCGTGCATTGTTTCCCCGGTAGGGCTCTAGCACGGTGCGGTGATGTGGCTCACTGTATTTCCATCTGCACTCTCTGTGAAAATGTGACGCTTGCTCGAACTAGCCATCGGGACAAGGACCCGTTTCTGAAACCCGTCATGTGAGGCAACGGGCCATTTATTTCTAACCTGCTTTTAACCTTTCCCCTGTTGAAAGCCTACAATCTCCCCAAGCACTTAATTTTTCACTGTTCACATTTCTGTGTGCATATTAATAAGGCATTGCTGTATTTTTATTTCCAGTACACGGGGAATATTTAACATCTGCCATGACTAATGATCAGACCGCTCCACATAGATCATCCAAGCCTACCTCTCCGATGACAACAAACCGCCCCTAAATGGCCGACAAGGGCAGACCTTGTTAGATTAGATTTATGCTCTGTATTTTTAGATGGACGGCCATTGTGTTCCCTTAAGCTCGAGGGCTCGGCCAAAGTCACAGGACCAAGACAGAGCCGCGTGTTTTGAAAGCGGACCCTGGGTACACGCGGCGGACGAGGAGGAGGAGCTGTCCTCCCGCGTGCCCCAGGGCCTTGTTTTTGAGCAGGTGCGCTGTGTTCCCCTTCCCCCCCTTCCCCCCCCCCGACAGGGCTACCAGTGGTTGAAGGACAAGATCCTGAGCGAGGAGGGCCGGCGTCAGCAGGCGAAGTTGAAAGAGCTGCAGGCAATCGCGGAGCGGCTGGGCTGTACTCTGCCCCAGCTCGCCATCGGTACGCAGAGCCGACACCCCTCCCACCACACCTCCCCGCCTCCCTCACCTGCCGCTCTCTCTCTTTCTGTCTGTCTGTCCGTTCCCTTGTGTCTCGTCGTCGCCACTGCTCCTCGAAGGGGGGACTGCTGCCCGTCCGCCCGCCCGCCTGTGCCGCTGTGGGGTTTGCCAGTGTGCCTGTGTGTGTGTGTGGGGGGGGGGGGGGTTCTGGTGTCAAGTGATGTGCTGTTACAGCCGACCAGGATGCAATTAATCCGCGAAAAGAGATCCCAAAGTCAGCCTATTTAAAGGTACAGTATGCAAGTCTAGAATATTGGGCAAATGTGAGCAAGAATCACAACTGAATCACAACTGTTCAAAAAGCCAACCTACCTCCTATTCCTCTCCTAAGCCCCGCCCTTCAAATAGTGTTTACACATGCCTGCAGGCACCCTGATTTAAGTGAGCTTGAGTAACGCTAGGTCAAAAATGCTTCCATACAGCCGGGCTTTTAACCAGAAGGGTGCACGCGAGGTGATTGACAAGCAGGCAGCCACGCCTTCTTGCACCAACTGTCCTGATTGGTTAGAGATTGCCGGGCTTCCAAAGATGTTTGATAGGCTGAAAGCAGGGCCCATCTTCTCTCATCCATAAATTAAAGACTCTGTCTGCCAGGAGGTAGGTAATAAACGATTACAATAAACAAAAATAATATAGATTTTCCTTTTTTTTTTGTTTTCTCGCCAAAGTTAGCTTTTACTAGTTCTAATTTACCCCGTTGGGATATCAGTCAGGAATCCACAATAGCAAGAAAATCGAAGTAAAGCCGAGACAGTAAGTGAGCACAGCTTGGAGATGATACAGGTCCACGGCGGTTGCCTGACTGGCGTTTCAACACTCTATCCCTGTGGGTCTCCAGCGCGGTGCTCTCCCATACCAGGGTGGTCTCCCTTTCCCCCGCGTCAGCACTATCCCAGCCTGGCAGACGTAAGTCTACCCAGCGGACGCTACAAATTCACCTCCCTGGGGACAGTTCTGCCGACAGCCCCCCCCCCCCCCCCCCCCAGTGATCCTGGGAGGGCCGTTAAAGTGCCGGGACAGGGGACGGGGAGTGGAGTGTAAATCTGGGACTGCTGCTCCACACTCCCCTCCCTCCCTGGTGTGGATCGGGGCCGGTCTGGGGCTCGGGTTTCACGCTCTATTAGCCGAGAGGCTGGCCGGCCCCTACCACTATCAATCCCCCTGGCAGGGCGACGAGGTACCAATTTACGTCGGCCAAACGCCGCGCCAAAGGAGCACAGGGAGTATATGAGGAACACGGGTCGCGTCCATTGGCAGGGTGACCTTTAAACCCCTAGGGGTGCATTACGTTAGGGTGCCAGGAGTTAGGTGGGTGGTCAGGCCACGGATGACTAACTAGTACAGGTCAGGGGTGACTGATGAGGTGAAGGATGAGGTCAGTGGAGTGAACTGAACCCGGCTGGAGGAGTTCAGAGCTTCGACCAGAGAATCTGTCCCCCTGCCTTTCCCAACTCCAGCCCCAAGTCTCTGACCCAGACCTCCTGCTCCTATCCAGAGGGAGTCACTCGGCCTGCTAACTCCTGGTGTTCCTGGAGTTAAGCCTTTGACGACTTCTATTATAATCCCAATAGTACAAACTCCCCATCTGTAGTATAATACCATAATCCTCGTGACACTGTAAACCCCCCCTTATGGCCAGGAAAGCTTGCGTGGTTTTCGGTGGTGTGGCTGTTTCTTACAAAAAGCAATGACAGACTATGTACCGTGAGGATTGTGTGGTGGGTGTGTTTGTATCTGAGGGTGAGGCAGGGGGAAGAAACTTTTTTTTGTAGGTGTGTGTGTGTGTTTGTTGAGCAAGAGGGTTTGGTGTACAGAAAGTTTGTGTGCAGGGGTGCTGCAGTGTGTTTGCGTGTGTGCGCACTCTAGGGCTGCTGGTGTGTGTGTGTGTGTGTGTGTGTGTGTGTGTGTGTGTGAGATTAGCAGCGATGAGGGAGTCATTGCTGTCTGCCGCTCTCCCACAGCGTGGTGTCTACGGAACGAGGGGGTGAGCTCCGTCCTGTTAGGGGCGTCCAACACCGACCAGCTGATGGAAAACATAGGAGCAATACAGGTGAGACCTCTGTGTGTGTGTTTCTGTTCAAACAGCAATCCTCAATGCAGGTCCATCCACAAGGCGTGGATTGGTTTCAACTAAAACCTTGGCATCCCCCCGCCCCAACCACGTAATATTACTACTCACCAGTCCATACACGAGTGTGCCATCTTGTTTTTGTGCTGTTTGTGTGTGTATGACGTGCTCGAATGCTTCATACTGTACTGCGTTAAGAAGGTCAGCAGAGTATCCTACAGCAGGGCTTAGCAGCTTTCTCCAGTCGCTGCCTGATTATGTGCACTCTCTTAATGGGCCTCTCCAACCAATGGGCTTTAATGTCCTTTCATCCCTCTATGACTTGGCGGGCCCTGAGGTGCATCCTATCCCCATTTCCTCTCCCTTTTCCACAGCACTCTGCTCCGTAGGGGCTGGCTTTTTTGCGCTGAGAGAGTGTGTGTGCGCGTGCGTGCGTGCGTGCGTGTGTGTGTGTGTGCGTATGTGTGAGCTCTCTCTCCCTCAGCCCGTTTTGATATTTCATCTCGGAAATGTTACGCTCACATAGCCAGGGGCCCCGCTTCATTTTTCGCTGTCATAATATACGTTAATGGTCAGCTGCTGAAGGGGCCAGACTCCCCATTGCCTCCCCAGGTCCACTTCCTCTCTGCTGCGGTGCGTCTCCTGACCCCCTCGTGTTTCTGCTCCCTCCCCTGCAGGTTCTTCCAAAGTTGTCGTCCTCCATCACACACGAGGTGGACAGCATCCTGGGGAACAAGCCGTACAGTAAAAAGGACTACCGCTCCTAACGCGCGGCCTCGCTCCACCCTCCCGCCCGACACAACACCCCCTCCTCCCCCCCGGCCACAGCGCCACACCTTTTGCCTGATCCTCTGTTTGCTTGAGCTTTTACTGAATGAGACCCTGGCGCATGAGTCTGGCCACACCAGGGCCACCCCCAGGGCGACCCTCAATCAGACCTTACAGGGAGGAGATAAGACGGGGGGGGGGGGGGGGGGGGTAGAAAACTATTAGGATATAAGTCACCTCTGTGGAAACAGAATTCATGATTTGAAGCAGGACAAACCCGGTCTGAAAAGAAGCTAGGTTTATGCGCGCCTAGAACAGTCAGTTGCACATTAAATAGCAGGGGGGAGAAAAATATTTTAAAACTGAAAACAAATCTTTTCTTCTTTTCTTTTTTTGACAAAAAAAAAAAAAGCACACGCAAGCTTGGCAGCCAGATTCGTATTTCTTTATTTATTTGCTTTGGTTTTTCTTTTTCTTTTTTTATGAATGCTTTAAAGGAAGAAGACATTTATAGGAGTATTATACATAAGGACTGTTGTTGCACATGTACCATAGCTTCACAGTTTGTTCTTCAAAGGTTTTGTTTACAGCACTTCCACCTTGGTTTCTGTCAAACAGCCGTAGGTGTTGTGTACGTTATCTGTGCTCAAGCGTTCTCGCTAGCTTACATAATCAGCTGTGGAAGCATCAAAACCAAGAAAAGGTTACGAGTGCCTCGCGCTGAATTATTAAATACATGGCCATATCAAAGTATTATATTGAATACGTTTGACACAAAATTGTATCGTTTTGTTGAGAATATCAAAGCATTTAATAAGAAATTGAATCGATTCGTGCTTATGCAGGGAAAGTGTTTAAATCCACCACACCTTTTAAGAGGTGGTTTGAAATGTACACCCTTTGTTGTGTGATTGTGCTGTATCGATACTTGGCTCAAAGCATGGTCGACACACATATAATGCTCAAGAGCAGTTTTTAGCTGCAAGTATCCTGCAGAACAACTACCCCAACATTCAGCACTTTAGTGTTTTCAGTACGTCGATGTGGAGTCGTGTTGTTTTCAGTGGGTGAGAAGGTAGGCAGTGATCTCAAAGTCCTTGTACTCTGTGATCTAGAATATTCTCCACCCTTCTCCCCGGGTTTCTCCTTTACCCAGGCTACACTGTATCTCTGCCTGATTCGGAGTCTTTTGTCCGTGGATGCAGTGGCTAAGACGCTGTCGCTGCTGATTCCCAATCAGATATTATTCGAGGGAGAATGGTGGACGACTGCCCCCTGCTGTCCCTGTCTCGTCGTTAATTGTAGGGACTGCAGAACAAATCTCCGATTGTTGTCTTGCGTGGTGTTATATATTTGTTGGGACGTTTCGAAAACGGTTCACTAATCCGATTCCAACCGTTCCGATTTCCCACTTCGTTTCTTTCAACCGTGCTAGGGTGGTAGACGTCAGTCACTTATCGGCCAGACCGCTGCTTGACCCGTGGCTTACGGAGACACTCATTGGCTGAAGTGGTACAGCGCAGAGGGCAGCTCTCCCCTCCTGCCCAGTAGGAGTGGAGGCCGATGAGTGAGGATAGGAAGCCATCCCGGTTTGTGTCGGCAGCTCAGGGAAGGGAACAGAGAACGGTCGGCGTGCCCGCACAGGAGGAGCGTGTCGGCGACGTGCTTGTCTGCAAACGCGCTCGATACGGTCCGTAGGTTGGACTTGTCCGTAGCGTCTGTCTGTCTGTTTCATGTGGACACTGGACAGAGCTTGTCTGAGCGGTGGCCGTCTTCACGTGGCTCGAGCCAAAGAAACACGTGTACATCTTTTACCGTTTGTTCTCCCTCAGCGGAGCATCCTGGAATCATCCGTCTTTCTCTTAAAAGCATGTGCAATCCAGCTTATTATCTTAGCTATGGTATGGACCCTCTTCCACGTATAACTGCACCAGACCATGCTGTTACTATACCGCTTTGAACCAATATGCCCCTCATAGACCGTATACGCACGCATAGTACATAGACCTCTGCTGTTCAGATTGATAAGGCTTCTCCTCAGGTGGCTGGCTATCTGATACAAAGGTGTCAGCCTGTGGCAGGCACGCCGAAGACATTCGGACGCTGCCCCCGTATATTTATAGCCCTTGGTCACCGGTGGGTCGTGCTTTCTTACTGTGATTAAAAAGCACAAGTGGATAGCATGAGATAAAGTCCTCCAAGCATGGCCTCCCCCCTCTCCCTCAACCCTAATCCTATAATAGGTCCTTACTCCTTATTTGGTCAGGCGAGGCAGCGCACGTCCATTTACTAACAAACACATGTAAATAAGGGTAGTTCACTAGCAGCTGGGTCCTTTCTACAGCTCAGACGAATACAGTTTGTACAGTACTGTAGTGTCAATAATTAGAAGGACGAGTTCTAAATGCTTCTCAGGCGCAGCAACTAGTGTGTGCAGGAGATATAGCCTAAGAAAATCTAAATGTGTGTGTCTGCGTGTGGGTTTGTGCGAATGACGCGTATATTAAGTTTTGGATTGTCTTACGATTGATCTGAGATTTTTAGTCTTTTTTTTTTTGGGACGGCAAGTAATACACGTTGATGACATAGGAACTGTGTGTATGGGAGAGGGACAATCAATCGCTTGTTTAAGTCTATTCGTTGTTCTTTGTGTGTGCATTTTTATTTGGTGTCTTATCTGGTGTGTATTGACAGAGTTATGTGGCTTTAGTTTCCTCAGAGAAAGGGAAAACAGAATAGTTCAGTGTGTTAGTTACTGTGTCTTACTTTCATCTTCAGGGAATGGGGAGTAGTGAGGTCATCAGAGGGAGGGGCTACATCCTTTAACGCTCTAACATTACTACGGCAACAGGCTGTCAATTTGATGTTACACACTGGCCCACAGCGGTCTGGACGGACGTTTCCGATGATAACCTTTGGTTCTTATCGTCTAAGGCTCATCCCCAGAGCAACAAAATGCACCAACATGTACTGTAGACCCCAATGGGAAGGCTGAAGCCGGAAAAAAAAGACATATAGTAGAAAAAATATATATAGTGGTCTTGTGCAACCACCTGGCTAAAAATAATATGGCGATGGGATTCACAGCAGAAAGAGTGGCTATGTAACCTGTACCTGTAACAATCTGCCAGGAAATGGAACCAGACCTTAAGATAAAACAACCCCTAGGTCATAGAGATTATTTTTTTATGTTCGATGCTTTAATGTAGTATGAGTTGCAGGACGATAGATGGATTTTTACTTTTATTTCACCATGCTGCATTTTTGTCTGTTAACATGTATCAATGTATAGATTGACAAACAGAAGCAATTTATTTGTATTGTGTGTGCTTAGCGAGGGACAGCTCTAAAGCGAATGCATTGGTGGACTACGTTCACCCTGTGAAGACGCCCTAGTGAGAGTCTAAGATCTCCTGTATGTACATAGTTTGACCTTTGTATATATTTATGGTTGTGATCACCTCTGCCTTTTTTTTTTTTTTTTTTTTTTTTTTTTCGTTTTTGCAGGCATTGCTAACTGCACTGTGCTTGAATCTGAATTTAGACAAGATGTACAGCTTCGGTCTTAAATGAAATGACAATGAAAACAAAAATAATTAAGAACGGTAAATTACACTTCCCTGTATTGGTCTTTATTGTTGTTATTCATGACTTGGAAAAGCTCACTGGGTAACCGTGTGAAGGGGTAAGGTTTACGTTACAGATTTGTGAAAGCCTCTTGAAATCCAGGCAGGAAAGTTATACATTTACAATCAGCATTATATTCTCCAACCGAATGAAATATAAATATGTAAGAGCAAGTTATATACAAACATAAAAAAAAAATGTCCATAGGAAAGATAATAACATGTCCAGAATCCTGTGCAATAATAAAGCACACAGACCCATCTTCTATCGATGAGACTTGAGGTGTCCATTTACAAAACATTACATTATAATGTACAATGCATGAATTTACTCCATGTCTTTTGGGTGCCCTACAGCAAACCACCTTAGCGCCATCTTTCTATAAAGTAATCTAATTTACAGTACAACAAACCCAAGTTCAGGGCAATGGCGGTGGTAGAGGCTATAGAGATCAGTCCATTCTAGAGTGAGGGGCTTGAATATGATGTTCGGTGAATGATTAACGAGCAGTGTATCTCCCTTTTAATATAAATACCTGTGAAATGTGAGGACGGATATTTCAAATACAAAGCATGAGATGCGAAAACATACAAACATACATGCATATGACACAACCACCCAGTGCTCTACAGTACAGTACAATGGGTCTTTAGAGAGTGAGACATCTATTCTGCAGACCCTGGTGAGACAGTACAAGGGACTGGCCTTCCACAAACCAATGGAGACGAGTTTAACAAGATCCCACTGCTGCCTTGCCTGGTCAGGCCCATAGCCAGGTGAGTGTCTATGCCTCGTACCTGTAAAGTTCATAGCACCCCCACACACACACACTTTCAAATTCCCACATTTGGACCAGACATGGAGTTTAATAATTTCTCATCAGAGAGTCCAGTTCTCCATGTGGGGTGTCAAGATAACTGTAGGTGCTGCAACATCCTCCACTTCCTTGCCGTCTTCTGAAATTCACTTGGTTCACCTCAGTCCGAATAGTTTACATCTATTTAGAGTTGGAGGCTCACATTGAAGTGACGCTTGCTTCAAACCACAGGGGGGGCGCTATAAAGCGTCCCCATGCGAATCCTCTCCCCTGCTGCGGTAGGGACTGCGCGGGGGCCCACCTGGGGAAACAAACAAACGAGAAGGAGCTGTCAACCCGAGTCAGTCCACTCCACACCACAGGGTGCTGCTTATTCTCCACAGCCACACAGCGGGGAGGAGACGCGCTGCCTCAACAACCCTGTCTCGCTGCTGTGGTGACTCCAGCGGGCGTCAGCACTAAATCAAGTTCCCTCTTTGCCCAGTCGGCACAAACATGTCCTTTCCAGTCAAACCATACGGGCTGCGTTCCATACTCCAGGGGGGCCTGTCACCAATCCTCCCTGTGGATATTGCGACGAGGTAAATGTGTGTATAACGTGTGTGCGTGGCACTGGGTAGTCCTTACCTTCCTGACACGTGAGTCCGAGCCAGCCGTTGAGGCAGGTGCAGCGGCCGTTGCGTCGGTCGCAGTGCGCGCCGTTGTCACACTGGCAGCCCTCGGTGCAGTCGGGCCCATAGCGGTTAGCTTTGCAATCTGCAGACACACCGAAATAAGCGCAACCACAGCCCCGATTAAGCCATCACTTTCAAATGGTATACTGTCAGATAGAAAAGCGCTAGCGCTAGCATTCCTACGACAAGAAAGTGGATGTTCTGCAGTAAATAAAAAAAAAAGCATATAATTTCTCGTCAATTTCCATTCCTACTGCGTAGTTCTTACCAGTGTCACAGCGTGTACCGGTTTTCCCTGAGGAACAGAGGCACCTGCCCGTTACTGGGTGACAGGGAGAGCCCTCGTCACAGTCACAGACCTTAGCACAACCCTGGCCGTACATGCCCTGCTCACACTCTTAAGACACACGTGACAGGAAAGAGGGTTAGGGTTTGTGTGGGTGAAACAGGACAAAAAGGTAATATAAAGTATACATTTGCATTTGTCTTTAAATCTATGGAAATAAAATGCTTGCATGTAAGTCATTAACTTCTATGTCAGACATCCGACAACCTTGCATTACAAATAAGGTGTCTACATATGACCAAACAGTCGTACGTATGCCACAGTGCAGTACATGTCCTGCGTGCTGGTCTACCTCTGTTGCAGCGGGCTCCATGGTAACCCAGAGGGCACACACACTGTCCGGAGGCTGGGTGGCAGGACGCTCCGTTCATACAGTCACACTGGAGCTGGCACATAGGACCATGGAGACCAGCCGGACACGCTGCCAACCGGGAACAGATGGGACACGTTAAATGAAGGTGGTCGGCTGTTGATCTGCTAGTATCTGTACTGGCTTTATCTGCTTGTGTCAGTAGTTGCTTTATCGTTGTAGCCTACAATTTCCCTGTTCAGTGTAGTTTCTTTCTCTATAAAGGCTGCTCCTACCGTGTTCACAGGCGTGTCCGTAGTAACCAGGGCCACACTGACAAGTGCCTGTCACCTTGTCACAGGTGCCGTTGTTTTGACAGCCACACTGGAGCTGGCAGTTTGCCCCGAACATCCCCGCAGGACATCCTGACACACGAAGTTATATTGAGCTACAGAGATACTGACACAACTAACAGTAACACCTGCATTTTAGGATGAGGGTATAACATTTCCTATATCCATGCCTGCTAATATGCTCCCTCACCTGTGTTGCATTGGGGACCAGTCCAGCCCAGGCTGCAAGTGCAGTTCCCTGACGCAGAATCACAAACACCTCCATGGCTGCAATTACAGCGCTGGGTGCAGTCCACCCCAAACCAGCCTGGAGCACAGCCTGTGGTGGACAGTAGCACATCAGAGGAATGGAGAAGCATGCTCTCTAAAAATCCACCTGGGAGACTGTTAAAAGTTGACAGGCGTACCATGTGAGCAGTCCTCTCCACGTCGCCCGAGGCTGCACACACAGCGGCCCGAGACGGGGTCGTTTTGTGCCCCGTCTCCACACAGAGCCACCTGGGCACAGTCCAGACCGTAGCGCCCGGCAGGACAAGCTGTCGATAGGACCAAGAGGTTACTACAACTACTCCCCTCGTTTTAGGACGCTCAACTGAGATATGCATAGTGGTGTCTGAGAACAACTGACTTCAAGTTCAGACGCCTTCCGTTTCGGGATCTTTATTCAGAGAATGCATTGAGGTAAGCTGTGTGTACTCACTGACGTTGCACTGGGGCCCTATAAAGCCGGCAGGACATTCACAGGTGCCAGCGGTGGGCAGACACTTCCCCCCGTTCTGACACTGGCACTCTCTCTCACAGTTGGGCCCATAGCGACCGTTGGCACACTCTGGAAAAACATAAACAGATGGCACCATTGTTTTATGATTTCAAATACATCCCCTAAAACCCCCCAAGCTTTTAGAGAAAAGGTTTTTCTGGGTAAGTTAACATTCCTCTGAATTGACTTCATCTTTGCCCCAGAAGTAATAAAACAATGCATCATTTGTTGTGGCCATACAAGGAGAAACAGGCACTTACTCTTGTCACATTTTGGGCCGTGGAATCCTGGGCCGCAGTAGCACACTCCTGACACCGGGTGGCAGAGCTGGTTTTTCTTAGAGCACTGGCACACCTGGTTACAATTCAGCCCAAACGTTCCCGGGAGACAGGCTATCAGAGAGAGAGAGAGCGAGAGACATGTTTCATAGATGGAAAAATGTCAATGCTACAAATCAATTCCAAGAGTGAATCTATACAGGTCGAGGACAGAGGCCTGAGAAGGTGCTCACTCTGTTCACAGCCGTTGCCGGTGAAGCCCGGCGGACAGCCACACTCCCCGGACACGTGGTGGCAGGATGTGCCGGGAGGACACCCGCAGCGCTGCACGCAGCCCTCCCCGTAGGTCCTCGGCAGACACGCTGCAGGACACAAACGGAACGCCCCATTAGTCACAATATGGTTTCGCTTCCTCAATGTCCAACGTCATTCATCTCACCATAAACAGATATGTTTAAAAGAGCTTTGTGACGTTAACATTGGACAGCTGCTTCCCTGCGAGTCTTGCAGGGGAATATGATCACGTCCCTGGCAATGTAATTAAAAGGAAACTCCAAATATAGAGTATAGTATTCCAGGCACCGTTTGATAACATGGAGCGAGGGACCACCTTTGTCACACAGCTTGCCCCTCCAGCCCGCCGGACACTGGCAGTCCCCGCTGACGTGGTGACACGGAGCTCCATGGCCACACTGGCAGCTCTCCTCACAGCGCGCCCCAAACAGACCCGGCCCGCACGCTGACCCCAGGGACAGAAGGAGGAGGAGAGCATGATCTAATGGGATGACGACACTGTCGCTCTGCCTATAGGTTTTGAAACCAGTCTTCTGTCAATGGATCGTTTTCTGCGGTATAGCTAGATAATGACACACACACAGTATGTTTTACTGAAACCGTTTCGACACAACCGTGTTTTATTTTTCAGTGCAGTAAGGTCAGTAAAGTCACATAGTTTGATCACCCCGTTTGCCTCCCTGTCTTACCTTTCTCACAGTGGACTCCCACCCATCCGGGTCCACAGTTACACTGACCCGTCTGCCGGTCGCACTGCCCTCCGTTCTCACACACACACTGCTGCTGGCAGTCTGCTCCGAACCGGCCCGATACACACTCTACACGGATACACAGACGCGGCAGGAAAGACAAGTCAGCTGGTTGAAAGAATCCACATGTGAAAGGGAAAGCAAGCGTAATGGCTTGTCTGCTGAACATAGCAGGAACCCGCTCCAAAGCGCTGTGGTCGGAGAGTACCACCCGTAGGTGCCAGCTCTGGCATCGACCACAGCGCTTTGGAGCGGGTTCCTGCTACAGAGGCTGAGAGCGGGACCCAGCAGTGGGATCAGGGCTTTCCTGTGTGAGTGAATGCGTTGAGAATGGCTAGGCCATCAAGAGCCTCCACAAGGCAGCAGGATAGGATGACGTATTCAGGGTGAGGAGGGGGAGAGAGTGGAGGGGGAGTGGAGGTGTGGGGTCCACAGCGAGACATTAACAGGGCAAATAGGAGACCATGGTGTGTGCCAGGCTGTCTGCGGTTTGCAGAGACCAGCACACTGCAGCACACACGCATAAAGACCGCATCTAGCGTCTGCACAGGGTGCTACACATCCTGCTCGTGAACAGCAGGAGTCTGGCCAAAACCAAATGAGCTCACAGAGCAAACGAGGAGACAGACTTCTGTATTTCCAGCGCCTACAATAACAGGCACAGCCTTTTATTTCCGGTAACACTACTTTGTCCAGTGTAGCCAAGTTCGTTAGGGATTTCCACAGACGTTCTGGCAAAAGGCTCCACATATGTGTAACAATATGTTCTGGATAAAACGTTCAGTGAGATGACTTTGGGTCTGTTTTTTATAGTTCATGAGTTGTGCATTTACTAGATTAACTATCTATGTCAAAGAAATGCAGTTTGCCCTGTTCCTCGGTTAAGACTTACCCAGCTCACAGGCTGTGCCCATCCAGCCACGGGCACACGTACACTTCCCATTGGTCCTGTTGCAGGTGGCTCCGTTCTGGCACATACATCGCTGGCGACAGTCCGCACCGTAGAAACCTGACGGGCATTCTGGTAAACAAAACAATGAAACAAGATGATCCTTCTAGAATACTTTTTACTAATAAGTAACCTAAAAAGCTGTGTATGGCATCAAATATATTGTGATGTTCTAATATATTGAATCAACTCTCCATTTAAAATAATTAGAACAGCTGTTTATCCAAGTTCTGTCAAGTTTTTTGTTTGCAATGTGAAGGTTAAATGTATGTTTGTACATACATACGTATATGTACTGTACATGTAAATGTGTGTTAGTGTTACTGTGTTCATCCAAACTCACCCAGTGTGCAGTTGGGTCCAGTCCAGCCCGGTGTACACCCACACTGCCCGCTCGCTGGGTGACAGCTGCCGCCGTTACGGCAACCACAGGTTTGGGTACATCCGTCACCATAGAAACCAGTAGGGCAGGCTGCCAGGAAGAATAAAACAATCAAAGCCTCAAGTGATATTTTCCTTTATAAACTCACTGAACTATATAGGAGGATAAGGAGTCATCTACAAAGCTGGTAAACCTCAGTATTGTAAAAGTGGATGAAGGCTATGGGGTTTAAAAAAATATTTCCTAAGACATAGCTCAAAACCTATGCAATTATAAATAGGTTTTTAATAGATTCTGGCAGTTGTTGTGGACTTATTTGGGGGGAATATCTTTCGATCTAAATGTCCTGTATACATAACACAAAGTACCGTAACGTGAATTGGGTTTGCGTGCGAGACTCACTGAAGTTGCAGCTCGGGCCGATCCAGCCGGCAGAACAGGAACACACTCCGTTGACGTGGTTGCAGCTCCCGCCGTTCAGACACATACACTTCCCCTGGCACTCCTGGCCATAGAAGCCTTGTGGACAGGCTGCAGCAAACAAACACACACGCACAGACAAAGACACATTCAGGATTTACTTTTACTTAATAATGGAGAGAGCACCTAGAGGACTTTATGGCGACAGACACAATTTTTTTAATTCCTGCTTATGTGTAAGTTGGCAATATCTGTGCTTTGACAATTCAGTCAGACTTATAACAGTTTTGGGTTCAGTGCTGAGGCGTCCTCTTACGTTTCTCACAGAAGGACCCGGTCCAGCCCAGCTGACAGGTGCAGGCTCCACTCACATGGTCGCATGACGCATGGTTGTCACACTGACAGCGGTGGCGACAGCCCAACCCATAAGTACCCTCTGAGCACTCTGTGATAAACACAAGGTTCAAATCCAAACGTCAAAGAAACACCAAAATGGCCACTAGCTACTGAAAGAAGTCCTAGCAGCACGTCCATAAAATAATAAAACAGTAAAACCGGTACATGACAGCCACCGGAGAACACAGACAAGCACCCACTCGCAGCCAGGGAAGGGACCTATCCTAACTACGTACTCTGATGGCAGCGTGTCCCAGTGTAACCCGCCTCACAGTAGCAGCGGCCCGTCATGGCGTCACAGCTCCCATCGCCATTCCTGCAGTCACATGCCTCCACACAGCCCACACCCCAGTGGCCCGAATCGCAGGCTGCCATGGAAACCGCCAAGCAGCGTGTCAGCCAACGAGATCGGAGAAAATTTCAAATCGAGAAGGGTATTAGGATATTAGATACATGTTTTTCGTTCCTTGTCAGAGGATAAAACATTGGTTTGTGAAATGGGACAATGTCGCTCTGCGTTACCTTTCCTACAGTTGTGTCCCGTCCAGCCTGCGGCACAGCTACAGAGTCCAGTGACCGGGTGGCAGCGCGCGTTGTTCTCACACACACACTTCAGCAGGCAGCCCTGGCCGAAGCGACCCGTCGGGCATGCTATATCACACACACACACACACACACACAAACTGAGTGATTTATGAAGCAACAACAATCAAAGCTACAGACTTTGTAGACACACCAAGTCGTAAAGCAAGTTCCCGTGACACTCTGGTGAGGTAATTACAGTTTACCATCTAAGACTATTTTGAGAGAAACCGTTTTTTACAGTGGGATAACATTTGCTCCTTCTCAGTGTAAACAGGGGCTTCCAGAGGGGTGGGGAGAGAGTATTTATGAGGCCGATTCAGCAGAGGGAGCATGGACTAACGGCTGAAGCAATGGGCCAATAGAGCAACTATTCCTTTGGCTTCTGTCATACGGGCCTATTTCTAGTCAAGACTACAAGGAATGTGTTCTGGCGACCACCGAATGAAAATGGTGAGAAAGTCCTTAATACTCAATTCACTTCAATGGGGTGCTTTTTAGATAGGATCTAGAATATTGTAATGGAGCAAATGTAACCTAAGGATGTCCAGAATCCACATAAAAAATAAAAGAATTCTATTCGATACCGACCATAGCTGTGTGTGTTATAAGGTGAGCAGCAGGAGGGACCGCGGCAGGCTACTCACCGTTCTGGCAGAGCCGGCCCATGTACCCTGGAGGGCAGGCACAGGTCCCGTTGTGTTTGTTACACACTCCTCTGTTGTCACACGTGGGACAGCTCTCCTTACAGCCCTGACCCCAGGAACCCTCCGGGCACACTGGAGAAAGAGACACCACACCATCATTCTTCATGATCCTCCTTATTATCATCAATGCCGAACTCCCACACACTGTATATTCCAAGCTAAATTAAACATTAGGTCTAGCTTGTATTGGAACACGTTTCATTGTATATGTTTTACAGACTAGTCATTTTGTATCTTATTGTCTGGTATTTAAAGGTAAATAAATGAGGAGCTGTCTACTTACGGTTCTGACAGTGTTTTCCTGTCGTTCCGGCTGGGCACAGACACTGGCCTGTCACCTTGTCACACAGGGCCCCGGTGCAGTTACAGGGCTGGGCACAGGCTGCCCCGAACCTGCCCTCTGGACAGTCTGAGGGACAGAGCCAAGGGGGTCAGACACACACACACACACACACACACCTAGTCAACCCTAAGGCCTCAGAGACACACCAACACATACACACATACACAGAAATCCCTAGACCTTAGGACACAGAGACACACCAACACACACACACACATACACAGAAATCCCTAGACCTTGGGACACCGAGACACACCGACACACCCACTAAACTAGATTAACCTACTTGGCGGCACAGAGGGCCCTGTCTCCCTACCTTGTTCACAGTTGTCTCCGCGGCGACCGTTGGGGCACTTGCGCTGGCACTGTCCCGTCACGTGGTCACATGACACACCCGGCGGGCACGTGCACTTCTTTTCGCAGCCGGCGCCATAGTAGCCGGGGTCACACTCTGAAAGAGGGTCAGAGACAGGAGAGCATGAGATCCAGTCTAAACAGCTTAGCGTTACATAACGCGCAAATCCCCTGGCGTCTGACTTAACACGTGTTGACGCGGACATTTTTCAGTTCCCCACCGACCACACCGACCTTCCTTACACGTGCCGCCTTGGTAGCCGGGTTTGCAGGCGCAGGAGCCGTGGCGACGGTGACATTCCAGGGTGTTCCGCTGGACGCACCGGCACTCCTCGGAGCAGCCCGGCCCAAAGGCCCACTTAGGACACGCTGCAAGCACACCAGGAGACAAGAAGACGTCAGATCCAGGGTTAAAGGTTAAAGGGTGAGAGGTCAGACTAAGGGTAAAACCAGCCTAGCCTACTCACGCAGGTGGCAGAACCGTCCGTAGAGGCCCGGGTCACACAGACAGGCTCCGTAGGTGCGGTGGCAGCGGCCGTTGTTGGCACAGTTACACTTCTTGTTGCACTGCTTCCCGTAGAAGCCCTTGGGACAGCCTGGAACAAAACAACATGACATAGCACAGGTTCTGGAACCGCTGGCATTAAGTGCTCATGAGATCATGTTATGTACAAATTATGGCTGCTTTGACATGGTAAACCATGCGAAACGTGCATCTGTTTTTGGTGTGTCTGGATCTTAGCACTGTGACTCACCGTCCTGACACAGGTCTCCGCTGACTCCGGGCGGGCAGCGGCAGTTCCCGGTAACCGGGTCACAGGCAGCACCGTTCTTACACTTGCAGGCAAAGGAGCAGTTCTTCCCAAAGTGTCCCTCGGGACAGGCTGTTTGGCAGAGGCATGGCAGGGTTAACCAAGAAGGTTTACCTTTTATGTCTGGGAGACTGTTATGAATGTGTGTGTACGTGTTCAAACAAAGAAATAGCAATTGTATCTATTGCACTTAGCTGTTTTAGAGTGGACTGTGTGTGTGTGTGTGTGTGTGTGGGTGTGTGTGTGTGTGTGTGTGTGTGTGTGTGTGTGTGTGTGTGTGTGTGTGTGTGTGTGTGTGTGTGTGTGTGTGTGTGTGGGTGTTTGTGTGTTCGTGTTCAAACAGAAAAATATCAATTGTATCTCAATAGCACACGGCGGTTTAAGAGTGGACTGTGTGTGTGCGTGTGTGTTGCGCTCACTTTGGTTGCAGACGAGGCCTGTCCATCCGTCAGGGCAATCACAGCCTCTCCCCCCGGGGCTGCACTGCCCTCCGTTGGAGCAGTCTTCACACGTCACACTGCAGTCGTGGCCAAACGTGTCGTCCAAACACACTGTGGAGGAAACAGAGACTATCGGTGATTTAGCCCTGCATCGCACCCTACACTTTGTGTTGCGGCTTACAAGTACACACACCAACGACTGTGCTTTCCAAACTCATTTGAGATCACGCAACTAGTGTCTTTTGCGATGTTGTTGAATTCCATCGGTCGGCCTGTAACGGTTGTTGAAACCCCCGAGCAGAAACTGCAGCCACTCCAGGAGATGAGTCCTAGTAACGGCTGGTGTCAGATGAAGTCAGCAGAGCTTGACGTAATGCAGAGCAGAGCTGGTGGCTCCCGGCCACACTGCACCCTCCTTCTCCTCCACCACAACCCAAATCCCAGCCTACTGCCTCTACCTATCAGCCTCCCCATAACAGGAGAGTTATGCTTTGGAGAACTATGTAGCCTGTAGTAGACAGAAAAGCCCGCTCTGAGCTCTGTATCTCCAGTCGATACCTCGACTTTCCACTGACCAGACACACAAGTAATCAGATATAGGATTTCTCGTCAAGCTAGGCGGCAGAAAACGTGTTATGCCAAGTGATGCAGGCCAGTGGTATAGTTCAGCAAACGTCTTTAAGCGCGTCTCTCGGTGAGTACGCGAGGCGAGGGAACATACCGAACTTCTCGGCCAGCGTGCTCTCGGCCCGCAGCTCGCCCTGGTCGTCCTCGTAGTCGTCGTAGCGCTCCAGCGCCTGGCCGTAGTCCTGGAGCAGGGTGAGCTGGGGCCGCGGCAGGGGCAGCTCCATGGCGCTCCCGCTGGACAGCGCCTCCACTGCATCCTCCAGAGCTGGTGGGAAGGGAAACCGGGAAGGGAAGGAAGAAAAGAGGGCATACGGGGTAAAAAATAAGAAAGAAAACAAAAAAAGGGAACGAGTGAGAAAAAGAGAGAAGGAATAGGAATATGGCAACCCGGAAGAGTCAATGACACAGCGGAATGTGAGGCTGTGCTCCCCTGAACCACAATTACATTCCACCCCAGTGTGCTCAGACTCACGTATGCAGGAGCGCCGGTCATCGTCCAGGCGGAAGCCCCGGCGACAGAAGCACTGGAAGGAGCCGGCGCTGTTCTGACACGTGTGGTCGCAGCCGCCGTTCGCCGCCAAACACTCGTCCACGTCTGCGCGACAACAGAGAGTCACATACTACGACTGAACCCCACAGCAGAGAGTCACATACTATGACTGAACCCCACAACAGAGAGTCACGTACTACGACTGAACCCCACAGCAGAGAGTCACATACTACAACTAAACCCCACAGCAGAGAGTCACATACTACGACTGAACCCCACAGCAGAGAGTCACATACTACAACTGAACCCCACAGCAGAGAGTCACTTACTACAACTGAACCCCACAACAGAGAGTCACTTACTACAACTGAACCCCACAACAGAGAGTCACATACTACAACTGAACCCCACAGCAGAGAGTCACGTACTACGACTGAACCCCACAACAGAGAGTCACGTACTACGACTGAACCCCACAACAGAGAGTCACATACTATGACTGAACCCCACAACAGAGAGTCACTTACTACAACTGAACCCCACAACAGAGTCACATAGTACAACTAAACCCCACAGCAGAGAGTCACATACTACAACTGAACCCCACAGCAGAGAGTCACGTACTACAACTGAACCCCACAACAGAGAGTCACTTACTACAACTGAACCCCACAACAGAGAGTCACATACTACAACTGAACCCCACAACAGAGAGTCACATACTACAACTAAACCCCACAGCAGAGAGTCACTTACTCCAACTGAACCCCACAACAGAGAGTCACTTACTACGACTGAACCCCACAACAGAGAGTCACATACTACAACTGAACCCCACAACAGAGAGTCACTTACTACAACTGAACCCCACAACAGAGTCACATACTACAACTGAACCCCACAGCAGAGTCACTTACTACGACTGAACCCCACAGCAGAGAGTCACGTACTACGACTGAACCCCACAACAGAGAGTCACTTACTACAACTAAACCCCACAGCAGAGAGTCACTTACTACAACTAAACCCCACAGCAGAGAGTCACTTACTACAACTAAACCCCACAGCAGAGAGTCACTTACTACAACTAAACCCCACAGCAGAGAGTCACATACTACAACTGAACCCAGAGAGTCACATACTACAACTGAACCCCACAACAGAGAGTCACTTACTACAACTAAACCCCACAGCAGAGAGTCACATACTACAACTGAACCCCACAACAGAGTCACATACTACAACTGAACCCCACAGCAGAGTCACTTACTACAACTGAGCGCCACAACAGAGTCACATACTACAACTGAACCCCACAACAGAGTCACATACTACGACTGAACCCCACAGCCGTGGACCAAAGAGTCCATACAAACATGAATGGAGGGCCTTTGCTCGAGCCAAAATAGCAAAATGGATGTTCTAGAATAGTCCTTTTTTATTTATTTATTTATTTATTTTTACAGTTTTGGCATCCTTCCAGAATCAACAGGTATAAATAGCTGTCGGCCCCTAAAAGTGACGGGGTTATTCACTTATTTCTGAAAGCGGAGCATACCATCACAGCTGCAGCCGTCAGAGTTGAGGCGGTAGCCCGCTGCGCAGTAGCACTCGTAGCCCCCCGGGTAGTTGGTGCAGTCCTGTTCACAACAGGAGCCCCCCTCTTCACACTCGTCTTGGTCTGCCAAGCAAAACAAATACACACACACACACACACACATAGATGAACTACGAGAACAGTATTCGCGTTGGCCTCCCACCGCAAGCACATTTTCAAATAGTTCAGACCCGAGGTTATCCTTGACGTTTACCGATACAGGTCTTGAGGTCATCGTCGAGTTGGTAACCTTGGTTACAGGAGCAGACGGGACCGTTGTTGGAGTGCTGACAGAGGTGGGAACAGCCGCCGTTGTTACTCTCACAGCTGTTCACGATCTCCATTTCAATACCTGTGTGACACACACACACACAGTTAATGCAGAACACATTCTAACATCACAGAATTGTTCATCAAACGTTCAGGTCAACTCATCGTACAGTGACAGCTACATCTAGTAGAACCACACAAAAAGTCTTAAAGTCTTTACAAATGTGTGTTCAATCCCGCTCCCAAGATGAAGCACAACAAAATGTCTAGATAAGGAATGGATCCCTGTTGATTGTGTTCATCTCCGTCTCAGGGAGCAGGGTCCACACTCACGATAACACTGGCGTCCGTCCGAGCCCAGCTCATAGGCGGTGTTACACACACAGGCATAGGATCCCAGAGTGTTGTGGCAGCCATGAGCACAGCGGGCCCCCTCCGTGTCACACTCATCAATGTCTGGAGGGAAACAAGGAAGGCTGCCCACTTCAGACTCCAGAGTGAGAGATTATGGGTGTGTGTGTGTGAGAGTGTGAGTGTGTGTGTGCCGCGTCTGTGACTTACCCTCACAGGTCTTGTTGTCCTCTGCCAGCAGGTAGCCAGGCTTACAGTCACAGTGGGCCAAGCCCATGTCCACCCGACAATCGTGCATGCACCCTCCATTCTGCACCGCACAGGGGTTCAGCACTGTGACACACAGAGACACACCCCCACTTTGTGACCCCGCTGTCAATCAACTCCTACTACCATTTCACTGTACAATGCATTCCCCTTTGACGGTAATACAGTCAACGTAATTTAAAATTATGAATATAGAGTGGACAGTTATGGAGAACGTTGAATTACAGTCCAGACCATGTGTTGCACATTAGAAAGCAGCGTGAGCTGTGTGACGAGGCTTATCCCTGAACCTAGTGTGTGTCCTAGAACAGTGTGTGTGTGTGTGTTCTCTCCAAGCATAGTGTTTGATTTGTGCTAGCGCAGTTCAAAGTGTTCGACTTGTCTGCCTGTCCAGCAGCTGGAGCGGGAATCCTTCAGCACGGCAAATAATGAGAGGATGTGGTTCGCTGCCAACTATCACAACCCGAACGCGCCCGAAAGAAACTCATTATTAATACAATCATAATCTCCCCTCCCTCAGAGATGACCGCCTGAGCGACCTCTGACCCCAGAGAAAAAAGAGAGAGAAAGAGAAAGAGAACAATCAGGGGGAAAGAGAGAGACGGCAAAGGAAGGGACAGAAAATTGAAGGGATTAAGCAAATATAAAGAAGATTGCTTCTAATTTCATCTAATTGGTCCCATGAAAAGATACAACGTGTACCCCTCTGCAGACATGCTGTAGGATCAACACAATCATCCATTTAGACTTGTTATGAGGGAAACCAAATGACACCCTCCATCTAATAATGCAATTGTCTCCCCTCAGCTCTGGTGGCCTTGTGTTCCCAGGTTCTTCCTAGTCAATGTGTGTGTACGTGTGCTGCTCAGAATGCTCGGAGCTTTAGAGGAGAGAGATAGAGAGGAGAGGGAGGGAGGGAGAGAAGAGAGAGAGAGGAGGGAGAGGAGAGAAAGAGAGAGCGAGAGAGAGAGAGGGGGCGGGGGGCCCTTACGTTTGCAGCGTTTGCCGTCCTCCTCCAGGGCGTAGTTGGCCTTGCAGCGGCAGCGGAAGTGGGCGGGCGACTGCTGCACACAATACTGCTCACAGCCCCCGTTGCTGATGGCACAGGAGTGGACGGCTGGACGCGGGGGGGTGGGGGTGGGGGGGGGGGGGGGGGGAAGACGACAACAAAGGGGTTTTCAGAGATAAAAAAAACAGAGAGACACGGTCAGACAGACAGACAGGCGAGGCATTCCATTAGGTTCCCACACACACATCCCATCGCGTCTCCCATTCACCCTTTAGCTGCTGTTCTCATGGCCTCCGCTGTGACACCGACCCCTACAACCCTCGGCGAATCGCCACGGCTCGTCAAAAGCCCATCAGGCCGTGCGCCGCCAGCAATCACACAGCGGAGGCGGGCGGCCAATCCTCCGTGGCGGCCCAGGACACTCCTGAGCTGATGAGGCCAGGGCCAGGCCAGCGCAATCATCCCCGCTCCCCCTCCGCCGCCTGCCCTCCCTCGGCCCCCCCCCCCCCCCAGCACTCGATGAAAAGCCGGGCCGGGCTTTGATCTCCTCGGGGAGACAGACACACAGATGGGTGGATAGATAGCTTCGGCAGCAGGTGGAGTGCCAAGACGGCGGCCTGATAGAGGCCAGGTCGGAGACAAAGCCCCCATCCGTCAGGAGCCCCTTCAGATGTCTGGAGGGCCTTCACCCATGCCCGGGGCACGTTCCGTGGGATCGGCCCGCCTGATTGACCTCCCCGGCTGGGCACACACTCAGCGGCTGGAGCGGAGCCCAGGGAACAGGGCAAGGCCAGGGAGGCTGGGGGTCATATCGGAGGACACGTCTCCTGTTCTCTCAGTCCCTTTGTTCTCTCAGGCCTCTGCATGGATCGGCACGCAGGGCGCAGCTCTGTCTGTTCCCGTTCCGCGGCTACGCTCGGACCGGATGCGCCGGGGGTTCCGGAGGCGGCCACGCTCCCGTTGAGTTCTCACGGGCCTCCGTCAGCGGAGAGGTATGTGGCCTCGCTGATAAGCATCGCCCCGCCACATGTGCACTGTGATGATTAGAGGGACCTGTCAGTTCCCCTGCTCTGCGGCTGTCAGGAAGGGACACACACACACACACACACTGCTGTCACCGACCTAGCTCTTGTTGTCCCACCTGCACGCCGCCCGAGCCGAGCCAAACGCGTCGCACGTTACGTTTCCATCGGAAAATGTCAGGCAAAGACACTCTGTTTACATTCCTGAGTGTGCAGGATGATCTCGGGTTCTCGAGCCCTGCGGCTGTACAATGTGCCGGGCGTATCGGCGTCGACAGAGACAAGGAACAGGTACTGTGTAAACAAAACCAGAGGCTGAGAGCTAACAGAGTTTTGAGGGCATGAACTAGAGAAGGAGAGCAGTGCCGCTCGGAAACGCCGGTCGACAGGACTCGCATGGGGAACGGGTGAGGGTTTTCTCTTTCTGGTGACCACTCTGGCCTAGTCTCACTTCTGCACAGGTGGTAAGCAATTGTTCTGCACTGTCTGCCCATTTAAAAACAATGTGTGAGTGTGTCTTACTGTGTGATCACCCTGAGGGAACATTAGAGACATACATGAAAAGATTTGCAAGGAACAACAATTCACAGTTCCATCGTTATCGTCAGAAACAAATGACTTTGTGCGAGCTATTATTTATGGGCCATTCTTTGTGGAGGTGAGCTTCTACGTGATCTGTGCCACATAGCCGGCCCCCTTTCTCTCCGTAGCTCACCGAGGCAGGTGCGTCCGTCCACGTGCACCCGGGAGCCCGGGTTGCACTCGCAGTGGTAGGAGCCCCTGGTGTTCACACATCTGTGTTGGCAGCCTCCGTTGTGGACCAGGCACTCGTCGATATCTGCCAGACGAAACAGGGAGAAGGAGACCAGAAATGAGTGCTTAGTATTAGCCCCCCCCGAAAGACTCCCATGCTGACAGCCAGACATGTTTAACTGTGTGGGATGACGATTTGTTCTGTATCTTAAAAGGAAAGGATGATGGACGAGAGTCAAAACGTCTCCACTGAGAGCGACTGCGCCCAAACAAGCAAACTCCCCCATGTGGTAACAACTACTGAATGTTCAAAAGCAAATTAAAATTCCTCCGCTGCCTCTCAGAAAGTGGGACATGGCAAACGGAGATAGCCCCATTGAAGGACAACAAATTAGGCACATTCCACAGCACCGCACCACTATTAAAAACAAACATAGCAGAGGGTTCTTAGTTTGGAAATGTCTTTTTGTGAGGAAATTTGCATGGCCATTTAATCCAAATGTACAACGGACGGCACAGCCCAATTTCCGCTGAAAGGTCAAAGGTCATTGTGTTTTATTAGTTTTGGCTTCACTTAACCGACGGCCCTGAGGCGTCACCGATGCTTCTGTTTGGTCTCCAAACACATTGTAACCAAAAGACGTGTAAGACACCTACGCCCAATATAAACAACAAGGAAAGACAACAAAAGACACTGTCACGGCTCAGTGTGCTGTATGCTGCTTTGTCTCAATGAGAAGAACTCTGCAGTGCTGCTCACTGTCATGATGGTTGTTGCACGGATCACCGTAAAGAGTGGAAGGAGGAGCCACTCCACATTTCAGGAAGCTGAATAACCCAGCGCTGAGAGACCGTTGCCTAGTGCCAGCGTTCGTAACCGTGTCTGGGTGAGATGCAAGTTGTATACAGGAGCATTGTCAGTCCCAGAAATGCTGTATATATTATCTAGTAAGAAATTATTTGAAGTATTCCCCTTTTACCTCTGTTGGAAGAGGTGTTTGTTGAAACAAGGTGGAGAAATATTCGTCTCTGGAGACATTTTGAGGACTAATAATATTATTCTCTCAGCTGTATTCTGTTTCTTTTCTGTCAGTTAACAATGGCGAGAATATGCAATCATTTACAAAGCACTCTTTGTCGAAGGCAAATCCTTTAAGTCGTTTTCTGAACATTTGTCACAATGACAATAACAAACCAAGAGAATAACGGCACCATAAATACACCATTAATGGAATTATAGTGTCATGCCAGTATATCCCGCTCAATGGTGGCTTAACTGTGGCTAACGTGATCAAGCTGCCTCTGCCCACAATAAAGGACAAGGAAGAGATCATAACGAAAGAAAGAAAGAAAGAAAGAAAGAAAGAAAGAAGAAAGAAAGAAAGAAAGAAAGAAAGAAAGAAAGAAAGAAAGAAAGAAAGAAAGAAAAGCCAGGCTACCAGACCCCATGGTTTCACGCCATGGGAGTAACATGCAGCGGGACCCATCCAGACAGGCGAAGCAGCAGCTCAAGCTCAGGGCGGTCACAGCACTCTAACCCTGGCTCTCTTACATCAAGGCAGTACACGGAAACACTAAGAGCCCACCCCTCTCCACTCATTGCAGAGACAGCCTGTCAGGCCTGGTGGCCTCTGCCACAGAAGCCGTGTCCTGGGGCCGCACTGCACCGTTCAAAAGCTTTGGCTTCTTGAAGAAGGCTACACTAGAAATACATGTATGTGGATACAATGTAAACCATATTATTGTCTTTTCACAGTGAACCATGGGGTGGCCGATAGGTCGGAATATATTGAATAGAATGGGTGGTACATTGGAGAATTACAGTGTGGCCTAATACTGTAGATTAGCATGATTCTATCACACCGCTTTTTTTCGTTTAAAATATCTGCTGTGGACAGACCACCTTGATGGGGAAAATATTATCTACTTTGTTCTATTTTATTGTATTCCCTTACAAAGCCTAACCTTGTCTTAAGTTTTACCTGAGCATGAACACCTTCCCTGCTTTGGTAGCACCACAGGGTATCTCCCTCCACCAGTGGAGCCCTGGTCCAACGCTGCTGCCAAGCTTCAGCTCCGACCAGCCTCCCGTTTCCATCCCCTGCTACCCACACGCGGCGGTTTGGCTGGAGTGGCCTTCTGGAGGAAACAACACCCCTGCGGTGCTGCTCCGCTGTGGCAGGAGTCCCACCGGCCCGGTCGCCATGTCTGGAGAACATGACCCACCGCCGGGGAGCCACAGCCTCTACGGGAAGAAGCCCACAGGCTTTCAACCAGCGACCTCTGCCACGGCGCCCACAGACACGCCACGGAGCGGCTGCCTTCTTTTAGTCACGGAAAAACGGTTTGGATGCCGTCGAGTTTGGGGTTTAGATCCAATTATTCCTATTATGACTTCATGGCCCTGCGTAAACAACTGTTTTGAAAACTTTCTCCAGTAGCTAGTTAGTTCATTCCCCACAGCTGAATTCAATCCTTGCTGTACTGACCATGTCTGTCAACTTCTTATCAGGAGTACTGTGCTGTTTGTGTTTCTGATCACGATCCATGTCTCATAATTCCTATTTCATCTAAACGGGAGGCAGGGATAATCTCCGTGCTGATATGAGAGCATGCCTCCCCGACTTTGATTCAGTCCAGGCGGTATTAGTGCAGTGCCCGGCAGGCTGCAGACTGACCCAAAGGAGACAGATAGCAGCAGGCCTGATAACACTGAGACGGTCTGGAACGCGGACCTGGCTGTGGTTGGCTTGATATGACCCATTTAAACGTCAAGTGGGATTAAAGCACCCAAGGACTTCAAGTGCATGCCTCTTTGCTTTAACCACGTCTCTCATGGTAAGGACCTCAAATGTAAACAATGAAATTGGCTCTACAGAAAATACGGGGAGTGAACAAAATGATGGAAAAACTTGGTTACATACATCTCACAAATAAAGTAAATTTTTCGAGCTGAAATTTCAAGTGAGATCTGCGGTTCATATATTGAAATGTTTGGCTTGGAACTTTGATTAATTTAATGGTGTATTTTATATCAGTAAATAACAATTTAAATGAGAAAAACTCACCACAAATGTACTTGTTAGGTTAAGTAGGTAGGAGACTGTCCAACTTTATATTGTTTAGCTTGGCCAGTTCAGTAATTTATAACAAATATAATTTTTATATAACTCTTAATGTTTAAGTTAGAGATGTTCAGTATTGTACTTAATTCTGAAAAATTACCAAATATTTTGTCCACTCTGTGTTATTCCTTAACTAATAGGTTCACCACAGACAGAGGGATTGAAAACAATAATAACACATATAATTGGCTATGCATATAACGCTTACCTGGAGCATGGTAGCCCATGTTGTAGCCACGGTATCCATGGAAACAGTGTGGTCGGTAGCACGGTCGTGTAGGGTAGCGATACAGGTAGTTAGCACCTGAGACCAGGTACCCGTGAGCTCCAAAGTACAGCAAAATCACCAGCCAACAACCCGAAGTCATAGCTCACACTAGCTCAAAGCTTAACAAATCTTATTTCTTTAAAATAAAATCTCTGTGATTCTCATGTATATCCCGAAAAAGTCAATATTGCATCAAGTATAGATTTTTGTTAATCACCTGAACTTAAAAAAAAATGTGTAACCAAGTAGTCCTCCTAAAGTTTCATTAACTGTGACTCCTCTCTTTCTGCATCCCTCTCTTTAGCTCTCTCTCGAAAATGTTCTCTCTGCCTCCTCATCTAAAATGTCCATCACATTAAAGTACCTCCTTCTACCACCTCCCCGCTTCCCCACAGTGCACTCTATCCCCTGACTGAGCATACATCCAACACCACAAACCCAGCATGATATATCACTTTTGACACCGGAGTAGTTTTTTCAACAGCCTTGTGTAAAAGATGTCCTCTTTCCAACTGATTTAGGACTACAGTTGGCCACCGCACTTCCCCTGTCACATCAAACATTCAGGTATAAATTAAATAAATAAAGAGAGATTTATAGCCCAAAGCATCCAGGTATTTGGAATGTGAAGTGAAGAGAGGATTTATTGAATTCATACTTTTCTTTTGATAATGAAAAAGCCCCCAAAGCACAGCCACCAATGGCTTGCCAGATCTGATGTGCCAAAATGAGATAAAAACATCTGAGGTAGGAATGAATAGTTGCCGTGAACCCGGAAACTCTGGAGCGCGGCGGCGGCGGGTTTTCACATCTGCTGCCAACATATACATTCAGACCCCAGCCTCTGGACCGTAGCTTTATAACCCTCGTTACAGTCCTTAGAGAGAACAAGCTATGCTCACGGTCACAAACATTAGGGGGGCTTGAACAAGAAAATACCCATAAATGCCTTTCCGTGACATGTGTCGCCAAGTATGACCGGGCTTTACTCGACGACGGCAGGGCTTTTGCTCTGTCTTACAGACACCCTGAGACATCGTTCCACAGGACAGCACTGCTGCATGCAGTCCCTACTACTACACCACACGGCAAGTCACTGAGGCTGGAGTCCTCCGGTCCAGACAGAGGAGCAGAGACCGACACAGTGGGCTCACGTTTGTCTCATACTAGCAGGTAACGTTCACGCACTCCCACAGACACACACACACACACACACACACACACACATACAAACACACACACACAAACACACACACACACACAAACACACTCACACACTCGTGCACCTGTGGGGTATGCATCTGGTAGGTGGGCAGGCATGCGGAACACAAACACAAACGGGCACTTCCAGGAAATGAGTAGCGCAGAGAGCATCGTGGAGATAAGCTTAGTCCAGACCAATGTCAAAGCGAGGCATGCCAGTCCTATCAACAAAATGAAAACAACACATGGTACAAATCCAGAGTAAAAAAACAAGGAACATGTCAGTTGAACATGTTCGTTGCTGGATGGGGTGGGATTTCCTTAGAAGACCTTTACTGTAACCGGCCTGTCCTGCACAGTGTCACCCAGAGCATGTAATACCTGAGGGTTTCGGAGAACGAGGTGTGATCATGACGGTATGCCCGGTTGCGTGTGTGTTTCTCTGACACGTGTGTGTGTGTGTGTGTGTGTGTGTGTGTGTGTGTGTGTGTGTGTGTGTGTGTGTGTGTGTCACTTTTTCTCACTTTTCCACACTTCTACATCTTACTTTCTGACACTCTCACACACACTTACGCTGACGTCCAGCCCAGGAACAAAAGGCGCCAAACACTCGCCGAGCACCCCTCTACCTTCCTCCCAGCCCTCTACCCCTCTGACCCACTCCTTTGTGCCAGCCATGGCTGCACTGGGTGTGGACACCGCCGTACTCCACTCAGCAGCACAGAGGTTGCCGTGGGCCTCCTCACACTCTCATCCCCACACCCCTCATATCAACACAGCTCATTCATAATAAAGGCCCTTCCAAAAATATGACTGGCAGCGCGCGGGGAAATCTTGAAGGGGGGTTCCACGTCTCACCGTTAACGTCGGAGAACAAAAGGGTGGCATTGTTCTGTGATTATACGCTTACCATATGGAATAAAGACCCAAGATCTGATGGACGCTGTCGCACTGTAGCTTCAGCTAATATGTTACCAGAGAATATACGAAGTCCAACTACACATCTTTGCCTAGTCTCTATAACTTATTAAATTAAACCTATTTGGTTTTGTGTGCACAGCATGTATATCAACACTTTATGGAAAGTCCATACACTTTAAATACAAAAATGAAATTAGAAACAATTAGGAATATGGAGTTAAATTTCTGTCTCCCAGACATCAATGTAAAAACTGAAAAAGAGCAATATAATAGGCAGCTGTAACAACACAACCTTTAGGGTTCCAGAAACAGCCTGAACCTGTATCGGACCTCTCTTTGTCGCTGGCTCAGTCAGGAGATCACAGTTCCCGAGCAGAAGAACATTCCACACCATTTCCTCTGGGCTTGGCCTGCACTCAGAGCCTCATCGTACTCATGAAGAACTCCCCCCTCCCCTCCCCTCCAAGAACGGAGATCCACTAATCACAAACACAAAAAGCCCAGTGGAAAATGTGTGTGTGTGTGTGTGTGTGTGTGTGTGTGTGTGTGTGTGTGTGTGTGTTTTACAAAGATGTGGGCAGCATCTTGCTGCTAGAAAACCAGCTTTCCACTGCAACAGCAGATCTGGTCTTCTTCTCCCACTGCTACTGTATATAGCCAAAGACATTCCAAATAGCAACACAGCCCTTTTCTGGCCACTTTTCAGGGCAAAGAAAGCGGCGCGTTCCAGTTAGCTACAGCTCAGCGTGGCCCTACATTCAGAAAAAGCTTGTAGCGTTCAGCACAGCACGTTGTAATACACGTTCACAGTGTCTTTGGTGATAGGAGGTAACGGGGACAGAGTGTGTGGACTCACCTTGGCAGGCCTTGCCGTCCTCCTGGAGCTTCTCCCCGGGGGGACACCTGCAGTAGAAGCTGCCGATGGTGTTGCAGCACAGAGCCTCACAGCCGCCGTTGGTCTCCTCGCACTCGTTCACATCTGACAGGGACAGAGACCAGAGGACCCACGTTAACCAAGAAAAGCCAGGGGGGCCGTCTGGATATAGCGGTGACAGAGCAGACTTGGTTTGGAAAATGTTCATGAAAACGGCAGGTTCTAATAATAGAGGGTTTGAGTTGAGAAATAAAAGATAGGACAAAGCATGATAACCTATTGAAGAAAGATGAAAGACAGCAGAAGATATAAAAAAGTTTGGTTGCTATTAAATGGCGTAAAACAAACGAAACACAGCGCTTGTCAGACGCTGTCGATGCTGAATAACAAAAGGTTCATAGAAAGGTCAGAGGAGAGTTGGAAAGGTTTTGTCTTGGACAGGAGTGAACATCTGACAACCCTAAGAACATCAGCCGCAAATAGTCCTCTACGAGGAAGCTGCCAACCACTCTGCTCAGGAACAAGTAAAGCTGTGTAGTGGCTTTAATCGAAGTGGAGCTGGAACAGGACTTAGTTGTCAACCACACATATTACGGGAAAAAAAAAGTTTTTCTTTTATTTCTTGTCAGGCAGATGGCGTTTCAAATATCTTCCATGGATGAGTTTGGAATAAATTCCTACCATTTAAGAAAGGTCGCCTCCTTTGCTTGGAAAGTCACAATGGTAATTACAGTTTAGCACTATCCGGTGTTTTTGCATCGTTGAGGCTTTTCCAAAACTTTTTGGGGGGGAAAAAAGTAACTCATTTTCCATATTAAATAAAGATTAATTCAAGTGTGTTGCTACAGTATACATCAAGTACCCCACAAGGAGAGAATTCAATCTTGCAGTAGCCCCAGTTTAGCCCGAAGTTTCATCCAACACAAACCAAGAACCAGAGAATATGTGCATGTATTGTATACCGTATTGATTACACATTCATGCCAATCAATTCATGTGTCTGAGAACGCCTCTTAATGGACAACCACTGTTATTTCATCTCAATCACATCATTTCAACAGGCTGTCAAAGCTGTCACTCACCAAACCACATAAACAATCACATTCATTTTTACAGTCTTATTTTGAAAACCAGCATGCGGTTGTATGAATCATTTCTGATTGCCTAGTGGACTATTCAGAGGCCACCCAAAAAACGTACATTGGAACAGAATCCCTCTTTACAGCACATCATCAGAGTAATAGTTGAGTATACTTCGAGATCGTGATCACAAACCTTGGACTGCGAATATGACAGAAAAGAGAGAAAAATATGAAGAGAAAGAAAACAACCAAGGGAAAAGGAAAAAGGGGTTTGATTAATGCAGAACAGAGGAAATCCAAGGAGGAGAAGGAGGAAGCCTGAGAAAGGGGATGTGAAAGATGGTATTAGCTTTGCACTAATTGTCCCATATGTCTTTAAATTAAAAAAAGGAAAGGTTTTAGAATATGGCCAAGTGTGCCAAGACACAGAACAGAACTTTTTCCCCCAGCGAATTTCAGTGCATTCACCCAGTGCCAGGATTCAGCCAGCCAATTAAATTACTTCCCTGGAGGTTAACAACATCTGGAAATGTTAGCACCAAACACACTATGCCCTTTATTTTGCCCAATGCCTCTCAAAACGAATGCATCCCACCACACCATAAATGCCATGGAAGCTCTCAAAACAAAAATTTTATGAGGTGTCGCCTTCCTCATTAACGTAAACATAGAAGGCATGTCATATTTTTATGTACTGTGTGAATATCAGCAGCAAGCGAACCTGAACGGGAAAAAGAATCATTCCTAAGAAAATAAAAGGCTCCGAATCTCTTTATCCAACTCCTTAAGGAAATGACTTATTTAATGGGAGGAATAGACAGATCAACATCATGAGCCTGCCCACTGATGACCATGAGGTCATGGCTAGCCTGGCGAGGAAAAACACATTCCTCTCTCACGGTGGTGGCTAGAGTTTGACCTTTGGTCAAGGACTCGACCCCAGGGCCCCGTGCGTGAGGAGGGACGGGGGGCGCTCTGTCTTGGGTGTGATCGTAGCATCCCCTCCTGAGGCCTGCGGAAGCCATGCATCACTCCGCAGGGATCGCGCCAGGGCCAGGGTCAGGACGCACATGTGTCCTTCTGCGGCCAACGAGGAGCGGGAATGCCAAACGGACACGGGTCAGAGTCGGCCACGCTACTGTCAGTTGGGATTCAATGGAGGAGTTAGGTAATACTGATCGGAAAACAAGACTGTATTTAAACAGGCAGACAGAAAACTACTTGGACATGTTTATGGATCATAAATGACTCTGGGAAACCCCACATAAATCCATTTGAAGTCCACGACCCCACGCCAGGTCAGTGGCCGCTCAGGCAGAGACCACGGGCCTCCATGAGAAACCTGTAACGTGGCGTTAAAGGCTCCCGCCATGCTGCTGACCCCGCTGACCCCTGAAATCATGTGTGGGTCGCCTGGGGTTGGGAGCACAGGCAGCACCCACACCTGACTCCAGGGGGCAGCAGTGAGACACTGACCTGTTCAGCCCGTTGATTTCCTCGCCAGCAAAAGCCAGGAAAGATCAGACCCAGCTGTAACTCCCTCATAAATACACCATGACATTTAACACCATGACATTTAAATAACAATCTATCTACCTATCCATATTAGTGCATGCATCTAAATAGACTTGTCTCCCTGGGCTAAGGCCTTGAGCTTTGAGAGGAAGTGTGTGAGTGTGTGTGTGTGTGTGTGTGTGTGTGTGTGTGTGTGTGTGTGTGTGTGTGTGTGTGTGTGTGTGTGTGTGTGTGTGTGTGTGTGTGTGTGTGTGTGTGTGTTTTTTTTCTGACAAATCACTGGCATGCTCCAGGTCATGGCCGTGGGGTGAAGGTTCAAGGGTCAAGGTGAGAGGTTGGGGTTTGGGTCTGACCCATACGGCAAAAGGTGGAGGGAAAGCTTGCCAGCCTATTGTGTGACATCACACAATAAATATTCATATGGTGACCTTGGGGTGAACTAGGTATTGTGGTGACGCTGGGGTTTTGTTGGGAAAAACGCTCTCACATGTCATAAAGGTAAAGTTTGACGTGCCCACTACAAGATAATATAGCTCATTCCCACTGATCCCTTATGTGAAAGGGATTTCCTCCCTGTACATATTATACATACTTTCTATACATACACCTATATATTAGACCTTCAAGACATCCATAATGTTTGTCACGTTTTAAACACATACATAGCGAAATCTGTTTAAAATCATATATATATGGGGGGTTTTTTACACACGCATACACAGCACACACTCGTACACACTTACACAGCGGGGAAACACAGGTGACCTGCAGTGTCTACTCAGCTGGTTCCGTTCAGAGCGGCCTCGACACAGTAAGATGTGCATACTAAGTTGCCCCCTCATACCTGAGTTTATTTGAACTATGCCACCAACTCAACCAGCAGAGAGACCTGAGTTCTTACAGGTCACTGATTACTACTGTGTCTTCATGGTGCTCACTCTGTGGGACATGTCCGACCACTGTTATGTCTTCTGCTAATGTAAAACAAAAAGCAAATCCAATCTCACAGATTATGTTTATCTCTCCGATGGGGAAAGTCTGCTCGGACATAATCGTGCAAAAGAACCGATAACAAACGCTCCTGGCTAACGAGTTCCATGCCTGTCTTGTTTTCTTTCTTATGGTGTCAGCTGGTTTGGGAGCGCTCGGCTTACATTCCAGGACTGTATTGTGTGACTTCCTGCGATAAGGACTACCGCCACTGCTCCCTGAGGGGGGCCCGGGCTAATGTCTCGGCAAGGCCAAAGGGGGGGCTAACGCTAACGCTGCGACGCGGCCAAAGAAAACCACCAGGGCCCCAATACCAACACCTTGGGCCCAGGCTCCGGAACGTTCAAGCATTCATCAAGGAGGGTGAAGTCACAGATAGCCGGTCGGCCGACTTCCACTGAGGGAGGTCCTGATGTTAAAACCTGCTGGGGTCATCGCCGCGGCCACTGCTCTGGGGTTCACGCCTGGTGCAGTCACAGCTGCTTCCACTCCCCAGGTGCAGGGGTGGTGGGGGGTGTGGGGGGGGTCGTGGCTTAGCAGCCTGGCCGAGAGCTGAGCACATCTGAGAGGCAGACGTGTTGTCCAGCTGGTAACTCAGGGGAAGAGTATGGAGAATGTGTTGACGGTCTGGCTGGGGGTGTGAAGCTCTAAAACCCATTATAAATGGACCGTGCCCTTACACATCGCAGGGGTTCTATCCAGCTCCAAAGGATTGTTATGACCCAGGCTTAATACTTGTGGTCTCCCTATGGTACTTATTTTATATTGCATGTATGCTTTATATGCTTAAACCATATGACTTGTACATGCAATACCTATAAATGAATATGTATTAAAAAAATCACATTTAAATTCAGATTTCATTTCAGCATGGAATGGTCCCTAATCTTTTCACTTTACGCCACTACAACCTATGAGTTCTACCTTGTTGTGCACTTTTTCAACCAAAAGTTGCTCTCAGTACCTTTCACTAACTTTTAAACCTCTCTGTCCAATGGAGGAGAGTGCCATGTCCTCGGTGGAGTGGTAGTCCATGCCAGGCAACTGAAACATTGTTTCACACCCTTGCAAAGGAACCTCATCCTCACCCATCCGACCTTCGACCTGAATAACAGCCGACCCTTCACATGTTAATTGTAGGAGACATGTTGCCTCTTCCCAGACAACATGCTGTGTTAAATACCCACTTACCGAGGAGAGAAATGGAACTGATGAACACAGCCGACCTTGGTCAGAACTGGATGGGTTTTCAAATGATCTCCTGGTGAGTTGGATTGTCTTGAGTAGTCCCCAAAGTGTATAGCCTCGCTTGCAAAACAAGTCAAGGAGTTTTAAATATACAAAATATCAGATACATGCTTACCCTTACAACATATATGAACAAAATCCCTTCCAAACCATTGATCACAAACAAACAATGCTGTCAACACGACTACATACTGTAAGTGAGGTCATGCCCGGCGTGTTTTATTCAGACAGACCGCAGCGATGCTTTGGTTCTTATATTTCCTCGTAATGGGTCACCGCCAGACTGCTGTCCCAGAGCTCTATAAATATTTGGAGGGAGCCCAGCCAAAGGAGCCAGGCCGCAGGCCAGGAGGCCCGCGGAGACTGGGATCAGGTGGTCCAAGCTCTCACCTTCCCCATGCCTCGGTCGCCCAGGTGAGGCCAGCACAAACACTGTGGGCCACCGGCACGGCCACAGCACACTGGGTGTCTGTCAAATGACCTGTAATGGTATGTCCTAAGGTAACATCACAGAGGAGGTGAGCGGCAGATATTTTTCTCAAACTTCACGGACAATATCGTGTGCGGAGGGAGGGAACGATTCAAGTTAGTCGAATGGAGGAAAGATGAATATAAGAATGGACAAGTGTACAATTATAGAAAGAAAAAATGCAATATCGTATTGAATGGTAATGACGCTAAGCATGATGTATTCCTGCTGTGTCAGCCTCAGCCTCCCCCGCTCATCATAGGCTCAATACTGACCCCTGCAGTTGAACATATTTAAAGCAACACAAACATGCTGCAAGCAGATGCTTATTTAATTCACCATATGCTGTGCTGTACAGCCACCAATTACCAATCAACATACTTATTTCCCCTTACTACACTTATTAATCATGTATCTACATTGCAGTTATGGCCACGGTGTTAAACTTCTAAGCAGACCACACTCCTTACTCAAATCCGCAATCTCTTTTGCACTGGTCCCACGTTGACATGCGAACTCACACACCCCCACACACTGCATTCAAAAGGCTTCCTCGCCAACCCAAGCCGGTGACTTCCGAAGGTTGGTTACAGCGGGAAGTGTCTACCCAGTCCTCTAATTGTGGAAGGCGGCTGTTGTCTGACATCATCATTCGGATGTGGAGAGCTGAGCCTTTGATGACTTCGTTTCTCCATGACCAAAGCAGGTTTAAAATGGCTCTTTTACAGTGCAGAACTAACCATACACATACACGCTTACAGTACAGCTTGGTGAGATGGCGTTATACCGTGTGAGGTCTCGATCCAAAATAGCATTTAAATCCTATAACTGCTCATCATAATACTTCATCTTTAATGGTATAGGGGGATGTATATAAAATGGATTTAATTATACACAATTGATTGTATGGCAAAGAGATTAATTATCATATTATTAGGACTTGGCCTTAAAAGCCAAAGTCTAAATAAAAAACAAAATCTTGAAAATATCATTTAAAAATATGTCAAAATCTCAATATGGGCCGACATTTATAGGTATGACATGTAGATGATTGGTGTAAAACGTTCTGTTTTTGCGTGCCGTTTTTTATGTGAAAGTGTAGATGGAAACAATCCACGGCTGAACGTTTCCACATATCTGCCTCTTTAAGCAGCTGCCCTTTGTTTTTAAACAACTCGTCTTTCCCAGGGGCATGTGTTGACAAGACACCCGTGCTGCACACAAATACGCCTGCCCCATCCACATGCAGATAGACGGACTCAGCCCCGCTGCCTCCAATACCCACACACACACACACACACACACACACACACACACACACACACACACACACACACACACAGTGACAGACACACGCAGGAACACACAGAAAAACTCTCTGACCTCTCTGTCTTTGTCATATACAGCAGAGAAGACATACAGGCATAATAAGAAATAAAAAAGGTTATATTCATAAAAAGTCAAATAAGCCAGTAGTCTTTGTGTAGGCTATTTATTTATTTTTTTGTCACTTATTCATTTTATGTTCCAATTTCCATGCATGTTTGACCACAAATGGATTAATGTGTGACAAGGGTGACACTAAGATCCGATGTTGGAGTTTGTTTTGGGAACAAACGGCTCCATTTAATCCTTAACTCCTGTCCTATAATTCCCCACTGTTGTGACTGATCAATTGCAGGACATTCGGATCTACGTGGTGTGTGTGTGAGCGCGTATGTGAATGTGTGTGTGTGTGTGTATGTGTGTGTGTGTGTGTGTGTGTGTGTGTGTGTGTGTGTGTGTGTGTGTGTGTGTGTGTGTGCGACTCAGAGCCACCCACCCATCTCTTAGCTGCTTTGCACCCCCCTCTAAGCCTTCATTCTGATTTTAGCACTTGGATGCTAGCCCTCTCAACCCCTTCGTCCCCCCAAGTCAGAGCTCTCGGAGGCGGACACAACCCTCGGGCTGAGCCCTTGGGAACCAAAGCGGGGAGGGAGACCCTCCACCCTGGGCTGGACAGATCCAAGCCCAGTGTTAGGGGACAATGCCCAGATTCTTCCAAGGCATTGAAGCCTGGCGAGGGCGGTCTGACACCGGGTGGGTAGCACAATAGAGGATGTCGAGCGAACCTCTAAGCTCTGGGAGCCCCCCCATCCCAGCCAAAGAACTTTTGGGTACCCACACCTCTCCCCCTCCTTCAAGACCCATGCAACCCACTCGCTCCTCTCTTTTGTAATTAAAACGACCATGACTATCGTTCGCCACGCATTACATGCAATAGACCGTTGGTTAACTGCGGCGAGCTAGTGTACTCTTTCATCTTACAAAGCACACAGGCAAACCAGGAGAACAACTATGTGGACCCGAAGGTGTTTGAACTCTGACCTCAGTGCGTGTGCTGTGTCTGCGAGCTACCTGTCTGGGCCTGGCCTACCTGACCTCCTGACCCAAGGGGTGTTTCTAATGACTCCCTGAGACCGTTCAGGAGAGGCACGCAGGAATTCTAAAATGACTGTTTTTCATGACTGTTTACATGCCTTTCAGCCTGTTTGGTGCCCCAGCAGCACTCACTGTTCTTTGACCCACGTGGACAGGGGGGAAAGATTCAAATTCCCACGTTCAACGAGTAAGCCATGTATTGTACAAGTCTGTTTCATTGAAATGTCTTTTTAGCACAGTAAGACATTTTCTAATCAGCCGGGCCATTGCTCGCTACTTTTCTTTACCTCGCTCTCTTTTCTCATCTGCTACCCTGGTCACTTATCTTATGTTTTGTCGCCTTATAGAGTATAGAAAACATACAGGCATAATGTGTATGACATCTAAAATAAAGATGGGATGTTTTTTTAAAATACCTTAGAATAGCATTAATAGAAATAATAATATAAAACAATAAAATTCCGAACAATGATGTGACAGTTACGCAAAGGACGGTTTGAACGATGCGTGTTCCATGGGATGGGGAGCTGGAAGGAATGTGTGCATGCTCCCTGTGATTTTATGACATGTAGAGAAATGTCGGCGTGTACACAGTAACAATGTGGCCGGCGAATGGTTGTTCACGTGACTGCAAAGACACTCCAGCTACAGGCTACAGGCTGAGCGTGGCCCACTGGAGAGTGAGGGACCCTGTCCCGTCGCGTCTCTATCCGCCTTAGCCTCCCCCCGCCTCACGCCTCAGAACCTGCGCAGAGCGCTGACATCTACCGCCGTGGTTTTCGTCGCTGGCGGCTAAGGTGGCCGCCGCGTGAAGAGGCGAGAGCACGCAGAGTGTCACGCAGGGTGGCGGACGGAGCAACAGCGCCGAGACGATCGGTGAGAGATGGGTTTCACAGCAGAGACGACAAGTGAGCCGAGTAGCGGATTAGAACAGAGAGTGAGATGAAGAGAAGTATCGAGCGAATGGCCCGACTGATTAGGAGTGTCTAACTGTGCCTCGCAAATGCTTGTCGACTCTGATTGCCCAGGCGATTGAGAGCTTGGCCCCCAATGAGGCTAGGAGCGACCTTTCACCGGCCCGGTTGTAAAGCGCCTAATGAGGCAGTTCTCCAAACTTGATACCCAGCCATGGCTTTACTCAATTAGGGGAGATTAGGAGCAGTGCAGGGGGCCAAGCCGGGCAAAGGCCCCAGTCTTGGCCCCTAGTCCCGCTCTCATTAGAGGGGCCCTTTCTGACTTTAGAGACTCGGACATGCTCTCTAGCCTCCAAAGCCTTTATGTAGCACTGAGTCAGTATCAGCAGCAGACACCCACAGGCAGGGGAAGTCGCTTCGTTTGAGGAAATAGGGAGTGTCCCTTTCTCAAAAGGACAGGATAAACTATGTTCTCGTCTCCAAGTCAAGACAGAGACATTCGAGGATGTACATTCCTTCTCAATTGTCTTTTTTTAGAAACACAGACAGAAACTAAGGGAGAAAAAAGGACAAGTGGCTCGCCAGTTAAATGAAACATTCTGCAATGTATCAGCTCTGACTACACCAAGAAAATAATATATTCTGCCAGTGACAACAGGCTTTTGAGTATCTCATGTATTTTACAACGTATTGTATTTGGAATTTAAATGCCACCCGGTTCTGTGTAAGCTCTGCCCTTTGCAGTTCTCTGGGATAAAAGGCTCCATCATAGCAAAACACACACACCGTTGTACATTTCGAACCGAGTACGGAAGATGAAAACAATCAATAAGAGACCGATTGAAAGGGGGTTGTTCAAGGAGGAGGTGCCTGAGCAGCGATGGGAGTAGGACAGAATGTGTGAGAAAACGTTCGTCCAGGGACTCTCTGGGGACTGTTTGTCTCAGCAGTGCCTGTCCTCCACGTTCCCTTTGGTCTCAGCTGCTGGGGAGTCACGGTAGACTGGCCTCCAACAATACTCTAAGTACGGGATTAAACCTTCAAAAAGCACAATGGCAAATATGTGAATACGCTGTGAGCCTGTCATTTACTTTCCAATTTTCCAAGTCTCGAGGGGTGGATGTGTGGCAGCAGAAGCTCATGACAACTTTGAATGTTTTATTAGTAGCAGAAACAGTTTGTTCTTGCTCAAAAGACACAGTTCCTAGGGTCTGTTTATTTAGTTTGGTCTGCTATATCAATACAAAACAGTTTGTGTTGATTCAAGAGCAGAGCATAGCCTGTGCACCACTTTGAGGTGTGACTCACGTCAGGTCAGTTCTATGGAGAGAGACTATCAGTAGAGTTCCGCCAAAACAGCCCCCACAACCTGCTGAGAAACACTTGTGCAGTGGCACTCTGCTAAACCCATTAGGGAAGTAAAGTATCACCCTGAGAAGAACAATCTAGAACTATTCGTCCAGACATTTTTGCTCTCATCATCTGCCATCCGACTTTTACAACATTCTCCATCACCCTAAAAATACACTGAAAGTACAAGGTTAGGTGCCTGAGGAGATGAAGCACATGGCAGATACTATATTGTATAATAAGGGTTTGGCAACCTCCCACAGATGACCCCAAAGACCTTTTGACCTTTGGATGTACACACCAATCAACAGTGACAGACTGCTGCAGCTGTGGAGTGTGTGATAGCCATGTTGTACATGAATGCAATTGGCTCTGGGGAGCAGAATGCTATAACATTGAGCCATGTGAATTATGAGCACATGTTCAATAGGCACGCTAATCCATGAAGCCATATCTTCTCACACTGCACATGTGGACATGGACAACCATGGACTAACATCAAGCCATGCCAATTTATAACTTGAGCGAACTTGAATGCACAACACAACATGGGTAGCACTCCCAATTCCTTAAGGGATACCTAAATCTAGATCTTTTAATGGATCAGCCACAGCCAATCTGTGGTGTCTTGTCCTGTCCTGGGCCTCTACATCTGCCTCTTGGTGGCGTGCAGTCTACCATCGTGGATGTGTTCTCATGAACAGAGGCTAAAGGCTGTGGGTCTGAGCCCTTCCACCTGGAGCACACGCCGCCTACCTCTCATTACAACAAACCACAGACCGAGAAAAGAGAATCAGAGGGCAAGGAATGTCCTAAATATTTCAACACACAGCTACAGTATATGGCGGTTTGACGTCAGCTCGTACCCAAGTTTACAAGATAACAATGACCTGAAAAGACGTGTCATCTACTATGACGCAATCCGCCATGTCAACACTATCAGTTTATGTCTTGCCGGTGATTAAAAGTAATTTTCCCTGTCAGTCGAGAGGCTTGGACATTGTTGGAGGTGGATTCTTGGAAAAGTGCTTCTCTAAACCCAGAGTGGTGGTTTCACTGTTTCTCAGCCCCATTAAAGCCCTTCGATGGCAGTCAGGAATCGGGAGGGGGGGATTATTTTTACAGTGGGAAAAGGTCTTCGATGCCAGGACCAGTCCGCAACACCTCTCCCCTTGTTTTACATTCCTCGGTGCTTTGAGCCACAGAGGACAGAGGAGGCCGATTATATTTAGCAGAACCAGAACGAGAGGTAGAAGGGGGGGAAAAACATCAAAGGATCTTCTGTGGCCTGTCAACTGACAATCAAATCGCTCTACCTGCCGGGGCTAGCTGCACGCGTGGAATGGTTTCCCCATACGAATTCCCTCTTTTACAACTGAAGCCCTGACAAGACAGCAACATATGTGAGGCCGCTGTTCATTCTGTGTCACTGTCAAGCTCTCTTGCAGAATGTGAATTAGTCTTCGAACTACAAACAGGGCCGAGAGGTCAAAGAGCGTTGTAGTTTTGACTACTGCGAGGGTCCGTCGCCGGCTCCCCCTTAGGAGCATTGGAACCTGGCTAAAATGCCTGCTTCACCTTTGACCCCTCCACTCCTCTGCTGTCCTGGGCGCATTGTTGACAGGCCATAAGTCCCCCCCCCCCCCCGTCCCCCCCCCCCCGTGGCTGTTCAAATCACTCCAGCCCTGAACACGCACACTGAGCACACAGATGGCGGCTGGTGGCGCTGACAGTGCTGCTGTCCATAGCCGTGCACGTCTGTCTTCGCCCCCCACGTCTAGCAGACAGGTCCTATCAGCGTGGCGCGGCCTGGGGAGGTTAGCATCATCTCTTACTTCTGAAAAGATCAACTTTAGCATCGTCCACATTGTTCCAAAGCCACAGCGTGTCTAGTGGGTTGCGTGTCTGTGAGGGGAATGGTAGACCTCCAGAGTCAGCATCTTTAAACAGCTGTGTGGAATGCGGCATTCGCATGACGGCGTTAGAACTCTCTGGAACCCTCACACACACACACACACACACACACACACACATCTGGACTATGCATGTGTTGACATGAGCATTATGGGGGAAAGCCAAAGCAAAGAAGCTTATAATCAGCCGATCTGAAATAATAGTCCTTTTCCCACTAAATCCCACTATAAAAATCCCTGAAACGGTGACTTCTGTGTACAAGCAACACTTTCCCAGCCCTTTTGTGAAAGAGGGGTAACTATTTACAATGACCGAGAAAAGAGCATGAGGTCCCAGCCTTGGTGAAGGATTGATTCCATCAAGAGAAAAATGAGGGGTGGTTTGAGTCTGGGGTGTGGGCCAAATCATTTTAAAAGACAAATCATAAAACATAAGCAGGTGTCCACCCTACTATTATACTAGTATTAATGACGTTTACTCAGAAGGACTTCCTGACATAATAACTTACAATAGCGGCTGTAGCTAAAAGAAAAGTCATACTGAAACTGAAAGCAGAGCAAAAAGATTCAGCGAATCTGTGGCTGTGAGCTTAACACGACTTGACTGCGTTTGACCGTGGTTACACCAGCACTGACTGGCTGGCACATATGCTATCACCTCGTGGGAGCACCAACACTCCGCCGACAGCGCGGGGCATCGGCCCGTGTGAGGTGTGTGAAGGGCCCACCCTAGCCAGGTGCGAGGCAGGCTGCAGCAGGTCAGCAGAGCCGCTCCACTAAGGGAAAGAGCATGGTTCAAGTAATTGTAGAGTAGCGGTGCTAATGGAGGCTGAACACAGGTACGGCAACATCTGAAACAGAGCCAGACACGCTGTGCTCTCTTAGGTCCCCTCAGTCTGTCTGTGTCTGTAACACATCTCAGTGTGAGGCCTTAGCGTGCTGGGTCCCAGCCCACTGCCCACTGGACTGTGGAGGGCTTTTTCTCTCTCACACACACACACACACACACACACACACACACACACACACTCCGAACCTCCACGGTCCAGCAGGATCCATACACATATTAGATCCCGCTCCTCAATTCTTGGTTCCGCTGCCGATGAACCCATTGTGGAATAATTTAGTTTTGCCACGTTGCCTTGTGATCGGACACATTGCACGTTGTCCGGTGCGCGGCGGGACTTAGCCCATGTTGCGTGACGGAGAACAGCGTGGCCTGTGTTTTGGGGCTTCTGTGGTGGCCGCACAGGGACAATGAGCTTCGTCTATTCTGCCAGAAAACGCTGGGCACTCGTGTCATGGTGGCCTCTGCTCTCTGTCTGCTGTTCAACTGTACATTTGCGGTGTCTCGGATTCGTAAATAAGAACTCCTAAACAAAATAGCAAAGTGAGAAGAAAAAGAAAGTAATTCCTTATTCCCAAACCCCTTTCACCATAATTGAGGTGAGTTGTTGTGTTGGTTAAACGATTGGAGGCTTCCCTATCTATGTGATCAATCGGGTATTCAGAATCAAATTCCCGCAATTCCAACAACATCCACACCTACCATGAGTCTACTGCACTGTGTAACGTAAAAAAAAGTGTTGACGACTTTATTTCACAGCTACCTGTGAATTGAAGAGTTATGCTAAAATAACGTCTTTAAAGCTTTACATACACTGATGCTCTTCCCCCCAAAAGGCATATCTGGGAGGTTATAACGAGTACAGAATGAGGATAATGGTACCAGTCATCTTCCAGAGAGGGGCTGTCTTCAGTGATGTTCGACCCAGGCTGGTCCGCTTGGTATGGTCTGACTATGCCAAGGAATGAGCTCATCACAGGGGCAGAAACAATTTAGGCAAAATGTCATCATTATCTGAACGTTTTCTGTCGCCAAGTTGTTTCATGGTTTGAAGTCCTGAAATGATCTCTAGACAAAATTGAAATTGGAGTGCACTCGTGGACTTTGAGTGTGGACAAGTGTTAACTGCGGGGTCCTTGACCAAGTAGCACCAGGCAATTGTTTTTCAGTTGGAGTTACGGCTGATTTAGATCGTTAGAACCATGCCATGTATTTTCACACCAAATAGCTGATTATTCAGACCACTCCTTACATAACAACATTTAGAAAAATAGTTTTAGAATCACAGAGAACCCCCCCTCTTTGAACTCTTTCTCGCTCAGATGACTTCCATATGACCTTTCATTTCAGCGTGTTCTAAATGAAGTCCTTTTTTTGAAGCGCTGCAAAACTCCGCTTTCATGCTCACAAAACATTTGTGTGTGTGTGTGAGGCCAGATGTTGGCCCGGGTGAGGAGCCTATACGATTCAATTTACCCCAGAGGGCACCGCTGACAGATCCGCTAGTGTTCAAGCAGCACCAACAGACAGAACCCCATCAATAAAAAGCTTTGAAAAGCTCCCAATCTGAAAATCTCTTATTTAAACATCCACAAGCTCGCCAATGACAAGTGGGTTGCCACTTAATTTCACAGTGTACATTTCATAACGCCATCAGTATAAAGTTTATGACTGGTATTCAAATAAATTATGTTTGCTGTGGGTTTTCGATTAAACATGGGAGGGGCGCCAACCACTTCTCTTGAGATGTGCGGCATACTAGAGCATTGTGTGGACTTCATGGCTCTTATGTCATTGAAAACAACCAAAAAATTGTTAGATTTGTATGTGTTATGTGTGGTACTAGTGAATGTGCAGATGTAGGGACACACTGTGTGGTACATAGTGTATGTTTAATAGGGCACTTGGGATGAAGCGTGCACTACTTGACAATGAATGAATGTCATGCCAAACTACCGCACGGGCTTTCCTGAATTCCTTCCTTCCTCAAAAAAGAAAATAACTATAGCAATGACTATCACCATCCCCAGCACTGTAGATATATCATTCATCTCAAATTATGTAATGCAATAGACCAACATTTCTCATACAGTAGTCCAATAATCTGTGAATAGGAAACACATTAGAAAGTGGCTGTTGACATAAATCAGCTTTACATTTATGAAAGATATGTTTGGGAATGCCCCAATTGAAAATTAGCTAGCCTATGACCCAAACTCAATCTACTTTATTCATTTAGCCTAAACAACAACATACTGTATATTGTTTAAGAAAAACGGTGAAGTAACCCTTTAAGAACAAATTGTCATGGGAGGCAATCTGCCTCATCCACCAGAGGGGCCAAATCATGATCGTTATTTTCACCTGTTGAGTTTGCTATTGTCTGCACCTGTTTTCCCCTGTATATATTCCTTGCATTCGTTCTATTTTGTTGTTCAGTTATTGAATCACTTTTCATCAAGCAAAGATGTCTAAACCTTTACTTCAAAGAAACTGTCTCGAGTACTTTCTTGTGTCTTTTGAGATTTTTTGAGGGTTTTTTTGCCCCACCTTAGTTTTAGTTCCTAAATCCTCCTGTTACACAAATATCACGTTAACAGGATACATACTGTATTTAGATGGAACCCTTTATGTGACAAATTTACAAAAACAGACTAAAGCTAAACACATGACATCCTCACACAAATATTGAGGCGTATGAGACTAATTAACGCCCTTGAATATATAAACACACACCAATTGCTATCCACAAACACAGACAGACCACATCAAAACGGCAACGAGGAGAATCTCACCACACACAAATTGCATGCCTAGAAAAGGAATGCCAGTCATCTGACAACAGACCAGTCATACAACTGATGGGTAAATCTTTGTGTGATTTTAGCAAAAGGCCTTTGCATTAGGGGGCACTTATAGCAATCATCTTGGATAGCCCACACCAATGACAACACAAAAAAATAATAATGACAGTTCCTAAGTGGCATGCGGACCACAACGCATTCTAGAAGGATCTAATAACAGTGAACCTGAGAGAGCCTTTGTGTTCTCAACTATCAAGTGGATCTGACAGCACTCACATCTCCAGTTGCTATCGAGTAGCTCTTTAACCTTATACTGTATGTCATAGTTTAAAACTACCAACATATAATTATATTTATGAACAAGGCCAGTTTGACTAAATGTTAGAAGCACCCACTCCAAATGCAGTGACAGTTACATTAGGCATTCCTTATAGCCGACATCTTGGCTGGCCTCAGTTCCCATCACAACACAATTAAATAAAAACACATAGCTGACAGTTCCAAAGAGGCAACAGGACCACAACACAAGCTGGGACCATCTAATGACAGTATGTGGACCCTCCGCGTTCCACACGCAGCTCCGTTCCTTTTATCCAGTCTGGGAAAGTCTCAACATGGAGTCGTTTCTGGACCACCATAAAGATCAACCGCTCATATCGGAGCTCACCCATATAAACCAGTCCTTTCTCAAAGGTGACATTGTAACTCACTCTCAAAAAAGACGACTTTGTACTAATTGGCCTGTTGTTCCTATGGCCCTCCAGGCTACTTGCACCACCATAATGACCTCAACAGGGACGGCCCGGGTCTACAAAGGCTTTGGCGAGATCAGTGCAGGGGTGTCAATCTCCTGCCACCGGAGGGCATGCCTTAGGTCAACCAAACTGCTTCACACCCAGTGGTCAGTGGGCCATTCACTGCCAATCACAGTGCAATATAACTGCAACACCATTCACAGCCTAATAGCCCCCCAATGGGAGGGGGGTGTGTGTGTGTGTGTGTGTGTGTGTGTGTGTGTGTGTGCGTGCGTGCGTGCGTGCGTGCGTGCGTGCGTGCGTGCGTGCGTGTGTGTGTGTGCTCGTTGTAGGGCTCTGCATAGCAATCCTCAAGCAAACCCCCCCGGGCGTCCATTGACGACAGCTATCACTCGGCAGCCTCGACAATGGCGGCGGGCCTTTGTGCGAGGGACAAGGGAAAAGGGGGCCAAGTCAGCTTGACGTCTGCTCCGCCATTAAGTTGAGCGGCTGACAGACCTCGGAGCAGCAGGGAAACCCTCAGAAGAACGCTCCCCATGAATGGGACTCGAGTTGAGCGCTTCCTGATTTCCCCCTTTCCCTATGGCTTCTGAAAAGACGGAGAGGAAGCGAATCACTGCCTCACATTAGGCTGGTGGACACTCATCCGGCTCCCGGAGGCCCAGATGATCTGAACTTAAGGCATTATCTTGTAAAGTAATGATAGTCTAGGAAGCTGTTCTGGAGTCCTGAGAACGATGGAGTATGAAGTTTTCTGTCTATTTCATTTTACTGTGAGATCCGGGTTTTTGGGGGGCATTTGGCCTTCAATGGCTTCCAGACCTCTATCCAATAGCCTAGTCTCTTTACCACAGCGCAAATCTGACTGACTGACTGGCTGGCTGACTGACTGGCTGGCTGGCTGACTGAAGAGTAGTTATGGTAACAAATAACAGGAGCTATGCAGCCCATCTGTTAGCACACACACACACACACACACACACACACACACACACACACACACTCACAGACAAAACGGTAATAACTCTAAACGTATTGGTGGTGGAGCGCAATGGTTTGTATAATGACACAGAACTCTCACGTGTGGAAGTATGAATGGGACTTTGTGCGTGCAGTTTTTGTGTTTGGGAATCCTATTCATAATTCATAAAGCACACAAACCCGTCCCCCACCCCCCAGGACGGCTTTCATCTCTCTGCCGTGATGGGGCCCACGTGGGACCCCCAACAACCTCCAGATGTGAGCCACCACCACCGGCCTCATAGAGACCAAGTGTGTCCATGAGACCACCCCATCCTAACAATCAGGCCCCTTCCCGACAGTAACAGGCTGGCGGGAACCAGCGCTGGTATTTACTAACACAAACATTCCCTCAGAAAGAATGGGACTCATCAGGAAGTTGTGAATGGTGAAAGAGAGAAATACGCGTAATAATACGTACCCAGGCCAGCTCAGAGATGGCTGTGTGACTGGCTGTTTGGACGTCAGCAATGGTGCTGTCTTTATTTGTCCCTGGACAGACCAGGAGACACAAAGCAGGCTGAGCTGTGCAGTCAGGTCATACCAAGGTCAGGGTCCCACCCCTAAATAAAGCCCCCTCCTATTGTCTCAGCACTTCCTGCACCTTTGAAGCCGCCCGCCGCAGCGACCCCGCGGTACGCCTCTCTACGGCATCTGGGAACGACGAAGACGGGAGAGAGAGGCGAGCGCCAGGAGGAATTTCCTGTCGTGTGGAGCTATCGCGGAAAAAACACAACAGCATCCTCTAGTCGGCCTCTTCCAGGCCGCTGCTTAGCCTCATCGGTGGCACCTCCCCTCGGGGCTGATAGCGTGCTGTGGTCCGGTGGAGGGGGGGGGTGCAGAGTGTGAAAGCGAGGACGTCCCCGTTCAACGGGGGTGAACGCGATAGCCCGAGTTTTGCCGGATGCGAGCAGAATTTTGTCTAGCGTGTGTCTGAAGCATTACAGGACGGTGAAACAGCCCTACAAAGCCAAAAATGTGTTTTTAGTCACTGAATCCCACCGCGAGGCTCTAACGGATTCCTCAGGCCCTGGGAAGCAGGAGCTTTCATGTCTCCTATTGGCGGCCAGTGAGCTCCACGGGCTACTGGCTGTCCCCTTCGCATTCGACAGGGCGCTGATGGGGACATTGTCTGCGAGTCATTACGCGGAGCCACAGGAAATGTAACGGGCCACGGGCCGGACCGCTCCCCAGGGGACGCCTGGAAAGGGTTTGAGAGAAGGAACGCGCATAGATGGAGATGGAATGAGAAACTGGAAATGAAAAACAGGATGAGTCTAGAAAAAGAGAGTCACAACAAAGGGAGAAAGAGGAAGGGAAATGGAGGTGCGGATGAATGAAAAGAACATGCTCCCTGTACTCACCATATTGGCAGCTGGGTCCGTTGAAGCCGGCTGGGCAGTCACACAGCTGATTGGAGCTGGTCCGACAATGGCCGCCGTTGAAGCACACGCCATAGCTGCACACGGCTGCACGGGGGGGTCGGACGTATTCACCGAGAGAGGGGAAAAGAAGAGAGGCGTGAGGAGCATGAGAGGATAAGCACCTGTGTGCCACCAGGACCTCCACATCTGCCACGGTGGAAACGCTAGCCTCCTTCTATCAGGAGGGCCTGTCATCGCCCTGTTAACACCTGAGAGGGACTTGAAGTTCCCCATGCTCATCCACACACACACACACACATGCACACACGCACACTTTCAGACACACACACACACACACACACGCAGGCTCCCGGCCAAGTGACAGGAATTTCTAATCTTAATGTTTTTCGGGAACATGAGTGTCAGTGTTTAGATTGAACCTGTCCTGAGCGAGCGAAACAGCCTGTTCCCGTATCAAATATAAAACCATATACATCTGACTTCTACCGAGGATGAAGTTAACAGACTTCATTATTGGGATTGTCAGCATGTAATATTGTTTATTATTATTCGTAATAAAATGTACTTCTCCTCTGGCGTGCCCTCTGATAGATATTCCTGTCACGTTGTCCTACATGTGGTGCAGCCTCTGGTTGTTAAACATGTGGTCGGATAACCATCAGACGGAGTGTTCTAGCCCGAGCCCGGAGTCGGGTCCTGGAGCCTCGGGTTCAGTGCTCCTCGTATATCTCCCCGAGAACAGCCTCCCTCCTCCTTAAATTCCCCGCGTCAAACCCCCTGCTCTCCTTGGGACCTTTTGAAATTTCAGGAATCTGCGAGGAATAAACCAACGCCGTGTGGTTGTTCCGATCGCTAGGTAGCCTCGCCTCGGCCACGTGAATTCACCTCCGAGGTGTGAGCGTCGCATTCCATAGGCTCATAGAGGCCCGTCACTTCATCATTCCAAAGTGTGTGTTAGCTGTGTGTGTGTTCACCTTCGTGTGTGTGTGTGTGTGTGTCTGTGTGTGTATCTGTCTGTGTAAGAGAGTAACCACCAGCTTGCCTTTGTGTTTGCATGTGTGGGAGCCTAATAGTCCTGCAGGGTGTTATTCAGACTAGCTATCCAGCCCTGTTGTTTGCGCCCTGCTGAACAGAGCACTGTACTTAGCAGTGACGGCTACAAAGGCTCGAGGAGACTGATGGTGGTGATTGCTCTTCCCTGCGGGGCAGCACTTGAAGAGACTGGGGGAGGCTCGCCAGGGAGAGACTATCTAATCATAGGAAGAATTTAGCCTCAAGCCCTATAAGGTGAGCCCCCTGGAGGCCCAGTTTAACCCAGTAGCTTCTGCCAAAATCTAACAAATCTAATCCAATTGGGACGTGGCATGACCAGTCCACCCTCCAAGCCAAATGGAATTCGGCTTTCTTTTTTTTAGGGCCATTTATGGTAATTTAATACCAGCTTGTTCAGCAATTAGGTATGAAGTTCAGTGTCAGCTTGGATCAGCATTGACCAAGTAGTACTTGACAATATCTGTCTGTGAGGCTATCTCTCCAGATTCAACAGAATAGCTTACATCCTCTGTCAACATACAGTGAGACTCGGAGCGTGGAGAAGCGCAGATTGTACAAGGCTACAAAGACGGACATTTTAGACATGCTCACTTTTTCGGCAATTAATGACAAAACGTGTCAGAGAAGAGCAGGAGGAGAGCAGGACTTTGATCAGGGGAAGGAGGTGGTCAGCGTCGCCACAGTCGTACCTGTCAGCAGCTCCAGAGGGGCAGCCGAGGGGGAGGTGCAGTCTAAACATCCGCCTGTCATCCCCCGACCCCTGTCCACAGACACCTGCTCAGCTGCAGGGGCCTGTCAGGCCCTTACACACACACAAACACACAGACGCAAGCATCCAACATTCTGACAAGGATCTAGCCCGCTCCCTCTGACTGCGGCCTCGCAATTTACAGGTTAGTGCCTTTCAAAGGGAGCACACGCAACTACACACACACACACAAAATTCAGCGGACAAACAATTAACGCAGAAACAGATGTATACATGCTCCCCCCAGATAAAAAAAAAAGAAGCTTGACACAGTGCCAAACACTGTCTCTGTGTTGACTGGTACTGTAGGCCTACCAACATGTGTGCCTCTCATCTCTGGCCCAAAGGCTGACGCCAAGGAACCTGGCCTGGGACAGGAAGACTCGCTCAGCACCCCTAATCTCCCCATGATGACTTCCAGCCCCTCAGACTGCGCGGCTACAGTAGCACGGAACTACCGGAGCGCTTCTAAACAAAAGGGCAACTATGCTCCCAACGCCAGGGGATTCGCTAATGATGGTGAAATATCAACGTGCTGAGAGCAATAATCACGACCGCGGTCTTTGGAGAAAGGGAGAAATTAGTGATGGGAGGACAGGTTTTTATTGAACCCATCGTCCTAGCGGGAGACTGTCCCGTGACAACTGTGACATCACGGACATCGATGGTATGTAGTCACGTAAAATCGAAAAAAGCCTCTTCGATGTGTTCAAAGGACAGTCGGCCACATGACAGCAAAGAAACGAAAGGGTTGAGCAAGCGGCATGTGCGCTAATGAACAACTAAGTGGCAACTAAGCTGATGGTTCATTCCATGCGCTGGCCAAGGAATCTGAAAGACATGGGCTTGTTGGCTGCTGACCCCCCCCCCCCCCCCCCCCCCATCCTGCGTAGCCCTTACACAACCTAATCTTCTCTCAAATAACGCCTTAATGTGCCGTGCAGCGTGGCAAACGGCGGAACACTTGCTGCTCTCTGTCTCTGTGATTGCCTTCCACCCCGCTCGATTACAAAGACACCTTGTCTGGGGGATTAACAACATCCACAGGGAAAGAAAAGAGAGAGAGAGAGAGAGAGAGAGAGAGAGAGAGAGAGAGAGAGAGAGAGAGAGAGAGAGAGAGAGAGAGAGAGAGAGAGAGAGAGAGAGAGAGAGAGAGAGAGAGAGAGAGAGAGAGAGAGAGAGAGAGAGAGAGAGAGAGAGAGAGAGAGAGACCAGCAGGGGTCAATGACGACGGCTCACTGCGGACGCGGGAGAGCCCACGAGCAGGTGTCACAGCCTTGTGAAAGGATCCCCAACATCAAAACACAGGCCCGTCCTCTGAGACGGCCGTGTTTGTTTAGGCTCCGTTGATTGGTTTAACCCCACGAGCCACAGATGAAAGCGGGGGAAGGGAGCGGGGTCGTTTATTGTCAGTCCCAGGCACAAAAGGCCTGGGATCAACACCATCCCCACTCGACTTGGTCCCCGTAATTGGCACACATGGAGCACAGCGCCATGTTTTGAAGCAGCAAATCTTGTTTTGCCTAGCAGAAGGAATGTGTCAAATCAGAGGGCTCTAAAAGGGGGCTCTAAAAGGGGGGCCAGCTTTCTGTCAGGTGTCCCTCGTCACCCTAAAGACTCTGCATGCCGTCCAAATCCAGCCTCTCAAGCTGGTAAGCTTAATCATATTTTGCATGAGAGAGGGTTCATGCTATTTCCCATTTGAGCCTGCAATTAAGATATTTGAGGCATGAGTTGACCCTTGAATCGTATGTCTGAGTATGTATGACACACAGAGGGAACCTGAGAGCCAAGTGCCCACAGGGCCGGGGGTTGTATCATTTCTCATGTAGGAGGGGAACTGAGGGTGGGAACTGGGTAGAGATGTGAGAGTGTCAGGGTGTGTCAGACAGATCACAGAGCCAGACATGTATGTGTGTGTGTGAGTGTGTGTGTGTGTGTGTGTGTGTGTGTGTGTGTGTGTGTGTGTGTGTGTGTGTGTGTGTGTGTGTGTGCGCGTGATAACCTGCGGTGCCCTCAATGGGTTGATCGCGGAGCAACATGATATAGCTCCCAGCTCTCCCTTTCAACAGAGCCAAAGACGGGATATGACAAGATAATGATATCTAGGCTCCCGACTAACCAGATATCAAACGGACTTCTATTACACAATCCAATAGCGATGCATTCAGCTCTAAACTTACATGACCCGTAACCTTTTTAACCCCTTCAAGACGTGTCCCCGGACGCATTGTGGTGAAAGGTCCTCACAAGACCGCAGCAAAACTGACATCTGCGGATTTGTTTGACCACTGTACCATGGAGGATTATGACAGCCCCCACGTCCCAATTTGACAGTTTATGTGTGTGTGTAGGTGTGTGTGTGTAAAGATCAGAGCTTCTGTGTGTTTGTGTTCATGTGCGCACTGTGCCGTCCCCATGACCACAGCGACACAGTTATGGAACTGTGCACCATACGCTTACACACACACACACACACACACACACACACACACACACACACACACGCACACACTTCTCAGACAAAGACCACCCATGGTCAGACACTGTCCCCCCCCCGTCCGTCCGTCCATCTCCTGGGACCATGTACATCCTCGGGCCCCGTCCCGCCACAAAAGGGGGCCAGCCCGTTCCCATTCAGCGCGTAACGAGGGCGACACACTGGAGGGGCCATTGTCCCCTGCGTCCCCCCTTTGCCCCGCCAACCAAAACGCATCGCTGCCATCCATCAGCGTAACTGCCGCCATTCCACCCTCAACTGTCCCCAGCTGTTCTCCTTCTTCAGGGGCCACTGGCCGGAGGGAGGTGCCTGCTGAGGGGTCCTTAGCAGGCTAATGGAGACGGAAGCCCCCTTTTAAATGGCCCTCTCGTCTGCCGAGTCAAGAGCCTCGAGGGAGTCAGGTAGTCAGGGAGCACATTGGAAAAGGGGGGGGGGGCTTCTTGAAACATCAAACGAACAACTGTTAAGAACAAAACAGGCTGAACGCAGGGTAAGAGTTAAGTGGTGCGGTTTGTGCCCACTTCCTTCCTGCACAGCCAAGCAGCACAAAAGAAGGGTCATTAGATTTGGAGCATTCACTTGACCTTTTCGGAGGACACATGGAACTGATATTAGTTGCTGCTGTATTGGGCCCTGCATGCAGTAGATTCACAAATTCACATTTCAGCCGCTGCCCTCCAAGACGGAGAATGAAAGACAGGGAATGGGTTTGAACAATACTGAGAGTGAGACAGAGCAGCGTTTGCACGGTGACAAAGTCACAACGACGGACGTCAAACGCTTGGTCGTTCTCTCTCCTAAACGATGTGTCCGAACATGTAAATTGAGGATGTGGGAGAGCTCTGAGACGGCCTGGAGAGGGAGTCTGCAGCTGGACCCAACCATGGATATGACAGAGGAGGCAGACATACAGGACTGTGGAAGTGGGGAGACGGAGCGGAGGAATGGGAGAAAGGGGGGGGGGGGGGGGTTCCAATGGCTGGTCGTAACTCATGGTCCGGCCTGTTTTTACAGCTTGAAGGGGACACTCGATTCCGCTCTGCCGCCTCACAATGACCACAGGTCGTTAGCCTAATTAGCCGACCGCTCACGTTTCATTGGCGGACACGAAACCGCACATATGTACATAAACACAAGGAGCGCGTGGCACGCACGCCATACGTGGGAACCCAAGCACAAAAAGGTGGCTCACAGGTGCTGGAAAATAAAGCCTGCTCATCCTCACTCGCAGCGTTCCTGTCTCTCTCCAGAGGTTTCAGAGGATTTGCTTAAGCTGCCTCAAAGTGGTCTCGTCCCCAGCCCTGCTGTTTCCCTTTTGGATGACAGCTGACAGCTGAGCCACAGATTGAATTGTGCTGAAGGAGAAACACAGGCGATAGCACGTGTTGCTAAGCAAGCTTAGAGAGAGCGAGAGAGAGAGAGAGAGAGAGAGAGAGAGAGAGAGAGAGAGAGAGAGAGAGAGAGAGAGAGAGAGAGAGAGAGACAAAAACAGAGACAGTGTGAGAGATGAAGGAAGGGGAGAGAGGGAGGATTGCGGGCTGAGCTCCCTTTTATCCTGCTTCAATGGCTCGGAGAAAAGGGTGATTAGTTTGTCTCGTCCCAAAGTGGTGCCCTCGTCTTCCGTTACGGAGATGAAAGCAGGGGCCGTCACTTCGGTCGACGGCAGAACCCAAAGTTGTCACGCGAAAAAACTAAAACTCTGCGGATGGGATGGAGAGGTGGAGGAGGAGGGACGGGTGGGGGAGGGGGGGGCATGGGGCAGCGCCGGTGAAATGCCTCTTAAGATGTCTCTTTGTGTGTGTTGTAAAACAAACCAGGCCCGGCCGCGCTCGGAGCAAAGTGGACAGCCTAATGCTGCCCCTGTATAATTTAATACTGTAACCTTCTCCCCGGAGACAAAGAGCCTTTTGAGGTAGAGCATGGACCCCCGTAATGAGAAGCCATTGAAAGGCACATCCCTAGGATCCTCTCTCTCTCTCTCTCTCTCTCTCTCTCTCTCTCTCCTTCCCATCCTCAAGCCTTTCCCATCGGCTCAGCAACCCAGAGACAGCCCTGGAGGGACACAGACAGAGTGGGGTGTACTGGTCCACAGGCATCTAGGGTGGTCCCAGCATTGCCGTTCACTGGACGATAAACTATGAAGGCGATGGCTTTCAGAAGGCGGAAGGCGTTCCTATACGGGCTGTGGAAGCAGTGCCCCCGGCAGGTCCACATCTGTCCATCTGATGGGGCTAGAGATGCCCCTCCGCAGCCAAAAGTGTGGCTGGGCCAAGAGCGCTGGTCTGGGGGGGATTAGCCCGGCTCTGGCCTGGTCCACTCACTCAGCACTCCAAAACGGGCCCTCAGCCTCTTAGGCCCTGATTAGCTTGCTGCCGGGTGTAAAACAAGACATGGCAATGCCGCCAAGCCCCTCTCACTTCTTCAACAGTTGCTCGATGGGCCTTTCAGCGTTCAACACTTTTGACCCCACACACATGCACATATGTGCGCAAACACACACACACACAAACACAAACACACACACACACACACACACACACACACACACACCAATGTCCAGTGCTGAACCTCTAAGATGAACAAAATGAGCGGTTGTGGAAATCACACTGACTGAGGACAGATGCAGAGTGCTAGTCACATCGCTCTCCGGATGCCCCAAGTACCTCTTGACTTCTTGACCTGTGGCCTAAAAGCCCTGTCCCACCCACAGTCCCAATGCCCTGAGTCCGAGGTGTCTTTGAAACTCCATTCCTACAGGGGGAATTCCTTATCAGGTATTGCTTCTGTCTCTCTCTTAGCCAAACTCCGAAGACCGATTGCATTTGCACTCGATAAACATATCTGATGTCTGGCATCTGAATACTCCCACTTACATTTACACGAGATGTCTCAGAGCGTAAACTGTATGTTCACATGATGTAAAGCAATAGAAAAGAAGAGGGAGAGGCTTACGATAGAGGCAGCCGGCCTCGCCGTTGAGCTGGGACCACCCTGGGCAGCACTTGTACACCGGCTGGTAGTCCTGACGGTACACTTGTCTGTAGGCGGTGTAGTACGCTGTTCTGTTGTCGAGGCAGATATTTAAGAAAACACTTGACTTAACAAAAGAAAACACTTGACTTTACCAAGACTTTATGAACAAAGACTTTATAAACAAAAGGAATGGAGGGACTATTACAATTTGTGATAATAACAAGAAAAAGATTGGAAAGATAAAGAAATAAGGGTGTTTGTAATCGTTTGCCAAAGTTAGTTTTGAGTTAGTGGAGCAATCATTTATGAGCGGTTGGTTTGGTGCTTTGGAGCTTGTGGTATTTGTTTGCCTTCTAGTTGGGGGAGAAAAATGCCAAGAAAACTACATGGCCAATCAACAAACATTCCCTTTGTCTTTCAACTCCCACCACTGCATACAACAATTAGTCGTCATTTCCCAGCATTTCAAGTCACTGTTTCAAAGTGTGAGACTGGCAGGCTATGGGCGCCTAGCCCCTGTACTTTGGATACCCAATCTTTGACTTCAGTCATTACTTGTCATGCATTAAAGCTTCGCTTAGGACAGGTAATTGTGGCCTTTGCTGCCTTCAAAGAAGCCTCTTAGTCTATAAAACGGTTAAATATATGAGGAAAGCAGGCCAGGGCGGTGCGTTCTGAGATACTCCCTGTAGGTGAGTCACAGAGGGAGACTGAGGGGTAGGTACCAGCCCCTGATACTCTGGTAGGGAACCTCCCGTCCAGGTATGTACACACTGGAGAATGCCGGGGAAACGGGTGGCTAGCCCTGGAGGACAGGGGGCAACACGTTGCACTCAAGACTGTATAAGAGTGCAAATAGACTCCTTGATTACAGAACCAAGCAGAGAAAGAGGCCAGAGGGTTAAGACAGAAAGATTAACAGCACTGATTAAAGTGAAAGAAACGGATAGAGGGGGAGAGAGATCAAAACAGAGAGAAGGAGAGACAGGTAATGAGTGAGTGAGCGAGTGTCTAATCTGATTCTGAAGAGGAGGATATAATTGGAAGTTGATGTTCTCGCCGTTTAAATGGCTTTGAGAAGATCCCTGGTAAGCTAGTTAAAAGGCAACCAAACCATTCATAGGAGGCATGGCATGCCGAATATAATAAGCATGTGGAGCACATTCTTCAGGCAGGGGTGAGGGGCTAGCTTGGGGTGGGATGAGTATATACAGTGTCAGGGATATACATTTCATTTAAATAGAAATAAAATTAGTGGTTAGTCGTGGGAGTAGGACAACTGCCCGACGGCCTCACCTGCGTTCATATCCCATGCACCAGGTCTGTCCCAAGCAGCCCTGCTTCCACACTTTGACCATGCGTGTGAAAGCCTGCACACAGGGCTGCTTCTGGGCTACCAACGTCACCTCCCGCTCCAAACACACGTTGGGCCTGGAAGAGAAAGAGAGAGAGGGGACCAGGGGCCAAAAAACACTTAGCACGTCAAAATGTTCCGCACTGCGTTTCACAGATGAACAGACAGCAAGAAGGCTGTTTGACTTGTGGGATATGCTAGGGCGGAGACGGACGAACAGGGATTCCATTTGAAGGTTTCTGTCATTCAACTCGGGGGGGATTATTTTGCGTAGAAAAATGACAGGTTGCTTAGGCTGTCGGTTTCTTGGCCTTTCAAAAGACTTTGGGGGAATTCCTCATAGCTCGCTTGTCTTCAGAGCCCCAAGCAGCGCAGCAAGACACTGCCTGCAGCGAAACTTAAACCAAATATTCACCTGAGACAATTAGAGTACCAGAAACATGAGTCCCGGAGAGAGAGAGAGAGAGAGAGGGAGAGAGAGAGAGAGAGAGAGAGAGAGAGAGAGAGAGAGAGAGAGAGAGAGAAAATTGTAAAACATGGTTTTTATGTTTTCTCTTAAATATTGTGTGGCAGCTGTCTCAAAGCAGCACGAACCAAATTTGCTTACCATAATTATCCCTAAAAAGGCTAAAGGAATAGGCAAATTTACCTAAAGAAGTTGACATTGGCCCGATAATGCAGTGCTACTATTTCACAACCAAATCATATCCAGATTTTCAGGACACTGCGGCAAAACCTGTGCAATATCAAAAGCCACTGGAAAATTGCCGTTGGGAGCTGTAAAGATATTACGACTTTACAAAAGGGAGACAATATCTTAAGCAAAGGGATTGACTATTTTTACCCCTGGGGGCAGCGTAAGGTTAGCTTGTAACCATGATGTTTTTCCCTGCACACACTGGTCTTCAGTCTATCAGTACAACACATATGGGATGCTATTGATGTCTATTACTAGCATAGCAAGAACCATCTGTTCTAAAACAGTATTTTAATGGATCCTAATCTGCACTATATCCAGTACCTTGTTAACAAATATTTAGGTGGATTTTCTGGATTTCTCATCATAAAACATCTGCTTAAATTCTTGTTAATAAACAATATTGGTAGTGATGTTCATTACACACACTATTTGTATAATATAATATAATATAATATCATATAATATAATATAATAACAGATATTATTATTATTATAATAGTATTCATCTATCTGAAACAGAAACATTATTAGTCATGAATTAATCTGTAGGTTAACAATAAATCCAAACTCCCCCCTCTCCATGTGAAACCTGCATGGCTCACAGTAGGTGTGTTATTGTGGCCGTTACTGACTTTGAGGAGTCTATAGACAGCATAGTCTGGAATACAGCATCATATCATAAATCCCCAAAGAGATATATGTAATCATGTAAATTACAGTCATATCGCATGCACCCATAATGGGCACGATGATGAAAGAGCAGAAAATAAAAGTCATCCACTATTTTAAATGGAAAACTGATGTTTTTGTGCTATCCATTTAAATAGTTTAGAAAACCAATTTTTTAAGAGCGTGAAACTTTAAACACACGTTTGTGCATGTTAAAGGAATGATTGAAATTCCAAAATGTATCCTATGTTGCAACTTTCAACGTAACACGAAAGTGATAAATATTTACTTATAGAAATCTGAAAAATATATCAGCATTAGGCTAAATAAGGCTGACGCTGGGAGATTAAGCAAGATGACAGCTATACTCACATGTAGGGTTGAAGATTGTTGCCATTTTGAGATGCGTGAATATTGCTAATACATATTAAAAGGGAAACAAGAAAAAATCCCATATTTTATGCCTTAGGATAGATCAATAAAAATGCTGCAAGTGTCTTAACGCCTATGAAAAGATTTTTAACAAGGTTTCCACCATATAGTGGCAAAAGAATCCGAAAAAAGGAAAAAATTCAAAAGTGCTCAAGCAATTTACAAAAATATCCAACACCATCTTAAACGGACACAGCCATTACATCCCGTGCAAAAAAAATATTGACGCTGACACCGCCTGTGCTACCTACACTTTACCGCTTGCAGATGTTAAAAGCAACTCACATGCGTGCGCAACTTTGAAGGCAGAACAGTCCCATTGACTTGGTAATGATGGTGAGGAATGGGGATGAGAACAACGGGGAGGGTGGGTCGTTGCATCCATGGGGGCTGTAAATTAGGGATGTCTTTCAAGGAACTTGTCTATACACAGTATAGTATAGTTTTTTTACAGCAAATAAATTAACAAAAAGCATACATTATCTGACAAATTATGATCGTAGTTTTTTGCGTGTGTGTGGGTGGGAGGGGGGGGGGGGTTCTTTGGGTTTTACATATAATTCTTAATTTTACTAATGAATTAACATAATCTGCGATAGAATGGCCCGATCTTCAAAACATCCCATCAGGAGCTACACTATAGCACAGACTTCACCAATAGCTACTCACATAAATGAATAGGCCCATGTTAAATATAACAGTTCATAGATCAGATATTGTATTGTTCGTCTCCTGAAACCTGAAACATTTTGAGATTACCAATGGAAAGAGCTGATAGCTTTTCGGGTTATAATGACGGTGGGAGGTGGTGATGTGGACAAGACATAAAACCTGCTCAGGTCACTAGGACACAGCTGATCCTCTTGCCAAAGGGTCAGTGTAGCCTACACTGACTTACTGGCCTTATCCAAACAAAGCTCCTTCCTGCATTCTAATGGCCCAAGGCTTCGTGGGTCAATGCCAGTCATGGTCGACGCAAACACAGAGGATGTGGATTGTTGCTGCCGTATAGCTCAAAGGTGTAGGGGGTCTCTGACATAACTGTTCTCAACCCAAAATAAACATTGCATTATATTTTCAAACTAATAACGTATTGTAATTGATATTTTTAGTAGATTTTTTTAGTAGATGATACATCATAGGCTACATCACTTTTACTCTGCTTGGTGAAGCAAGTGAAGTTAATGTTTTTTCTTCCAAGACATATATATTTGGTTTTTTTCTTTCAAATATATTTATCAGCAATATTCCAATGAAAATGTTCATAGTTAATTAAATTGTTTCTGAATTATATTTGTAACACTGCACTACTTATGTACGTAAACATGAATGCGCGATACTGTTCAGATACTTGTTGACTTGCTGATTTTCGTGGATGAACTAACATATTGTAAATATCGTTTGCTGACATCTTGTGGATTAAATTTGTACTACATAAGGGACTAATAAAACGTGCTCTGCAGATGACATAGTGAAAATGCTTAGTAATAATTGACTACGCGGTTCATAGCCTTCCATTGGTACACAGTGTATGAGATAAATTAACTCTGTAATTCTTAGTCTCCCACCGCCTCCCTCCTCCTCCTCCCCGATTTGTAAAAATTTTGAGTCCATGGGTTAATGGGACCTAATTTAGTGATTTCACCACGATCCCTAAAGTACTGTTACCAACGTGTCCTTTGACCCCACGGAGATATCACGCGCTCTCTTTACTATGCATTTTCGTTCAGCCATAAGAGTTGGCTTATACGCACTTCGTCAAAGTGTTGTTTCTGTAAAAGGTTCAAATTATTTACCGTCAATATTTTTTGCTTATCGAAACATGACGTCGTCCCTGCCCAAACGGCCGATTTCCGTGCTGGGAACTATGGCATTCGGGGGACGCGCAGACGCGGACAAGAGCTTTGAAATGGTCCAAGCATTTCTACAGCGGGGCCACAAAGAAGTAGATACTGCCTTAATGTACAATGACGGACAAGCAGAGACTATCATTGGGGACATGAATCTTCCTCAAACAGGTAACATGGTTACGCAACCTATTATATCATCTCAAAATACTTTTCCTGATAGCCGTAGTTTTGCGCAAGGAATTGCACCAAACTTTGCACCTAACTTGATCAGTGACTATTTTGCTACAACCAATACTCTGCTTAAATGGTGGTGTAATATTTGAGCGACATGGTAGCACGCATTCTAGGCAATGTGCGAAAATAGGTTACTCAATTTAATTTTGAATTACTAAACTCAATTTGATAATCCAGTAGTAGGCCTGTAGTTCTAATGATTTTTGGTTACCTTCGTTTCCTATTTATTTATTTTATTTATTTTTACAGTAAACATAGCCACCAAAGCCAATCCTTGGGACGGGAAATCCCTGAAGCCAGAGAGTGTGCGCTCCCAGCTAGAGACGTCCCTAAAGAGACTGAAGACAGATTGTGTGCAACTCTTCTACCTGCATGCCCCAGACCACCAAAACCCTGTTCAAGACACGCTGCGAGCCTGCCATGAGCTCCACAAGGAGGTATGCTACAGATGCAGGGACCACTTTCATTAACTTCCTCTACTTCAGAACAGTATTTCAGGGTCTACTGAATTGGCCCACCAATGGACAAAATTGCTTGGCATGGAACTATAAAATATCTCTGTAGTTCTACACCTAATAAGGTTATAATGTTGTTTCCAGGGGAAATTCAAGGAGCTTGGCCTATCTAACTACGCTTCATGGGAAGTAGCTGAAATAGTTTGTATTTGCAGACACAACAACTGGATAGTACCCACTGTCTACCAGGTAATGCACAACACAAGGATTTCCTTACCATCCTAACATTCACTGTACCTGGGTACTGTCATGTAACAAAGAAGAGACAATGAATATTTTATATAAAAAAATACATGTGAAAAGTGTAACGACACAGAAGTAAAAACCAATCCAATATCTAAGTCTGTATTGTGTAATAGATTACTTCTTGTATATTTGAAACGTAACAAACGCTTGACATTTCCATCCTTCATAGGGGATGTACAACGCTACCACACGACAGGTGGAAACAGAACTGCTACCTTGTCTCAGATACTACGGCATTAGATATTATGCATATAACCCTTTAGCAGGTAATATCTCCATTACATTTACAACATCATATTGGTTTTGACAAGATGTTGTTGACTTTTCTGAAATAATCAATTTAGGATTTTTGTTCCACGTGTGGAAGGTGTAGTATGACACATCATGCTATGTTTATTTATAGTTAGGTAAATGTGTCAGTCAAACATCTTTTTGAATAGGGGACCAAGAATACTTTTCACCTAAGATTATGCTTGTCTTTTGGTGTAACTGTTACTGAATAAACAGCACTGTCCTTTTTACCGCCAGGGGGCCTATTGACGGGGAAGTACCAGTATGAGGACAAAGACGGAACTCAGCCTGCAGGACGCTTCTTTGGGAACAGCTGGGCAGGGGCTTACAGGGACAGGTAAATTGGGACAAAAGTCTTATCCTGATGTATTCTACAGCCTACTAACTGTGTTAGTTTGTGCCTCTGGCTACATCGAAATTTTGCGTTTCAGATACTGGAAGCAGAACCATTTCCAGGCTATTGATTTAGTTATGAAAGCAATGGAGACAGCATACGGGGCAGAGAAGCCGACCATGACATCTGCTGCTCTTCGCTGGATGTATCACCACTCCCAACTCAGGGTAAATCATCACTGGAACATATCATACCTCGATTCACTGAAAGAGGTATTATAAATTAGTCTGATTTACTAGTAAGTCAGTGATGTGTACATTTTCACAATGTTTGAGAAAGGTTCATGTTGCTGTTGCAAAACTGGATTTACATCAGAATCATGGCGTGCTTGCTGGTAGTTGTTCAAACTCGAAACTTTGTGATTCCGTTTTTCAAGGGTGATCTGGGAGATGGAGTCATCATTGGCATGTCCTCCATGGAACAGCTTCATCAGAACCTATCTGCCTCTGAAGAAGGGCCACTCGATGACAGGGTGGTTGAGGCCTTCAAACAGGCCTGGAACCTAGTGGCCCACGAGTGTCCCAACTACTTCCGCTAGATTCTACTTTGTTCCCACAATCATCTCAGGAATCAAACCACAATATGTCTGTTTTGACACAATCATGCTGATTCATGGATATTGTTTTAGTCCAACATAACTAAATTGTCTTTTAGTTTAACAGTATCATCTTACCTTAAGAATTGTACAACGTCTAGGTCAAACTAAACAATGTACTCTTAACTCGGTACTCAACCTTCATATGTACAGACCCTAGATTGAGTAGCACTTAATTGTACATAATATAGAATAAATTTGTGGCTGTTTCAGGTAATTCGATCCCTGGAGGAAGTCTTTAACTTTAAAAACAAAACAAAACGATCACATCTTTAAAAACACAAAATTTACTTGTACATGACAAAAACAATTTCGGGATTTTGTATGCTTAAGATGGATAAACACTACATGAATGCCACAAATTGACACATTTATCAAATCTGCTGTACTCAAGGGCACACTGAAAGGGTGCAAACATCAAGCTAGAGAACACACTGCATCCATAATAAACTTGTTATTCAGCTCAACACATTGATCCATTCCACCGAGGTACAGCAAGGTTGAGCATTCATGTAATTGCATGAACAACAGGACACAAAAGGACAATATGTTGGAAGAAGATTCGTTAGACCGGTCAGGATGTGTGATGGTAGATAGTTCAAATGTCTCTTGACTTGAATGGGCTTCAATGCTGGGCAGAAAGACTAAAAACAGGATCTAGAAAGAATGTTTTTTAAATTCTCTCCCAGTTTATTCTGCATCTGCCTCCTCTTCCTTCTCATTTTCCTGCATAGATTCTTCTTCTTCCTCCTCCTCCTCCTCCTCCTCCTCCTCCTCCTCCTCTTCAGCTGTGAAGGCTTCAAAGTCACCTGTTTCAGAGTTCCACATGCACTTGACTTTCACTCTGAATTCAGCCATCTGTATTGCAAATAGTTTCTATGAAGGGGCAACAAGAAAACAATTGTTAGTAACTAACTGCGGAATGAATCATTTTGGAAACAAACACAGAGCCTTGCGATTGTCAACTTATTAAAGAACTCACCAAAATACGAGCCTGTTCTGGGGTGAGCGTGTCGCCCTCCTTGCACACAGAATGGTCTTTCAGTAACGTGACCACGCCTGACACACAACCCAGTGATTAGAAACATCAAAGCATCACTAATTTAAAAGATTTGGAAAGTACCCATAGTTCCAAGTCTGACAATGATTTGAATGAGGTGGGACTGACATACCTTTCTTGAGGGCAGTGGGTAGTCCCAACTGTCTTAGCTGGGGCTCCATGGAATGAGAGAACTGTTCCAGGGGACCCTCATCCAGTGTCACTGCCATCAGAGCCTTGTTTCCCCCTCGGGCAAAGTCTGTCTCTTTGAAGTGACTGAAATATCTAACAACGAAAGATGTGTTATGGACGCTAATAAGACAGATCAACATGGTCTGCTATACAACCAAATAACCATATGAATCACAACGCTAGTTACATGTTGGCTAAAAAGTTATATACACTTACTCTTGAACCTCATCCTTCGTCTTATTAGTGAAGAGCATCCCAACTTCACCTTTCAGAAACCTACTCACCTATCAAATACCAGATATCCCAATTAGATTAAACAATTTCGGGGTGACGAGTCATATCACTGCAGTGTCCATTTGCAAGCGTCGTGGATCTAGCATACCTTGTGCAAATTGTCTTTGTATTCGTCGGTTGGTCCTTTACCTAGCGCGATCATCATCACTTTGTTTTTGCCAAAGAAAAATCTGTGGAAGAAAGCGGTAGTCAACAAAGAGACAGCCAAAATGGGTTGACCGATCATATATCGAACATATTATTGTTGCGTCGCAAGTCTTCACCTGCTGTGTTTCCATGCGGTTCTGATGTCTTTCAATTTGTTGTTCCTCATATTGGCCACCGAGAAGATGAACAGGTGATTGTACATATCCACGCATTTTCGCAACTGAAAACAGTCCAAGACATTCAGGCAGGGTAGTGCACCGATTGATACCACCAGCACATGGTAAAGAAATCAGAAAGTAATTTCTCGTTATTGCAACGTACCTCTTCTATCAAGTTCTGTTTTGACTCTAGACCTTTCTTGGCCGTTTTCGTTAGTGAAACTGGGATTAAAAGAAATGTCAAAGAGAACAGTTAGCGTCCAGCTACAACTTAACCGCATGTTTTTATACAGGCAAGCAAGCTAACGTTAGCAAACACAATACCATTTGCACTTTCAGACTTCATTGGCAGACATTACTTGCGATTTAAATTGAAGCAAATATAATGTGTCTAACATATGTAACCATAAGCAGGGCTCGTAAAAGTCCTTGTACGTAATATGCTCGTTTGGCAAGGTTTGCTTACCCTTCTTGTCCCTCTTTGACTTCGGCATGTTGCTCACGTTGTCAGAATGGCAAATGTGTAGAGGAAGGACCCGAAATGTTTCTGTTTGGTGACGGCGAAGCTGTCCACAAGCCGCCTGCATATAACTAAAATGATAAGAAAATTGAGTTTGCAAAATAAACACACATGGTATTACTGTGAATTTTGTGAATCAAGCAGGTTTTCAATTTCGTTTTTCTCCTATCCACACGTCCTCCTTACTCCAGGGGTGTACTTGGGGGGGGGGGGGGGGGGGGGGGGGCACTTCTACTCATGTCTTGCTACCTGCGTGAAAAATGTTGTGTAAGTAACACCACAGAAATATCATTAATTATTGCTTATTTTATTATCTTCTATGAAAATCACGGCAACATAGCACAAATATTATAGTTCTTTGTAATTCTTATTTATTGCGATTAAAATAAAAATGTCCTAACAAGTATAATGATGATACAATTTAAACATTTCCAACTATATAACTAAATGTATTTTACTTCAAATGTTTTTACATGTAAAGAAAAAAGATTTTGGTTGTTACTGGTTTTTGCTTTTTTTGCTTTTTGATTGGCAATCTTAAAAGGCCTGACATGACTTTCAATGCTTAAAGTAGAACATTTCTAAGGAGCTCCCTTTTTTCTGCAACCTTGTCAATAATCCTTTCAGCATCCAGATTGAGCAGGATATCCCTCTCTGTTGCCATCAGCATGAAAGCCTCCAAATGATCTTGAGACAGTTTGCTTCTGAGCCTGTTTTTAATGAATTTGAGAGTAGAAAAGGTACGTTCACAGGCGACCTGAGTGATAGACAGGGTGAGCAGAAATTTGTAAGCTAGACCAAGGAGGGGGTAGGAAAAAGTATTTGTTACAACAATACCAACACCACATAAAATATAAACTGATTCTTATGAACACTCCCAACACGAATTTACTTTTATTTTTGTCCTTTTTTGGGGGGGCTATATTAACTGCTGTTTATTACTTGTAAACAAATAATGAATGGTAGGTGGAATTTTCGAATTGCGCGAAACTTTTAAAGCGACGCACGCAGAAATGGAACCATGGAAACTTTCTCTCCCCCTCACTCCTACCTGGCTGCCTAAACTGGCTAGCAATCACAATCGTAGTGCAAACACAGTATTTAGAGCAGAGATCGCCGCCTTCACGAGTTTTCTTAACTCCCAGTGCCTCCTTTCCATTCATTCACTATGTAGGCTAGTTAAGAATGTTATGGTGCATTAACTAACTTTGTCGTGATTGGCTACTGGTGGTGAGTGAGTGAGCCCAGTCCACAGCATTGGTCTCTACGCAACGCAGCACGCTCTGCGCTCCCCGTACGAGAGGCAATTGAGCTTGAGAGGGCCGGTAATAAGACAGCCCACAGGGCCGGCCGGGACATACCGGGCCGGCCGGTAAAAATTATGTATGAATTTTTATATATATGTAATATATATATGTGAATATTTTGTATATATATTTTTTTTTATTGAAGTCCGCCGGCCCACCGATGGGACGGCCCACCGGGATTTGTCCCGGTATGCCCGATGGCCAGCACACCACTGCCTCCTTGAGTTCCTCCATCATCTTCTCGAACTCCATCGTCATCGTCTCTTTCACCTTGCTGATGGCCTGCCTCATTCTCTCCTCGATACTCACCTGAAAGACAAAAAAGGATATACACCAAGATAGTTAGCCTATTATGGGGAGAGAAAAAAAGTCTGAATACACATAACATACGGGTGTTTTACTGTAGAGGGAACAAAAATGTGCTTCGCATACCTGAAGAGAGGCCTGGGACTGTTCAGCAGCCATAATTAGGCTAAAGGGCTAGCCGGAAGTTTAACCTGGAGCAAAACAAGACTGGGCAACAAATAACTACTCTACTACGCATT
>JAPMUY010004138.1:0-29544 GCA_026901105.3 Galaxias olidus
AAATACAAAAATGGAATAGAAGTGTCCGTCCGGTCAAACAAAGTTGATATCATAATGAAATGGGCCTGTAAATAGGGATTATATCCGATTACATGCATTTGCTATCAACCTACTTGTATTTTTAGCCTTTTTTTGTGAGGGAGCATTTATCTTTCTATGGGTGTTTCTACCTTCACATGGGAAACTATTTTTTATGGTTGATCTCTATATAAGAATAAAACTATAAAAATAAAATATTGTTTGAGCATTTTATGCGTGAATGTGATTTTATTATTTAAACCTGTTAATTTTCTTGGTCAAACATTAACTTAATAATGTGAGCAGCTATGAGAAACAGAGATTTGTCACAACTTTACCAATCACTTCAAATGGTCGGAGAGGCTGATTTTGGTGAGTGTGTCCTGCCCACCTGTTCAGAAAGAAGCAAAGACTTAATACCATCAAACATCAACATTATGAAGTTAGTCTATACAGAATATTTAGACAGTGTTCACTTTGACGTTGGTGTTGGTCGGGGTGTGTTCAGGCCTGGACAATCGATTACAATATATTGTGTTATGAACACACATACTCACAGTAAATTGACAGACATATACAGACACACACATACTCACAGTAAATAGACAGACATATACAGACACACATACTCACAGTAAATAGACAGACATATACATATACAGACACACACATACTTACAGTAAATAGACAGACATATACAGACACACACAAACTCACAGTAAAGAGACAGACATACGTATACAGACACACACAAACTCACAGTAATGGACCCACAGACACTCAGTAATTTAATGTTAACATTTCTTTTAAAATGTATTTATTGTGAAAAATCCAAATCCCGCAGGAAGATAATGTATTTCTACAGAGCAATAAAACAAGATGGAGGATGAACACTAGCTGGCGTTCTACTCAAACTAATGAATGTGGTCTGAATGAGTGTGGTGTTGAACGCATTGTGACTGAACTCAAGTCAAGTCAAGTCTCGTTTATTGTCAATTCTGCAGCATGTACAAGACATGCAGCGGACTAAAATTACGTTTCTCTCAAACCGTTGGTGTAAACAAAAGAATACGCAAAACTACTATAACCAACAAAAAATAAATAGGACATAATAGTAAACAAATAAGAATGAAAAAAAAAAAAAAAAAGTAAAGAATAATAATAAAAATAATAAGTAACCTGGCGTAAGGCACATGACGGACATAGGTCTGTGGGTTTAAATCCAGTGTGTGTTTGTGTGTGTGTGTTTGTGTGTACACTTTCTGAATGTTGATGGGGGGGGGGGGGGGGGGGCATCACATCACTCCTCTCCAGGACGATAACTCACGATAGTTATGGTTTTCGTCTTTCGTTTTCATTGAATTATGTTTTTAAATAGTTGCTGAATGGATTCATTTGGAGACGAACTTCGAAACTGGCAGAGACGGGCAGGCAATGCATAACATAATTTGAGATGAGAAAAAGTGTGTGTGTGTGTGGGGGTGGGGGGGGGGCGACCTAGATTTTGGGGATAATGTGTGTATATGATAAATATGAGTGTGTTTGATTTAATGTGATGTAGATCATTTGTGAATTGAAAGCAAAATACAAAAAAAAAGCTAAGCAGGGTAGGTCCTGTTAAGCCCTTGGATGGGAGACCAGTTGACAAATCCTTTGGATGCTAGGACTACTACTTCCATGGCAATGGAAAAAAACAAATGAATCCGGCTGTGAAATCAATCCCCTGACACTTTCAACCTGGGATCAATTTTGGTGTATTAAAACACAATTTAAGGTCCTGAAATTATGCCTTAACCTGGCGGACCAACAACATTTTTGGGTTTTTAAAACTTCTGTCAAAATAATTGATGTAACAATTCTTAGCAGGTGTTGAGTTTATCTCAACTACAAGCAATATAGACAGCATGTATTAATAATATTTGCCATTTATCTCTTCAAGATCATCAGAAGTGCTATTTGTTTTATGTGATTGTGGTGTTAAATATTGAGACTTCAAGAGGATTGATCTGAACTGCAATTTTTTCATCCTCCCATACACATTATAATATGCTATCAGAAGAAATGTATTAAGGATTAAGATGGCTTTTTTTTTTAAGAAATGAAAACACCCATAATCGACTAATTGAATACATCAGATCAACGTTTACCAGATTAACTTATTGTATTCATTCACCAAGTTTAGGTTTAGTCGTACTTTATTTTTCAGAGATGCATCAGACACTTTCAGTAGCAATCTAGCTAATTTTACGTTTGCCCATAACAAACACACACACACACATACACACACATTCTCCATTGGACCCTTGCAAAAAAAAACTTTAATAAAATTAACATATACAGGCAGTGTAGCCACATGTTTTTTTCCATCACCAAAAATGTATTAATCAAAAAGATTTGTTGACAGTTAAATTCAAGAAATTATCCCCACAAATACCACCAAAGATATGACACCCTTAATACTATAAAAGCTTTACTTGACTATTATTGCTATTATGGTATTATAAATGATACATTGTTAAACCTGATAAACCTTGGACAGACTTTAATATTATATGTTAATAAATCTTTCTCTCTTCAGAAAGTCTAAATGATGGTCTGGCACTCAATGAATTCTGCAGTTTGAACGGCATGTTAGTGTAATATTCATTAAAGCTTCATAAATTTTTTTTTTTTAAAAATAACATTCCAAAAGGATTTTTTTTTGTGTGTGTTAGAATTCTGTTCTGTCAGCCATCCTTACTTCCTGTGGTAGCCATTGTGGGTTAGAATTCTGTTCTGTCAGCCATCTTAACTTCCTGTGGTAGCCATTGTGTGTTAGAATTCTGTTCTGTCAGCCATCTTAACTTCCTGTGGTAGCCATTGTGGGTTAGTTATGGTGCTATGGTGGGAAAGGTAGAAGCTCATTCCTGATCACTCCAGCTCATCCCCATGGAGATGACGGTGTGGTCGTGACGCTGCACAGATCTACGTCTCCTTCTCTTAGCATTCCCACGTCTGTTGAAAAAGAGAGTAGAAAATCAATACATTGTGTTTAAAATGTCCCTTCTAGGTAAAAGTGTGAATCTGTAAGTGTGTTTATAAGTGATATTTTTGCATCTTGTTCCCACAAAGTTGGAAGCATAGAATCATCCAAAATGACTTGCTAAGATGAAACTTTAAGATTTCCCTTCACTGGAACTAAGGGCCAACCCCAGAAAAACAACCCCATAGCATTATCCTTCCTCCACCAAACTTTACAGTTGGCATAATGCAGTCAGGCAGGTGAAGTTCTCCTGGCATTCGCCATACCCTGACTCGTGCATCAGACCGCCAGATAGAGAAGCGTTATTCGTCACTCCACAGAACATGTTTCCACAGCTTCTGAGTCCAGTGGCGTCGTGCTTTACACCACTCCATCCGATGCTTGGCATTGTGCTTGGTGATGTAAGGCTTGCATGCAACTGCTCGGCCGTGGACACCCATGCCATGAAGCTCCCGGCGCACAGTTTTGGGGCTGATATTAATGCCAGAGCTGGTTTGGAACTCTGCAGTTATTGAGTCAGCAGAGCTTTGGCGACTTTTACGCACTATGCGCCTCAGCACTCGGCGACCCCGCTTTGTAACTTTACGTGGTCTGCCACTTCGTGGCTGAGTTGCTGTGGTTCCTTAACGTTTCCACTTTGCAATAATACCACTTACAGTTGATAGTGGAATATCTAGCAGAGAAGAAATTTCACGAACTGACTTGTTGCAACGGTGGCATCCTATTGCAGTACCACGTTCAAATTCAGTGAGCTATTTAGAATGACCCATTCTTTCATAAATGTTGGTAAAGGCAGACTGCATGGCTAGGTGCGTGATTTTATACACCGCTGGCAATGTGACTGAATGAAACAACTGAATTCAATGATTAAGATGAGTGTCCCAATACTTTTGTCCATATAGTGTATATATATATAGGCTATGAAACGACATGACAACGCACAGGCGGAGTATTTAAGAGTAGTTTTTTGTAGGCTATAGTTCATCTTCGGGACATTGTAGCTTCTCCACGAACGACCCGCGAAATCCGCCGTCGCATGATTACGTAGCTGCAGTCGGACTCCTTTTGCAACGCGATTTTCTATTCCTAAATCCTTATGAGTTCTCCTTCATAGCTTTCCTTAACCTCACGACGTTTTCCCTCGGGGTTAAGGAAAAGTACATAGTAAAAGTCATTAGAACGTACTTTATTGAAGAATTCGGATCCAGCCATGGTTGATGAGCTTTACTAAAACCAACCGAAGACAACCAATAGTGGATACTCAAGTAAAAGTAAAAATACCTCATCAGAAAATGTCTCGAGTAAAACTTGTAAAAACATTAGCGTGGCCTAACGTTAGTTGTTAAAATGTTCTTGCAACAATTATTTACTGTGGAGTCCTGCCAATAGTAGCCATAATTATTCATTATAAAATTGTGGCAACAATGAAAAATGTATCAAAATGACAAATCACTGTGTATAAAGAAAATGTGTAATTTTCAATTTTAAATCAATTTGTAAACTATTCATGGGATGAATTGGGTTAAGATTCTACATACTGTATATATGGTTTAAAATTGCACATATAGCATGTACGGGTCTATATGGAGGTCCCTTGTGGATTAGCTGTTGGCCACTAATGGGATTGGCAGGGTTGATGTACCGAGGTTTAGGATGAGAAAAATAGGCACATTCTACAGTTGCTGTTTAGCACGGAGGACATGAAGGATCCGCAGCTCCCAGGTAGGCATAAATAAACCAAATATTATAATAAGACCATTGCTGCATATTTCAGTCTACTCAAAGCTGCTACAACTGGTAAAAGAAGGGAAGTTGTTACAACTGTAACGCCTTTTTGTATTGAATGTAGGCTAAGTTCAATGAGGAATAGAAAATAAATGTGTTGGCCAGTGTGTTTGACTTTTTAGTAACATCACAGGTGAGGGATCATTAAAATATGTTTGTGTTTTCGTCTTGTATTGTCTTACACATTTTAAGCATTACCTTGTTTATTATAAAATGTGAATGTAAATACGTTGCACTCCAAACATATACCTGCAGATTTTGTAAAACTTAAATGCATATAGCCTACTTTGATTAATTTAAAACACCCTTCCAGTGCACGATTAACTTTCCCATGATCTTTTTCACAAGAATCCCTCATATTGGCCAGAAGTTCTTACTGCAACCACTTAAGATTCACTACATCTTCAGGCAGTGCGACAATACCAGACTAACACACACACATTTTCAAGATCCCTCACCTGTGGTTTTTCTAAAGAGTCCAACACATTAGCCAACACACACACACACACACACACTTAAAATTTGTTTTGACTGGCAGTGTGACACATCGTGTGTGTTCATCAAATCCAGCCAACATAATGTACTGTAGAGTTTGAGAGTGGCCTAATGCCATGACCACCATCCAATCGTGTGTGTGTGTGTGTGTGTGTGTGTGTGTGTGTGTGTGTGTGTGTGTGTGTGCGTGCGTATGTGTGTGTGTGTGTGTGTGTGTGTGTGTGTGCGTGACAAAAGAGTAGCGTTCATGAGTCGTTCTGATCTTGCTTGTTTGTTAGAGGGAAGCCATGTTGTCTGCATATAGCTGGACGGATTGATCATGGAGTTCTAAATAATAAAAGGTATTCTTTGACCTCACCGTGGAGCTGAGTATAACAGCTCCTGTCTGTCTGCTTTTATAGTTGAAGCACATTGATTTGACTGCGGAGTAGTAGTAACAGCTCTGGTTTTCCTTTTGCCTTTTTGAAAACATCTTTTCCAATACAATTTAGAACTTTTATACTTTACAGTGTTCAGTGATATAGCCAATTCAGGAAATAATTTTGACATCATGGTCTGTATAGCCTTGGAATTAGTTATATTTAGCCATACACACGAGCTGGGTATACATGTCAGAAGTTGTAGTGATTTGCTTTGTTACTCACATCAAATATTTTATATACAGCACAATGCATTTGAGAAACCTACCATAAACGATTATCTTGTTTTCTTTGATCAGGGATTGAAGGCAAATATCAAAATCTGATCTCTTCACCAGGACGTCCCTGAGGAGTAGACATTTTAGCTTTTTTTTCAAAAGCATCTCAAGTTCGCCGGAAGTTACTTAATTAATAATAATAATAAAAATAATAATAATAACAATAATAATAATAATAATGATAATTCATTTTATTTAGTTTTCACTACTTTTCTCGAGACTCAAAGCGCTTTACACAAATTGGTCGCCAATTAATTACACAGAACGAACATCGAATGGACTGACAGCTATCAAACACAACACTCAGTCTAAGTGGTACCACAGCAGCCAATTTGTGCCAGACTTGCTCACCCAACATATTGCGACAGACTTGCTCACACACATAGGACACAGGCCGACTCCAGATTAATTGGTAGTGACTGGTCAGGGCGCTGGTAGAGAATGGAGCATGTTTTTTGATTGTCGATGCAACCACTTAAGATTGACTGAATCTTTAGACAGACTCAGTGGCATACGCTACACTAAATAACACGTTTCCCGATTATTAATTGCTTAGAATGGACCGGAACCTTTTTAAACAGCAGCGTGCCTTAGTTCCTTTGTTTTTGCATGACTTATAGTGAATTTCTCATAGAGTGATTCAAGCTTACAAATATCACTTTATTAGAAGTGTATATATTCCCACAGTGAAGTACTAAGATTATTATTTGAGCAGAAAATCAGCGATGCATGATGCGCAATGAGCTATCAATGTGAGCCAATCGAATTACCAGAGGCAGACGCAAGCGGGACACCCACACCGGAAGCACAGCCAGTCTTTAGGCCTCTCCCCCTTTCTGACAGGCTTAATCCCTTGGTATAGGTTGGCACACCTGCAGCTACTCGGACTGAGATTATGATCTCTGGAAATGCAGATCTCTCTCTCTGTTCGTTATCTGTTTTGTCTCTTTTTCCTTGCTTAATTGTTTTTTTATTTCCTCCTGATTTAATTGAAAGGATGTAAATCTGTGAGTTTGTGTTACCAGAACTCTGTATTTAAGTGACGATATCAACTGCTCTTTAGTAGTCATGTGTTTTATCCCCCGTCTTCCTCTCAAGGAATCAAGTCCATGACTACCATGGCCAAGGCGCAAGTCAAAGACTGAAGCGCCCTCCACAGAAGCGACACTGGACCCTCCGGTCAAGCCCCTCCCACCGCCTCCTGCCTCCTCTTCCTCCTCCACCTCCTCCTCCTCTACGGCTGCCCATCTGATCCCAGTGGTGACGGTAGAGCAGAGGATGAAGCAGAGTCCCTTTGAGAGGGCGGTGTACGACATGGTGCACAGCCAGAAGGTGGTGAACGAGCTGGCGCTGGGGCGACGCGTTGGCTTCTACGAGCTGCGAGGGGACATAGGGGAGGGCAACTTCTCCCACGTCAGACTGGCCATCCACCTACTCACTAAAGGTGACTTGGCTGCAGAGGGAGGGATCATACGTCACATGCAAACACACACACACACACACACACAAACACAGACAACCACATGCATACACCAATCTAGAAGTGTAGAACACCGTTCTTTGAACTGCATTCATTCATGCCTTGTTGTTTTTATTTGTTAATGCCCCCCCCCCCCCCCGCACACACACACACACACACACACACACACACACACACACACACACATACTTATACACACACACTTGGTGTGGTATCTTAAACAAGACAATCTTTCTCTCTTCCTCCTTCGCTCTCTCCCTCTCTGTCTCTCTATATCCCCCCCCCCCCCCCCCACCTACTCTACCAGAGAGAGTGGCCATCAAAGTGATGGATACGCTGCGTCTTGACAAGAAAACCCAGGCCATGTACAAGTCAGAGATCGCCTGCATGGAGAAGCTGAGCCACCCTAATGTGGTGCGGCTCTACGAGGTTGGTCCGTTTGTTATTCATACATTATTCTCTGTGTGTAATCGATAGTACATTTGACAACAAGGGAAAGTCCTTGTGACAGATTGGAGAGACAGCTGACCGGAGGGAATAGACCCCAATGGGGCAGACATGGGCTAGCAACTCATGTCTGCAGCACTAAACACTATTCTGTGGACTGAGTGCACCCGAAAAAAGCTACTAACAAAACTAAAGTGAAAATACCCCCAGGGTCTGTGAGAGCGGGGGCGGAAGATGACTCACAAACTGATAACACGGTTTTGACCCTAAGCAACGCAACGACTATGAGCACGAGAAGCACTTCAGAAACCAATGCAATCATAGGTAAAAGTCACCAGATCTGCCATTGTGGCTGGGGAAAGATAACAATGGTAAGGGGCCTGAGAATACACCAAAGTAAGAAAGGGTGCTGAAGTAGGAAGAAGCAGGAGCATCGCATTGACCAGTACTTTTTCAGAAGTCAAGCAAGTAAGTCGAAAGAAGGCCAGCGGCTGGACACAAACCAAAGTCTGCAGGCCATCAACAACTCCAGCACTGAGGCGGCACAGACAAGCACCGAAAGACAAGGGGATAAGGTGGTAGAGCCCAATCAAGCACAAAAAACCTCCAAGGAGAAGATCAGTGACAAAAAACCTAAAGTAAAGTGGCCATCAGCCGCTGAAAAGAATGCTTGGGACTCTATTAACATAGATCTAAAGAAGACACTTGAACAGCTAAGGGGCACAGTGGAAAGGAAGCTAGATAAAATAGGGGATATCATATATATATATGCCTACCTGAGGGAGGATCAGGACCGAGGACACCTGAGGCGACAGCACCTCAGCTCATTAGTGTTTTATTACTCTCACCTGTGTGTGTTTGGTTAATTGGTTTCCTTATGTTTCGTTTGCCCTTTTTATAGCCCTGCAATCCCTTGTCTGTCATTACGTTTTGTTTGTTCTCAAGTAAAGAGCTAAACCCTGCTTTTGACTACTCCGTGTTTCGTGTCATCTTTGATACTACTTGCGATTCTACCTATTGGGTTCAGGTCCGCTTTTGGGTCGCAACTTTCAGTGTGCTAGCACCCAGCGTGACATATATATGTAGAAAAGCGGCACCCACAGTAGCAACAGGACGGAAATTGAATCCAAAAGAGGCAGTACTGCAAGCAAAAGCAGTACTTAAACATACGGAAATAGTAGGACAACATGGACTTGGTACAAGTAAACCGAGATTGTCAAAAGCAACCCCTTTGGAACAACGCAAATTAGTGATAGAACAGATCCATAAGCAAGAGGAAGCAGTAAGGAGCGCTAAAACTGTCTCACAAGCCAAACAGGGGCAATGGATGAACTGGGAAAGTGTAGAGCAGAGGAAAATTACCTGGAAGGACTGGTGGGGAATGGAATCCACAAGAATTAGCTTCATTGCTAGGGCAACCTACGATGTACTGCCAACACCAACAGATCTCAGCCAATGGGTAGGTGAGGATCCAACTTGCCCCCTCTGTGGCGGGACGGCTAATCTCAAACACATAATGGCTGGGTGCATAACGAGCCTTACTCAAGGAAGATACACCTGGCGCCACAATCAAGTGCTAAAATGCTTGGCGGAAGCAATAGAGCATAGGCGCTCAACAGTAAATGCCCTGCCAATTGAAGCAGAGGGCGACATGCAGCACATTCGCTTTGTCATGGAGGGAGTTCCGGGAAAGAAGAGTTATAGAGCAAAACAAAGCTCAGGGCAGCTGAGGAGAGCATGTGATTGGAAAATGCTTGCTGATGTCAGCCAACAAATGAGAGTCTCATCAGAGATTGCAACAACCAACTTAAGACCAGATTTATTACTCTGGTCTAACACACAGCAAATTGTTTATTTTATAGAGCTAACAGTCCCGTGGGAGGAAGCAATAGACGAGACATACGAAAGAAAGAAACTCTACTACAACGAATTAGCAGCTGAAGCAGAACAGCGAGGTTGGAGAACAAAGGTGTGTCCTGTGGAAGTTGGATGCCGTGGATTTGTGGCAATATCAACAACCAAACTACTTAAGGAGTTAGGGATCTGCGGCAAAGATTTGAGCCAGACCATAAAAGTTATATCAGATATAGCAGAAAGAAGTAGCCAGTGGCTGTGGCTGAAAAGGAAGGATCCTATATGGGCACAATAGTAAAGAACATCATGCTGAAAAACCAAGAAGTGGTTTAATCTCAGGACAAAGGTTTAAAAGGTAAGTCCTTTCCTGCAGAACGTCATTTATCAAGCCTGCAGGAACAGAGTAGGGAAAGATTATCTTCTTTTCAGGTGGTAAGTATCCCTGCAGAGTTGGCAGAAAGTGCCTGCAGGCATAGGAAATAGGGACAGGTATAGGGATATCTGCAGAGCGTCATATATTAAGCCTGCAGTAACAGAGTAGAGAAAGATTATCTTCTTTTCAGGTGGTAAGTATCCTTGCAGAGTTGGCATTGAACGCCTGCAGGAATAGGAATTAGGGACAGGTATAGGGGTATCTCTCAGTTTAATAAACAACTTAAATATTTTTTGTATTATTATTATTTTAATGTCTGGCCGTGCCAAGAGCGGATATAGAAGGGGGTGGCTCTGAGACGTCATTGCTCACCGTTAAGCCTTCTGGAGGTGTCGTGGGCTCAAATTAACGAAACATCTGGGATGGAGGGTGCCCACTTGAAAACCCCAATGACATATCTGCTCTCAACCCAAGTCCATTCTAAAATATTGTCTTTTGAAGTGCTCATCTTGGAATATGGCATAACGGATATTATAACATCCTATCCTATGTATATTGAAAATTGCGTGTAGCTTACTTATTGCTTGCTATAATAAGGTGTCTAATGTATGTGAAGTAGAAATGGTTTAGGTGTGAGTGCTATTTAATATATATTCTCTTTTAAATGGTAACCGTGGTTATCCATCTTTCCAGTCGAAACTGTGTAATACAAAAAACTAAGCACAGCAAATAACGGCTACATCAAATAGACAAATTGTACATCCACTGTGTAACTGAAAACAGTTTGTAAGTGTGGATACTGACATTTTATGAACTGGTTTGACCCAGGTGATAGAAACCAGTAAGAAGCTGTACCTGGTGATGGAGTATGGCAGTGGTGGAGACCTGTTCACCAGAATCAACACAAAGGGCAGGCTCTCTGACACAGACACCAAGCTGATCTTTGCCCAAGTGCTTTCAGCCATCAAGTACATGGTGAGTAAAACACTGTGGAGGAGGGGCATTCATATGAAAAGCCCAAATGGCACCTCGCAGGTTTCAGTGAATGCCTATTAGTCTTGATCATAAGAATGCTTTGTTTTGTACACTGCAGCTCACATAACTAACAGTTTAATTTCTTACTCAAATGCCTTTAAGGTTGTTTGTTCTAAGATCATTGATATAGCCTGGATGTCATAACTCAAACAATACAATGTGTGACGAAGGATTATCATATCTCAAAACATGTTCATTATCAATTCACACATTGAAACATAAAGTCCTGTGTGTGTGTGTGTGTGTGTGTGTGTGTGTGTGTGTGTGTGTGTGTGTGTAATATGTGTATATAGTACTGTATATGTATGTATCATTTCAGCATGATAACAACATGGTCCATCGAGACATCAAGGCGGAGAACGTCTTCTACACCACCACACACTGCATCAAGGTGGGTGACCTGGGTTTCAGCACCACCTGCACGCCTGGCGAGGTCCTCACCACCTTCTGCGGCTCGCCCCCCTACGCCGCGCCAGAGCTCTTCAAGGAGAAGGGCTACGTGGGCTTCCACTCGGACATGTGGGCCCTGGGGGTCCTGCTGTACTTCATGGTGACCGCCACCATGCCCTTCCACGCAGACAAGCTGAGCCGCCTGAAGCGCCTCATCCTCCAGGGCTCCTACTCCATCCCGGAGCACGTGCCCGAGCCCTGCCAGCTGGCCATCAAGAGCCTGCTGAGACCCGTGCCTGCCGACCGGCCCTCCGCCACCCAGCTCATGATGAGCGCCTGGCTCAAGGGCATCGAATACCCGCAGCCGTACCCGGACGTCCCACTGAGCCCCGCCCACCTGGCGCTGACCTCGCAGCCTCTGGGTCCCGAGGAGGCGGAGGTGAAGACGTCGCTGTCTGACCTGGGCGTCTCGACGGTGCACCTCCACAACAATCTGTGTTCCGACTGCCGGAGTCCGTTGACAGGGACTTACCGGATCCTGGTGCACCGGATCCAGAAGAGGCACTCGTTGGAAGCCGTCCATGGCTACTCGGCCCCGTATCCGGACGACTACACAGCCGAGCAGGCTGTCACCAAACACAACCCGACAGCTGTCTGTGCAATCCTATAGGTTCTCTTTACCCCGTTTAATAATGCTGTAACCCGTGTTGTAAAGAGCCAATCAGCTCCCCTTACCGTCCTCACCCCCCCCCCCCCTCTTTGTTTCTGTTTAATGGGATCCAGAGACTCCGTCTCACATTCTAACGCTGTTTGTTTAAGAGTGCTTTGGTAATTCAAGGACACAATGTGTGTGAAGACGTACGGTATGAGCATACAATCTAGTGGAGACTAGTGAGTATACAGTGTCATGTAAAGAAGCACACAGTGAGTATACAGTGTCATGTAAAGAAGCACACAGTGAGTATACAGTGTCATGTAAAGAAGCACACAGTGAGTACACAGTGTCATGTAAAGAAGCACACAGTGAGTATACAGTGTCATGTAAAGAAGCACACAGTGAGTATACAGTGTCATGTAAAGAAGCACACAGTGAGTATACAGTGTCATGTAAAGAAGCACACAGTGAGTACACAGTGTCATGTAAAGAAGCACACAGTGAGTACACAGTGTCATGTAAAGAAGCACACAGTGAGTACACAGTGTCATGTAAAGAAGCACACAGTGAGTACACAGTGTCATGTAAAGAAGCACACAGTGAGTATACAGTGTCATGTAAAGAAGCACACAGTGAGTACACAGTGTCATGTAAAGAAGCACACAGTGAGTATACAGTGTCATGTAAAGAAGCACACAGTGAGTACACAGTGTCATGTAAAGAAGCACACAGTGAGTACACAGTGTCATGTAAAGAAGCACACAGTGAGTACACAGTGTCATGTAAAGAAGCACACAGTGAGTACACAGTGTCATGTAAAGAAGCACACAGTGAGTACACAGTGTCATGTAAAGAAGCACACAGTGAGTACACAGTGTCATGTAAAGAAGCACACAGTGAGTACACAGTGTCATGTAAAGAAGCACACAGTGAGTACACAGTGTCATGTAAAGAAGCACACAGTGAGTATACAGTGTCATGTAAAGAAGCACACAGTGAGTACACAGTGTCATGTAAAGAAGCACACAGTGAGTACACAGTGTCATGTAAAGAAGCACACAGTGAGTATACAGTGTCATGTAAAGAAGCACACAGTTCAATGAACAATGAGCACTTGTCATTGTCACAAGTGCATGCACACGAACACACGAACAAGCAGAGGGACGTTTTCATGTAATCAAAGGGAGTTCACTGCTGATTGATCATCCTAGCACAAACGTGTGAACGTTTATTCGCTCAAGGAGCAGATGTTTAAATCTGTGAGATACATTTGGCTTCTATGGGGCAGTATATTGGGCTTACATAAAACAATGTGTTCTGTGCAACTCAAATAAGAAAGAAAGTATGTGAATCTGTGTTTTGTTTTTGTTTTTAAAGGAAAGCGGGAAAAAGGAAAGACACAGTTAAGGTCAACTTCTCCCCCTCTCTTCTTTAGCCCATTAAGTCTTCAGCCGCTTAAAGCTTGAGTAACACAGCATTACTGAGCCAATGGCGTGCTTGTGGAAGTTATGTCACCTGCTATGTTGAGTAACAGGGAGCTTACTGATAGAACAGGATTACCAGAGGAGAGCCTCTCTAACCCAACTCTAACTGTACTTTCTGTGTTGAGTACAGCGAGCTTACCAATGGTGGGTGTGTACTTTCTGTGTTGAGTACAGCGAGCTTACTGATGGTTTTATGTGTACTTTCTGTGTTGAGTACAGCAAGCTTACCAATGGTTTGGTGTGTACTTTCTGTGTTGAGTACAGCGAGCTTACCAATGGTTTGGTGTGTACTTTCTGTGTTGAGTACAGCGAGCTTACCACTGGTTTGCTGTGTACTTTCTGTGTTGAGTACAGCGAGCTTACCAATGGTTTGGTGTGTACTTTCTGTGTTGAGTACAGTGAGCTTACCAATGGTTTGGTGTGTACTTTGTGTAGAGTACATCGAGCTTACCACTGGTTTGGTGTGTACTTTCTGTGTCAAGTACAGCGAGCTTACCAATGGGTTTGGTGTGTACTTTCTGTGTTGAGTACAGTAAGCTTGCCACTGGTTTGGTGTGTATTTTATGTGTTGAGTACAGCGAGCTTACCAAAGGTTTGGTGTGTACTTTCTGTGTTGAGTACTGCGAGCTTACTGACAGTGAGGATTAATCATTATCACACTATCAGCCTCTTCCGACACTACTTATACTGTGTGATGTGTTAGATATACACTCCGTGCTTGGCCATTGATAATCTGTCATTAGTAAAATAGGAGGATCACCAGAGGACAGCTGTTTTAGACCCAGCCTCAGTGAAAACCAAATTAAAAATACCAAATTTGTTAATATATTATATTATATATATATATATATATTATATTAGTATATATGTGTATATATATATATATATATATATTTGTCCATCCATCCATCCATCCATCAGCTATACCGCTTATCCTTTGCAGGGTCGCGGGGGGGCTGGAGCCTATCCCAGCCGACACAGAGCGAGAGGCGGGGTACACCTTTGTATATATTTTATTCATTTTTACAGACCTTAATATATATATTAAAATAAAAAGTGTGTCAAATATCATATATATATATTATTCAACTATTTTGGTTTGTCCATTAAATCTCACAAAATAGTTACTTCCTATTTAAGCTATCATAACACTATATAAAATAAATATGGCAGGAGACAACACATTAGGGATGATGAAATTACTGATTTAAAGATGCTAAAACTGAAAACAAACCATCAACTGCTACTCACAATAGAAGGTACTCAACATTTTAATAATAATAATTAAGCTGTAGAAGGTACTCAAAGTTTTAACAATAATAAACTCAAAGTTTTAATAATAATAAACTCAAAGTTTTAATAATAACAATTAAGCTGTAGAAGGTACTCAAAGTTTTGTAACCAAGTTAACTGTACTCTAAATGTAAACCCAAGTGTTGAGTTACACTGCAGTGGTACTCCTTTTGGAACTAGCAATAAACTGTTTAAATGTTTTATTATATAAACACGTATATGCCTTTACTGATATATGCAAGTCAACTAAAACCCTGAAATCATTTTAAATGCTTTGAATTGTAAATGAGAAAGAAATGTAAGTTATTCACATACATGTCAAAAGCAGCGTTTCAACAGACGGCTTTGAATCAGTGCATGGTAGGCTAGTTATCTCACAAAAGGTCAAAGGGTTTTCTGTAAGGGATGTTTTGTTGGGAGTTTTCTGGCCCCCTGCTGGCCGCGTCCTGTCTCAAGAATATATATCAAGAAACGCTGACATGTACACTTATTTTATTCAAGGTTTTGAAACATGCACTTTCTGACCTGATTTTGATTATTTTATGCATTTATCTTGATGTATGTACATGTTTAAGCAATGCAGTATGTATTTGGAATATCAGTATTATGATAGCCAATATTTCAGAAATTCTAGTTTGAAAGAGTTTTCATGCCTGTCAAAGTAAGCAGGATATAAAAAAACATTATTGAAACTAAATAACATGGTAAGCAAAGTGGCCTTTCACTGTGTATTACTTTTATTCATTGCATATTCAAAGAATTTACCATATTTGGAGGATTCATTTTTATTTGTGAGACCTTGATAACTACTGCATGTTTAGCTAAGGTTAGGGCCAAGTTAACATTTTAATAACAAAGAACCAGTATACATGTTGCAGTAGGCTAGAGCACGTTATGCCCCTGCTGAAAAATCTTTACTGGTTGCCACATTTGATAAGGTCCCTATAATATAGATATAGGTAAAAACAAAACAAAAATCAAAATATTGTAAGCACCTTATTTAAGATTTTATTTTTCATGTAACTTCTTTTTATGCCAGAAGATGGCGCCATATGACGTGAAGAACATAGTCACTCGCTAATCACATTCGCAGCATGTTTTCAATCATTGTTGAAGAGAACTGTAGGACAATTATCTCTATGAAATCCTTTGAGAATATGTTTGCTTGAATCAAGAGGTCCAGAACAAACTGTCCAAAAGACCATGCTTAGACCAAGCCCATGATTAGTCAATGCAAGTATGATTACAGCACTCAAAACATTCCCGCAAAGTTACAGAATGTTGAGTTACAAACTATTGACAGATGTACTCTGTTGTTAAAGGGATCGAATATATCTGGTAGAAAGTTTAAAGTGATAAATTACAGAATTGACAGATTGAATCATAGCATATTATGATGTGAACCATTGGGACATGTTCTTTTTCAGCTTATGGTTGTTTCGTTTCTTCATTTTCTGTTTTATGTGCTCATTAAGCTGGGTTATATAAACATTCCCCGTTTTCTTCTCTCACACGATCTAAAAACCAACTTTCTCCCTCAGGCCTGTAATTAGTGTCTTCCAACCGTGTCTGGAAAAAAACACAATATTTTCTTTTATTGTTGGGTTCTACCTGTTTCTGCAAGCACCTGCTGTGCTTAATCCTCTAATGACAGACATGAGTTATTATGCATTTTGCAATAATAGAGAGCCCAAACCTGCTCACTGCTAGGAGTATGTCTGTCTGCTACTGACTCCCTGCCAAAAAAAAGTCCTGACTTGACAGTGATACATTGAGAACATCGTGATTATTGCTCAATGTCCCCATTTCCCATAGGATCATTTTAACCATAGGCTAATTCATCCTTGCCCTCAGGAAAGTCGTAGAAAGAGAATTGAAAGAAGACACGAGTGTACACAAGTAATTTCAGCATTGTCTGTTATTGTTGTGAAAATTATGGATTAATATATTTAAAAATATATAAAAAGTTTATCATATGAGCAATAATGTCAGAATCACAAATAGACAACGTGCTTTAATTCAAAATAATTTATGATTATTTATTTAAATACATAAAATAAATAAATAATTGAATTTAAAATAACCCGCAAAAAAGGAAACTGAATACAGTTTTTAATGACTTTGGCACTAATAACAAAACCTTGAGGCTGTTTTTCAAAAGTAGATACAGATCATGAAAATGCATCTTTTTTAAAACTATGAATTTTGTTTTAATTGCTTCAATACAATACACATAAACATTAGATAGTTGGTTAATTGAACAGAAATCAGCAGTTCAAAATTACACAAGTCCCTATTTCAAAATGCAATTCAGACATGACACACTGCGTTAATACATGACGTAATTCTTTATCGCCATCCTTTATCAGACATTGTTTATATGGTCCAGTGTACCACTGTTCCAGATGCTGTTTTCAGGGTTGACTGTATGTGTATTCAAACATTTGCCATTGCTTTTGCAATACTACTGTAACAACTCATTATTGAGGATTACATTGTTGTAAGGGTATAAAAATATTAGTGTTCACATACAACAACATAGCAGCAGGAAGGAGCAGGCAGCCCGTGTGTGTCGCAATAGAGGTCACACAGTGGGATGAGGAGGAAGAGGAAGAGGAGGAGGTTGTGAAAGGAACGGCCATAACCATTCTAATAGAGGGCCGTGGACCTCCTTTATGTGAGACTTAGTGTGAACGTGAACGTGGTACAGACCAAGGTTTGTATTTCAAGACAGTCAGTTAAGATAGATGTTCTTGTTTGACACTTTGTCGCTGCGTCAATATTTGTTTTGACCAGAATTTGTGGTTTTATTTCGTACAGTAAATACATTTTCTTTTCAATGATTTCACTGATTCTCACTCCAACCACCTTCTCCCTCGTTCTTTCTTTCAACTCACCCTCTCTTCCTTCACCCTCCTCGTGTCAAGTGAAATTATTGTGAAACAGAGGGAAACGAGCCAAGAGCAAGTTTGTAGATGTCTGTATGTGTATTTGGCAGAACAATAAAAGTCAAGGTTCTGGAACAATAAACACATCAAGATACAGAACAAACTTGATAACATCTAACCCAACTACATGTCTTTAGATCTGGTCTGATTTCAAATGGATTTTACCCCTGGGAAAAATAAAACGCTAATTTGTCACTGCAGCTTAGACACCACGTGAAATAAACCTGTTTCTTTTCCGTTATCTTTAAAAGAAAATCAAAATAAAACATTGATTCATTGGATGTTTAGCCAGCTAATTCCCTTTTTCTTCAGAGTAACTCAAGGCGAACAGGGACGAAAACTAGAAAACTGTTAACCACCAGCAGATAGTGCATCATGTGGTATGATGGATAGCAGCCCTCAGAATCTCCTGCTTTTTGTCTCAAGATAAACAGACATTAAAGTTGTAAATAACATAATAATAATAATAATAATAATAATAATAATAATAATAACATTAATATTTTACCTCAGGCAACGACCAGGACCGACACAGCATAGAGCAAAATATAGGGAAAAGTGTGATAGAAAGAAAGAAAGAAAGGAAGAAAGAAAGGAAGCAAGGAAGGAAGGAAGGAAGGAAGGGAGAGAGGGAGGGAGGGAGGGAGAGAGAGAGAGAGAAAGAAAGAAAGAGAAAAAAAGAAAGAAAGAAAGAAAGAAAGAAAGAGAAAGTGTGCGTGCAAAAACCAGATTTCACATGTTTATTATGATCACTGATCCTCTTTTTGCCTCCCGTGGTGTATCAACTTTCAGGAATGTAGCATAAAGACATCCATCAAAAGGGGTTCTGTAAGTAACTGTAGAAGCCACAAGATAAGGCAAGAGAAGGAGGAAAGGCTGCCGGCCACCATTGAACGACTTACATTAATTTAATAATTTAATATGGTTGCAGGTATTTTCAATTCTCAATGCCTTCTAACTGAAATCAGTCTGGAATGAAATAAGTCTGGTTCAGTTTGAAACAAATAGGACACTGCATAGTTTTCAAGAAAGGTGCCAAATCCATTTTAGTATTGTTCATTAGTATGTTTCACTGTATGTTGTATGTATCTTACAGTATACAATTGAGACAAAAAAGAATATTTTTGTCGTAGTGGTCTTTTATTGGAAAAGTTGCTATTTTGCTACATTTTCTAACAGAATAATGTTGATAGAAAAATATATAATACAATATTTCAGCTCATGCTTAGAAGTATTTATTGTTATCAAGCATTACTGTGCACACAAACACACACACACACACACACACACACACATACACACACACACACACACACACACACACACACACACACACACACACACACACACACACACACACACACACACACACACACACACACACACACACACACACACACACACACACACACACACACACACACACACACACACACACACACACACACACTCTAACAAGGTTCAAATGCAAAGCTGCCGTACAGTGGCTCATCGATAGCAGGTACTGCTGTTTATATCTGATAGAAAACTAGATAAACTTTCAGGTTTATGAAAATGTTTAAATGGCTATATAAACGCTAATATAAAGGTAAACTATGTACAGAATTCACATTCTTTGTCACACACAGAACCTTCAAACTTTTTTCTCCGTGCCACCTCTCTCTCTCTCTCTTTCTCTCTCTCTCGCTCTCTCTCTCTCTCTCTTCTTTCTCAAAAGATAGTGTTTCCACATAAGCGAACAACAGTACTGGTCCATATGTTATTCTTATGCACACTACAGAAACGTCTATATGGGTCCGTAGAGACCGTGATGATCATGGTATGATGTGGAGAAACTCCAGCGCTCCTCTTTCTTCCTCTGGTTCTCTCCTTTCACCAAGCTATGTAGAAAAAAGCCATAGCTGTAAATTCAGTCTTTTATGTGTGTGCGGCTGTGTGTGTGGCGCACACAAGCAGAGTTGTTTGTAGACTCTCTTGTACTCACAAACATGTTGAAATAGTGAACATATTTTCTGTGTACTCTACCTATTTGGCATTGTGTCGTCTGTCTACTTCGTGCATCAGCCTCTTTACCCAATCATGGTTAGGATTGGCACAGGCAGTCTTTCCTTTCTTCTTTAGATTGAACCTATAATGAGAGTAGGTCATCAGGGACAAACGCGCTACTCAAATTGTGCTCCATTTGGTGTTTATAACACAAATCTAAATTCGTTAATTAAGTCATTTTTTGTTTTTAAAGTAAAATACAATCCGTACAAATAACCACATAAGAAGCATTATGTTAAATCAAAACACAAGAAATATAACGCTAATTACATTTGATTAATTATCAAAACCTTGCAGGGATGATTTGACATCTATTCTCAATCCAACAAACTGGTTTCGTCTCGCCATGGTGGCACAATAATGACTGGTTACCAATTTCAGCATTTTTTAGGAGACAATCAACCCTCAAAAGGATACTTATGAGGACAAAGCACTTAAAAGGTTGAACACTAAGTGTGCCGCGGATGAAACGGATCTGATGCGTGCTCTGCTGTCAGTGCTGCAATAGCAATGTAGTTTTGGCTATTAAGACCATTTTTGGGAACGTTAAATAGAACCATTCCCGATGGCAACAGGAAACCGGGAAAGAACTAGACTTACACCACAGCTCTCATGTTACAGTCTCCGTCTGTCTCCTGGAACCTGTAGCTCTCGATGTTTCTCTTCACGTTCTTCTTAAGCCCCTTAACATGATTCAAGCAGCAGTTTCCATACGAGCCTGAGGAGGGATACAAGTTAAAAACATTTTTTAAAACCTTCGGCCAAATGAGGAAAAAGATTTTGACAAGTTTCCAACCTGTGGTATGCAGAAATAAGTGCGCTCAATTGAAATATACAAAAATGGCATGCAAACTGATATCCATTGGAAAGTTTCAACCGTTTTTTAAACAGACACAAGTCCATGCCGGCTGATTCAACGTCTGTTTGAAATCTTTAAAATCAAGTATTGCTTGCCTTTTTTATTATTAATAAGAAAAAAGAAGGTGAGAGAGAAAGAAACCTAATGACAATGACTTCTGTAGGATGAAGGAATATTAATATTTCTAATAAGAACGAAGAAAACTATCAATACTAAATATGTAGAACTAACAAAAAACCATGCAATACAAACAAGCCTTAGATTTAAACTTACAAGAAGCCAATTACCTACATAGAAAGCAACATACAGTGTATGGCCAATGGGGTGCTGTAAAGCAGGGCTATTTTATGTCCATTTGTTTGATTGTTTATGCAATAGATATTACCAACCATCAGTATGAATATTCTAAAATAACCTCAACACTTTAGTCATATCATGTATTGGTCTTAAATTAGAGTTGTGGACTTACCTTGTGCCTGAGTAAGATACATGCAGGCCAGGAGCACCAGAACAAACAGGACTGGGAACTTCATGGTGAAGCTGCAGAGTCAAGAGACAAACTGAGTCTGAACAGCACAGAAACCAATAGAAAATAGTTGGGTCGGAGACAATTTATCTCACTCTCCCTCGCCCTCTCCTTCTCCTCTCCTCTCCCTCTCTCTCTCTCTCCCTCTCCCTCGCCCTCACCCTCTCCCTCTCCTCTCCTCTCCCTCTCCTCTCCTCTCCTCTCTCTCTCTCTCTCCCTCTCCCTCTCTCACCCATATCCCTCTCCCTCTCCCTCGCCCTCTCCCTCGCCCTCTCCTCTCCCTCTCCCTCTCCTCTACCCTCTCTCTCTCTCTCTCCTCTCTCTCTCTCTCTCTCCCTCTCCCTCTCCTCTCCCTCTCTCACCCATCCTTTCCCTTTCCCTCTCCTTCCTTTCCCTCTCCCTATCCTTTCCTCTCCCTCTTCCTCTTCCTCTCCCTCTCGCTCTCCTTTCCTCTCCCTCTCCTCTCCCACTCCTCTCCCTCTCCTCTCTCCTCTCCTCTCTCTCTCTCTCTCCTCTTCCTCTTCCTCTCCCTCTTCCTCTCCCTCTCTCTCTCACTCCTCTCCCTCTCCCTCTTCCTCTCCCTCTCTCTCTGTATTCGTCTCTGTTTTTTTGGTTCTTTATCCCTCTCTTGTTTTCCCGGCAGAGACCACCCTCCATCTGTGTTGCAGTAAAAAGAATAATAAAAAAGTAGATCTAGACATAAAAAGAATTCAGGCCCTTTACCTATTTGACAACTCACTCTATAATTGAATCTGGACCCTTTCCGTTAGCAGCTGTTTTATCTCAACAGCAGAACATCTAATGGTTTGGCAGTGGCTCTGTCATGTTTTGAAAACCTTTAGACTGACTTTGTATTTTTCTTGCAAAGTATTGCATCTCTCAATCTTTTCTCTCTCTTCCTTTTGCTCTAATTTTCTCCCTCTCTCCCGACAACCCCCCCCCCCCCCCCACACACACACACACACCCTCTCTCTCTCTCTCTATTCAGCTCCGTTTCTCTCTATTTATATTTTCTCTCTTTTTCCAGCTGTGCTGATCATGTTGTTGATTCTGAATCTGGGAGAAACACTCGATTCTCCAAACATGCTGTACATTTTGAGTTAATAGATACACAGTTAGGAGAAAACACCCAAACAGGTTGATTTGAATTCACAACACGTAAACTGTTTAATCAGCTGGAAGCATCGAAGACATAATGTTTCTTATTTATCTATATTAGCAGACAGAAAATGCTGCACTTGCACGGTACTTACAAAATCCGGTAATCTGTCACCACAATAGTGTCCTCTCAACCTAAATCAAAGCAGTCTGCTCTCAACTCGTTTTCAATCGAGGAAAGGTGTATTAGGTAGATAAATTGGCTATGTTACAGATTGCATCAGTACTAATCCTTGTCTGAACCTTGCTCTACTCTCTACATATATTGATGATACCTTACAAACTTGGTTCACCCATTCATCAACCCTGCCCACTTCACATCCCCTTTCAAATGCTTCACATTACGTAAGCTTATTCATATTTTTTTGGCAATGGCTGGCAAGTGGTGCAATTTGATCAACCGACCTCTCCAAATCAGTGATTTTCTTGGCTCAGTATTTTCTGGTGAATGACAATCCTGATGAATTACTACCTGAAGTAAAATGTTTTTTTCTCTCAAGCTGGCAAACAGGAATAGGGTCTGTGTGTTGTTGACTGGATGTGAGTGTGTGTGTGTGTGTGTGTGTGTGTGTGTGTGTGTGTGTGTGTGTGTGTGTGTGTGTGTGTGTGTGTGTGTGTGTGTGTGTGTGTGTGTGTGTGTGTGTGTGTGTGTGTGTGTGCCTCATGAAAGTAATCACTATGGCAGCACGTGCTGTGTGGTCCTCTAAGCCGAGTATACAAGCAGAATTAATCTCTTGTCCACCCACTGAGTTTATTCACCCAATAAAGGGCACCAAAGAAATAAAGCATGGAGCAGTTGAAAACTCACTGTTGATCCAAATGCAATCTGGTCAATATAAAATCTCCACCATGAATGTGTTTTCTGTGTTTTGTATTCAAGGCTGCAATCGAGTCAATGGACAAACTTCTGTATCAGACAATAAACTGACGAAAGCACGTTTTTAAGAAGTATAACTTATGTCACAATGTGTATTACTTCCTCTCCATGCCCACCATGTCAAGGGCTGGTAGGTTTATATTGTATATTTATATAGTCTTTATAGTATATTAATTAGTCTAGGATGTGTGTATTTTAAGATTATAGACAGAACTGTAGTATTATTCTGTGGTCGATTGTGTTACAGGTGTAATGTTTAAATGTTTTTTTTAGTACCGACACCAGTTCTAAATATACTCTTGCCAGATCCCCTGCACACCCCTGCAAACCTCTCATTTCACAGACAAGCCAATGTAAAGTAAAGACACAACGCCATCTAGTGGCAGAAACCTGTTGTGGCCTGTACCAAACACCATTCCAGGTCCAGTACAAATATGATTCCATCCCAGCTCATTCTTAAACCAACTCACTCTTCATTGTACCCAGACCGGATTTTGGAATAAACTCGCGATACTAGCGTGTGGGCATGTTTGTCCAGCCTCCTTCCCAGTCAGTTTGGATGCAGCCATCCCACTTACGCTGCTGAAAATACTTGTCAATGAAACACTTGAAGGTGCAAGTCATTCTGACTTGATAAATTCTTAACTAGAGATAAGAGGGGTTGCTTTATTGCCCAGCGATCACAGCCTTCAGTCTATTTATCTTCTGTTTTACAGTGTTGTGTGATACGAGCAACTACTCAGTTTTCTGCAAGTTGGTATTATCAACCGGAATCAAAATACCCCGGTAACGTTAGCTAACTTGTAGTAACGTTAGCTAGCTACTTACAGAAGCCACATGGAAACTCAAAATAATGCAAAGTCGCTACTAAACCATTCCACCACCCTCAACCTGCACACTGGGAATTTGGTAAACAGAAGCCGTCTGAAGAAGAAATGTCCATCTTCACCAAGTGAGGAGGTAAGATACGGGCTTATAATGACGTTAGATGGCTAACGACAGTGTCAATAGAATCGTCATTACACAACATTTTAGCGATCCAAATGTTGTCTTACTTTAAATTACGTAATCCTGTTTGGTCAAACTGTTGGTGGGTTTGACACTGACATTTAGATATTTATATAATTCCTGCTACGGCTACCTCTTCTGTAAGGAATGTCAACGATGACTATGAGATTAGACAGTCGAAAGATTGCACCTGTTTTGGATGCCACCCACCATTTGGGATGATTGATAATGTATTGTTGACTCCAATACCTTTTTAAACATGCAATCTAATACTGGGGATAAAATCATGATCTCTGACATTTTTCATCTTTATTTGAATGCATTTTAGCTTCAAGACTGCATTCGAGCCACGTTAATTGAATGGTTCTCCACTCCACAACCTTATCAACAGACGGTAAGAAAGAACGCAAGATACTTCCATTTAGAACACATGACACATGCACGTAACACAAGTTCTCCCACTAACTTGCCAGACACAGGGTTATTGATTTGCAACAACATACCTTTATACTTTCTTTTTGATCTGAAACTACACTATAGATTCTATCTAGACGTAGATGTATCTTTGATCATCTGAATTTGGGATGGATCTGGGGGTAAAGTTCGGAGGATCTATGGAGTTTTAGCTATGAGAAGGTTCCCTTTATCTTTTATATTACAAAGCTATATGCCCGCAGTCCCACATTATTTAAACCTTTGGCTTATCTAAATGTCTAATATTTGCATAAAGATAAAAGGGCCTACTTCGCAGGCAGGCAACGGCATTCCTGCACTGGAAAAACAAAATAACTGCGTGTCAATTAGGCGCAAGGAATGTCGTGGGCTGAAAGAGAACTGTCACAATGGATGTTCATGCCGAATTGGCTGCCAAAGACTCACGGGTCTCCATAGGAATGGGGGGGGGGGGGGGGGGGGGGGGGAGATTTCCTAGACATTACTTTATAATTGAGTTGAATTGAGTGACCAACTCTGTATGCAATAGGAAAGGAGATCATTCTTAAATTATACTGAGGACGATTGAAGAACTACCTATCATACACGTAATCAAAAGACAAATGTGCACTGAAATATGTAGAACTCATCAAAGCAAGTTACCAGCACTCCTGAAGGTATACTTGTTTAGGGAGGTTTGATTCTTCGTTGTTAGATTCTACGTTATCTTTCAATTCCTGTTTGTTGTCAGTAAACTGCTGTTAAATATCATAATAATGGTTAGATCATTGTCTGTGTTTGGACCAGGGAATGACAAAGATTCTCTGTTACACCATTAACCCAGTTAGGTATTACAACCTCATTCACTTGAACCTTGAAATGCTTTTTTTTTTTTTCGGCTGTTCACATGCTCTCAGTCACACTTGCCTTAAGCTGAGCTATATTTGTCAGTGGTCTGCTTTATGGCCGCATCGTCTAAATACCAGCGTTTCTGAGCTGTATGTATGTTTGGTCAAGCAGGAACTTCCAGACACTGTGGACTGTTCTGTCCCCCAGGCAACGGAGGCCATCACTCCTGAGGAGAGGGAGGAGCTGAAGGTTTCAGGTTAGTCTGGTTGCTAAGATACTTGCTGTCGTTTTATTTTGTATGTGAATTATTACCGTAATGAAATTGATTATTAATAATAGATATTTGATATAGTAGTGTTTTAATAAAAATGTATTATGCGTAGGTTATAATAATAAGAAGAGTGAAATCTTTTTCAGCCAAGCTGTTCTTATGTGAATCTGACCAGTCTTCCATCAGGGATGCTGTGGAGATGGGTGAGTACCTTTATCAGGCATACCTTGTGTTGCCCACACACTGTCTGTGAAAAGATTCATTGGAGGCATAGCTCTCCTACGTCTTGGATCATAGCCTAAGTCTGATTTCAAACATTGGCTATATCAAATGCCATGATAACTCACGTAGGTGGCCACCTGCCTGACTCTTCCATGTAGAACCCCCCCCCCCCCCCCAAAAAAAACAAATTTCCAATGTGTGATCTTACCCCACCAGCCTGTGTGACTCTTGCGGTGTCTCAGCTGGACTCCGTGATCATAGCGCCCCGTGGGCTCCCAGAGGGGGAGAGCCAGACGCTGAGCCACTTGCAGCCCCTCTGGGAGGAGCTGGAGGCACTGGTGCAGAGCCAGAAGATAGCTGCCATCGGAACGTCAGACTTGGACAAGGAGCTGCTGGAGCAGCTCTACAACTGGGCGCAGGTATGACCCGGGTGACTGTGTGTGTGTGTGTGTGTGTGTGTGTGTGTGTGTGTGTGTGTGTGTGTGTGTGTGTGTGTGTGTGTGTGTGTGTGTGTGTGTGTGTGTGTGTGTGTGTGTGTGTGTGTGTGTGTGTGTGTGTGTGTGTGTGTGTGTGTGTGTGTGTGTGTGTGTGTGTGTGTGTGTGTGTGTGTGTGTGTTCAGATGATCCTTCTTTCTCTGGAACAATTCCTAGTCCTCAGTCCAGGATAAATACAGGATGAAAAAACAATAAACCAAATTATTCCAGCAGTAATCAGTGTGTGTGTGTGTGTGTGTGTGTGTGTGTGTGTGTGTGTGTGTGTGTGTGTGTGTGTGTGTGTGTGTGTGTGTGTGTGTGTGTGTGTGTGTGTGTGTGAACCTGGCCAGTAATCAGGTCCTGCTGTGTGATGCCTCCGGACCTCACGGCCTTCGCCAAGACCTTCGACATCCAGCTGCTCACACATAGCGACCCCAAAGGTAAATTAACCCAATCTGACCCTTACAATCGGTCAGTGTAGTTGATTTGTTCTACCCTGACATGCTGGGTTTGATGGAGTATACAACTTTAATGCTTCCTCAAGAGCAGTATTTGAAGAGAGGGACAGACAGATGTCATTTTCTTTAGGGATGTGTATTCTTTGAAGAACCCAAAAAAAAAAAAACGAGTGTAGATCTTAACAAGTAGAGTATGTTTGCCTACAAGGAGCGTTACAGTAGATCAATAGTTTCGTTGTCCCACTCTGCATCGAGGCCTATGTGACCAAAAACTAGTTTATGCACTAAATATGAATTTGCCTTGCAAATAATTACCAACCTCAGGTAGAAAAATATTTATCTATAGGAAATTTGCAGCTGTTACAGCAGCAATCACATTATACAACGCAGATAATGGGGAAACTTGAAACGTTTGACAGACAGAACAGGGCACGTAGTTATAAAGGTATGTAATAATAATAATAATAACTTTATTTATATAGCACGTTTCAAAACAGGGTTACAAGGTGCTTTACAATAAAGTAAATGTACGTTTGTCGTACAAACAGTCAACTCCTCCCCTGTTTCTCACGGCCCTGCAGAGCTGATGTCTGCAGCCAGTTTCCAGGAGGCCATTCAGGAAAGCTCTAGTGACCTCAGGGTGTCAGACTGGAGGCTGGAGTGGGTTCTACGCTACTCCATCATCGTCAAGACCCGAGGCATCATCAAGGCCAAGGGGTACCTGGTCCACGCAAAGAGAGCCAAGTAGAGATCACTCTCTTTCCCCTCCCCTCCTGTTGGGTTGGACAAACTAGGCACGTGGAGAATATGGGCCTGGTGTTATGGGGGGGGGGGGGGGTCCTATGTTTCTTTATAAGCAAAAACACACAAACATTCATGCAGACTCGGTGCAAAAATGTTCATTAAGATATAGGAGGCATGATTTTAAACATTCTGTCTTATTATGGTAAAAAAATATCAGTAGAAGGAGTAGGCTTTCATATTCATATTTCAACAGCCGATCTGGGCTTTAATAGTAAGGTCCATCTCAACCTTCTTGATCGTAGTATTAAAAGGCATAAAAAGTGACCCTAGAACAGAGCCCCTCCACCTATAAGATGGGAGGCCAGTTAGTGTGTTCCAGAACAGAAGAACAGCCTATACTTTTTTGCTTTAATCATGGTTGATTACATTTACATCGGAAGCAGCTCTCTTTTAATGACAGAGATCTAGGCAGCTAAACTCAAACCTGGCAAATCTCTGAATCCATGTTTTATTGGGAAGTGCCTCTTTCTCCGCTTTTCTTCGCGTCTTCACACTAGTTTAGATGATTCAGCAAGCTTTAAGGTCTAAAGATGAACTCAGTCGTACAATAAAATAACTCTGAGAAGAGCTGAAGGGTATTTGAGGAAGCAGGGTGACCAAAGAGCCAATTAAACTGTAAAAGAAATCCTAAATAAAAACAGCTATTACAAACATGAATGATTTCTTAGTCACTTTTTAAATACAACTTGGCCGATAAGGTGTCTAACTGGCCTAGTTAACTAATTTCTCCAGAGTTGTTTGATTTAAAAATTGTAATTTGTGGAACAACTATCTACTTTTACAGTTAAAATTTTCAGTTTTTTTTAAACATCTCTGGTGAATGTTGTCATTAGTGTCAGCTCAAGTAAAGTCAACAATATCTCCCTTTTAACAGGGTCTGAACGAAGATGATTATAAGAATTTAGTACAGATCAAAGAAAACACAATGTACAGATGTATCGTGTTATATTTCGCTATAGGGAGTAACCATTCGAATGGAAAGAGGTGACAAAAAGTTACCTAGGCTTGTGTGGCCCCCCAAAAAATGTAAATGGTATGCATTTGCTTGGAGCTTGATTTGATAAACCATTCTGTGAGGAACCATAAATTGAATTTCCAATTATTAAGTCAGATTTTTTTCTTTAAACTTGAGCATCCTGTAAATGTCAAAATGCTGTATATTGCCCTCTTTTCTTATCTTTAAGCCCTATTCAGTATGTGGTATATTAACTGTCAGTTGTACATTTTATTTTTTGGAAGACTGCTCACAAGAGATTCCTACTCCAGAAACCTAGATAATATTGTTTAAGAATTGAACAACATGTGATTGATTTCTCTATTTCAAAAGTGTCATGCAAATTATGTATAGCATTATACATCAAAATCAAACTAGCTCAGAGAACCGGATAATGATTATAATTTTTTTATACTTGATTTTATTTCCAGGTTGGGGTCCAAAAACTCTCACAGTTTGAATTCAGTGTTTTATTGTAAACATAATATATTTAAATCCCCTGTATATTATGATTTAAAATTTGGGTTTAATAAAATTTATTGAAATTGATTGTGTACGTCGATTTTTCAAGTATATAAAATACCTTAATC
>JAPMUY010004141.1:5000-29136 GCA_026901105.3 Galaxias olidus
TTCCCAGTGAAACAGCATTCTATGGCTGTGGGTTAGGGTTAGGGTCCGTGCTGTGGGGTAAAGGGTAGCAGAGAGAGAGAGAGAGGGCTGTGGGTTAGGGTTAGGGTCAGTGCTGTGGGGTAAAGGGCAGAGAGAGAGAGAGAGAGGGCTGTGGGTTAGGGTTAGGGTCCGTGCTGTGGGGTAAAGGGCAGCAGAGAGAGAGAGAGAGGGCTGTGGGTTAGGGTTAGGGTCCGTGCTGTGGGGTAAAGGGCAGCAGAGAGAGAGAGAGAGGGCTGTGGGTTAGGGTTAGGGTCCGTGCTGTGGGGTAAAGGGCAGCAGAGAGAGAGAGAGAGGGCTGTGGGTTAGGGTTAGGGTCCGTGCTGTGGGGTAAAGGGCAGCAGAGAGAGAGAGAGGGTTAGGGTCCGTGCTGTGGGGTAAAGGGCAGCAGAGAGAGACCGGGCTGTGGGTTTGGGTTTGGTTCCGTGCTGTGTGCTATTCGGTTAAGGGCAGCAGAGAGAGAGAGGGCTGTGGGTTAGGGTTAGGGTCCGTGCTGTGGGGTAAAGCAGAGAGAGAGAGAGGGCTGTGGGTTAGGGTTAGGGTCCGTGCTTTGGGGTAAAGGGTAAAGGGCAGCAGAGAGAGAGAGGGCTGTGGGTTAGGGTTAGGGTCCGTGCTGTGGGGTAAAGGGCAGCAGAGAGAGAGAGAGAGAGAGGGCTGTGGGTTAGGGTTAGGGTCCGTGCTTTGGGGTAAAGGCTAAAGGGCAGCAGAGAGAGAGAGAGGGCTGTGGGTTAGTGTTAGGGTCAGTGCTGTGGGGTAAAGGGTAGCAGAGAGAGAGAGAGAGGGCTGTGGGTTAGTGTTAGGGTCAGTGCTGTGGGGTAAAGGGTAGCAGAGAGAGAGAGAGAGGGCTGTGGGTTAGGGTTAGGGTCCGTGCTGTGGGGTAAAGGGCAGCAGAGAGAGAGAGGGCTGTGGGTTAGGGTTAGGGTCCGTGCTTTGGGGTAAAGGGTAAAGAGAGAGAGAGAGAGGGCTGTGGGTTAGGGTTAGGGTCCGTGCTTTGGGGTAAAGGGTAAAGGGCAGCAGAGAGAGAGAGAGAGAGTTAGTGTTAGGGTCAGTGTGTGGGGTAAAGGGTAGCAGAGAGAGAGAGAGAGGGCTGTGGGTTAGGGTTAGGGTCAGTGCTGTGGGGTAAAGGGCAGCAGAGAGAGAGAGAGAGGGCTGTGGGTTAGGGTTAGGGTCCGTGCTGTGGGGAGAGAGAGAGAGAGAGAGGGCTGTGGGTTAGGGTTAGGGTCCGTGCTTTGGGGTAAAGGGTAAAGGGCAGCAGAGAGAGAGAGGGCTGTGGGTTAGGGTTAACCCACCCCTGTTCTTGTCCTCCAGGTCCCAACTGAAGAATGCCCTCCCATCGTCAAGGCAACCAGCAGCGACAAGTTGGAGCCCTCCATCAGCTTCTCGCACGAAACCTCGTTGTAACCCCCGACACGGCGCCGGCAGGACAACGTATCAAACGCTCACCTTGGAACTGACTTAAATACCTGTGGTGCTCCGTGATTGGTCAGACAGAGCAAAGCAGAACCTAGGGAACTGTGGGAATAAACCACGGTTACCATGACAGCCCTCCACAGTGTGTTCTGACATCACGTTTAAACCATGGTTACCATGACAGCCCTCCACAGTGTGTTCTGACATCACGTTTAAACCACGGTTACCACGTTTAAACCACGGTTACCATGACAGCCCTCCACAGTGTGTTCTGACATCACGTTTAGGGCAGTTTGATTCTTTATCAGGCTAAAGGCTCTGTGGGGGAGCAGGCTGCAGGTCTGGATTTCAACCTATGCGGTCTCAACGCACATCACCGACCATATATGGGCGTGGGCATTAGACCACTGACCGACCGTATATGGGCGTGGGCATTAGACCACTGACCGACCGTATATGGGCATGGGCATTAGCCCACTGTGCCACAGAGGGTGGGGGCTGACGTACAATGCACACTAAAAGCAGCGAGCTCACCTGTTCTCGTTTGGTTCACCCAAGTCACATCGCCTCGTCAACTAGGCTGCACGCTAGTGGGCGTGACTGATCAGTTTGACAGACAGCAGCAAGCAAGTTCTATGTCCAATCACTGTAATCTGTCAAGTTTATTTAATCAGATTTTTAATTACTTTATTTATCATTAGATCATTTCAGACATTATATTTCTCCATATACTCCATCCAGTCTGTTGTGTTTGTGCACCACTTTCATGTGTAGGAGAGGAGCGAAACGAATATTAGTACCTGATTGGTTAACGCCTCACCAACTTCGCTTAGCATTTGCATAGAGTTGAGAAAATGTGAACTTTTGGTGACCTTTGTAACCTCTCGTTCGCTCCGGCTCGCTTCGCCACTGGTCTGGAGCTGACGGCCGCCTACCCAGCATGCCCCTCTATTGAAAATGAATGGCGAGCGATGATTTACCATACGACGCCGCTTTTGATGTGCATTGTACGTAACTGTGATAGGACTCTGTCTCTGTAGACTCTTGTTATTCACGTTCCTAGCTTGTGTTACTGTGTGAGTGGGGTCTTCTTTCCTGTAATGCCCCCGTTCACAGCTTGTATTATAGACTGTGTGTGAGTGGGGTCTTCTTATCTGTAATGCCCCCGTTCACAGCTTGTATTATAGACTGTGTGTGAGTGGGGTCTTCTTATCTGTAATGCCCCCGTTCACAGCTTGTATTATAGACTGTGTGTGAGTGGGGTCTTCTTATCTGTAATGCCCCCGTTCACAGCTTGTATTATAGACTGTGTGTGAGTGGGGTCTTCTTATCTGTAATGCCCCCGTTCACAGCTTGTGTTACAGACAATGTGTGTGTGGGGGTCTTCTTTCCTGTAACAGGAGTGAACCATCTCCACCATAAATAGTTCTTAGGGAATAATTAAAGGGGAATGCTGGCATCACTCCATGGCTGTATGGTGTAACAGCACTTTAACTGTCCCAGAGGAGCCATCTCTAACCTTTCTGATGATAGCGGACTTTCCTCATACGATGACCCTGTCCCGGAGCTGGAAGGCGTGTTCTCTGTATTGTGATTCCCTTCTCCGTGGGTCTCTGGACCTTTTCCCAGTCCATTCACCAGTGTGACGGGGCGGGGGACAGGGTCTGGGGGAGAGGGGTTGCCATGGCGCTGGTGTGGCTGTACCAGTCCATTCTGTAGAGATCTACATCCTTCAACATAGCAATGCTTTATAAAGACAGAGAGAAAGGGGTTTGAGGTTACTAGAAATCTCTCCTTCTCTAGAATGTAATATGTTAAAATGTTTGGGATGTGAAAAGCTTACCACAGATCTGTGGTTTCTGTGCTAGGCTGTTCACTGAAGTGTAGTATAATGTAGGCAACATCAAATATTTGAACGTCAGCTTTCATGACCACGATGTAGCTTACTTTATTGTGTCCTAGTGTACTCAACAAGTCCTTTAGACTACAGCTTCCATGGGCCTTTGCACCAACGTGCCCTGTGTCATAGAGGATGTTGCTAAGCAACAACTACCCGCATCAGGAAGTCCCATCCTAACATACAGATACACTTCCTATCTTTGCCACGCCCAGTCATCTTCCACAACAAGCCTGGCTGCTCAGTACAAACTGCAGACCAGGGACCAGACAAAACAATAATCTAAAACGTTATGATGTTTCATAAGAAATTATATTTGGCATGGTCGGGCATAAGACCCGTTTACTATGCCACTGCAAGATCACCAAGGAGACCCTAGAATCCCCTACAACACAGATAGCCCCTGACAACCATCCCATAATCCCTCCTGACCTGCACCAGAGGCAGTGTTTATATGGCTATTTGATTATACATGCTCCGTTGCCATGCACAGTCTTTAAATCAACCTGTAAGCACCAAAGTAGTACGACTACAAACCCCCCTCACTGGGTTTAACTGTTTAAGTGTATGGCAACATACACAACGTACTGTAGCTTCGATTTGTATCGCCAGTGCATGATGTTAAATGTCTTTGAAACCTTTTTAGGGGATGTTGAACTGAGGTGATTCATGATACTGCGCTGCCTGTTAGTGGAAAAGTCTGTGTGTGGGAAAGCGTACAACATACATATGTTGCATATGTTACAATATGCATATGTACATATGGGGCCATATGTTACAATATGACAAGCACAACAAAAATAAAATGCACAAATTCATGTGAAATAGATCTTTGATCAACCTTGAAATATAATCGTTGGTTACTTATACTGATAGAACCGTATGAGAATAACATTGATACCGTAGTAGTGTTTTTAATTTGAAGTTTTTAACAGGATAAAAGAAACATTTGTGTTGCCTGTTTATGTGTTTGTGTATTAATATGTATTTCCAAGGTCCAGGCTCTGCTACTATTTCAAACCGTGTCGTTCAGTAATGGATCGTATTTTCATCAAAGCTGTTTGCATCCATGCTGTCAACGCTCATACACCTGTTTTTCTTCTGTCGTGTCCAGAACACATTGTCTTCTTTTTGTAAGTTGATGTATCTTTGTGGAGACACCCGTTGTAGCTCTCGACAACAGAAGAGCTTTGTGTTACCTCTCTGCTTACTGACAACATTGCTTTTTTTCTTTTTGCTTCATTACTACGTTTTCTCTCCTTTTGAGAACGGGATTGAATTTTTATGGATATTGACATAATGTTAGTATTAGTGGGATCTTATAATTTATTATTTATTTTGTTACATTGTTCTATTTACAAAATATCACTAACGCCATTTAAATGATAGCAGAATGTAGTGATTGAAGAAACTGAACGACCTGTATTTTGAATACTAACGCCTAAAGGGGTCTGTCTTTACAAAGTAATAAAATCTCTCTCATTAGTAAACTGTTTAACTGAGTAAATAAAAAAGCAACGAACATTCAATCTGGTGGTGTCCTGAATTTCTTCTTCCAATCAGCTTGCGTTGTGCATCGTTTCAAAAAGAAACAAACCTGTTTCGATCGTTTCTTTTTAAGAGCGTATTCCAATCGAACAATATTAAAATGATTCCAGTCCGTCAGACTCAGAAAACGTGTGTTATGCTTACTATTCACACTTACTATTCATATCCGCTCACACAAACACACACACACACACACACACTCACTCATCTTCACATGCACACACACAAACTCATCCTCTCTATTTCACACATCTCCAGCTTCTTTTAGCAAATGATAATAAAACCATTATTTAAACATTTAGGGGTTCTCCCAGGGTAGTGCTCCATAACTAAATCCTGGTTTCCTCCCCTTAACGTCACCCTGGAGTGCAGGGGCTATTTTCAGGATCTCCTGAGGTGGAGGAAGTGGTGGAGAGGAGGGAGCGAGATGTATGGAAACTATGGAAACTAGATGAAAACTGTTGGTTTTCATTGAAAACAGAACACTACATCGGTCCATTTCCCCACTTTTAATAATCCTGGAACTATGCGACCATTTCTTTATCTCTCTGTTCAGGAAAATGTTTTAAAAGTTGCTGGCTCTTTGACCATAGATTCAAAGACTCCTCCGTTGTGACTTGGCGCCCCTCACTCAGCCCCCTCTCCTAACCCTAACCCTGGTCTCCTATGTTAGGGAGCCGTGTCTCTTGTCCTGAAATGTCAAGGTGAAAAAGTACCCCCCCACCCCCGACACACACACACACTGCCCTGGACTTTGTATTTCTCTTGTTATTGGCTAGAATCAAGGATCAAACCACACACAACTAACCTATCACACTCAAGGACAAATCCTTATCTGCAAAAGTAAACTTTATTTTATGTTTTATTTGATCTATCAACGCTCTTGACAGAAGGGACAGTCAATGCAGGAGTCCTCCAATAGAAGGTACGTTTCATGAAGCAGTGTAGTGTTGTGATTCACAATTTGTGTATTAATATAATTCTGTAATTGGACTGAAAGATAAATAGAACAGGATCATGTATAATACGACTGTAAGGATAGTGTGGAGATGATGTAAAATTGTGTTTAGGACATTTCAGCGATTTTATCAATATTGTTAAACTGATTGTTTCTCATTCTTTAGTTACAACTTGGACATCTGCAAACATGAAACTCTCACTCATTGCCACTCTTCTCATTGTGTTTACCTACACCCATGGTAAAATAAAAACATCATTTATACTCTCAGAATCTTCACCTAATCTGTGTATTTGGCTGAATAATAACCTAACATTGTGTGTCTCTGTGTTGAACAGGCACTGAGTCTGAGTCTGAGTTGAAGCGAGAGGTTTTCTCTGAGGAAGACATCAACAAGGTGTTCCAGGACATGACCAGAACCGTCCAAGATGTCTTCCTAAAGGTGAAAGCCCACAAGTTTACTCAACAGACCCAGTAAGTAGAACCTCAAACAATTCATTATGAACACATCATTACAATAGGACTTTAAAGTCAAGAGATATGTACTCTTATTATTCATTCAGTTTTACTGTCAGTGTTGACTAGTGAAAACTAGAATGTAATCTAAAAGTCTTTCTACGACCACAGGCTTTACATTGAGGACATCGGTGACCAGCTCCTGCCTTTGGCTGAGAAGGCCGTTGATGTGGCTAAGAAGATCGAGGATGAGGCTGAGAAGATCGGGGAGAAGCTATTTAGTTCCATTTGGAAAGGATTGAAATCGCATCAACATCTCGCTGACAAAATAATGGAAGACAACCGTCAGCAGATTGAACCCTTCGTAAAAATACTCAACAGTATGTTTAGGGAATTTCATGATCTGACCTCGCCATTTTTCAGGCCAGGTTCAAAGTTCATAGAAAGTATAATGGAAGAGATCACGGCAATGATCCCACCTAAGTATGTTCAACTGTTTCGTCTGTAGCCTAAAAACAGCAACACACCCTCACTTTTGACTAACATGCCCCTGCACACATTTTAATAGGAAAATGCAACTTCTCAGTTTGTTTCACCTGTGTAATTTCATTGTAGGTGCAGTCTTAAATTAATTTTACATGCTACTTACATTTAAATTTCAATTATAAATCAGTGACTACCTATTGCCTACAGTGTGTGAGTTTTCCTGGGTGATTTTGTAGAGAAGACAATTAAGGAAGTTATAATAATAATAAACTTTATCTTTCACACGTAAAATGAAGCTCAAAGTGCTTTACATTATTAAAACAAGAATGAATCAATATGGCAACAACAAATACAGTAATCTAATTCCCTCATATAATCCGAAGACAAAGCTAACACTGAATTTAATCTGAGCTTTGATCATGGTTTTGTGAGTACAGCGCTAGCTTCACATCACAGAGAGGTGTCGTCATGGAAAAGGTTTTAGAGAGGAAGAGGATGAATACACATGAAGTGATGAGGAAGGTGTATTCCTGTGGCCGGGTCATCCTTCTAGAACCTGGAGTTCTGTGCCTGAGGCCGGCGCTGGAAGTGTGTGAAATAGAGAGAGGATGAGTCTGTGTGTGTGTGTGTGTGTGTGTGTGTGTGTGTGTGTGTGTGTGTGTGTGTGTGTGTGTGTGTGTGTGTGTGTGTGTGTGTGTGTGTGTGTGTGTGTGTGTGTGTGTGTGTGTGTGTGTGTGTGTGTTTGTGTGTGTGAGAAAAGATCAGTCTGTGTGTGTGTGTGTGTATGTGTGCATACAGTTACTGTTACTGGTAATGAAATCTAAGACCCCCCCCCAGATATACTCACCTGCTGTGGGCTGTAACGATTATATTAAGATAAACTAGATATAAAATAAATCAAGGATAAAATCAACTCTATATCCTCACCTGCTGTGAGGCGTCTGGCTGTTCCACGGCCCCTCTTCCTGGTGGTCACCATGGCTGCTATGACAACGCAGGTCAGAACCAGGAAGAGAACGATACGAAGCCACAGGTGGAATGATGACACGTCAAAGGAACCTGAACACACAAACCAAACAATTAAATCAGATAACACATGTAACAATGTTGTAAATGAAAATGTCCATAATAAAAGATACATGTCACTGGTGCATGTAGAACAGTCTGCCTTAATTAATGTTCATGTTATGTATAAATAGCATTTTATCCACAAGTAAAATGTTCATGTAAAAGTGATGTTCTAAAGCAATGACAAAGTTATCAGTGACCAAGCAGAGAAAGGAGCTGCAGACAATCAACGTAAAAGACTGAGCTAGTCAACAAGGATGTTCAGCTGAAGATAAATGAATACGTTCTGTATATGTTGAAAACTGATAGATGATATTAAAGAATTATGGGTTAATTAAATAGAATTACTTATTGAATAACTTTAAATGTTAGGAAATAAAGTTGTCCACTTTGACTTTACTGACTGTTGGAGCGATGGTCCTTCTGGTCTCCGTCTCCTCCTGAAGGTAAAACATTGGAATATGAAGGAGTCTGTGTCGCTGTTGGGTTAATAGTTTCAGGTTTGCTTCCTGGTCAAAAGTAACAAGTACACCTCTGTATTATATTTCAAACAGACTGTATGACAGGAACTAGAAAACAGAGATGTGATATGAACGAAGCAGCAGTATATCACAAGCACAGCAGATTGAAACAATGTAAAACTAAAAGATACGTTTTGTTTGATCATAAATGGATTATATGGTGGAAGGAAACAGAATGGCTACAGGTTTAGCATGTGACCATACAAACAGGAAATAGAAAACAGGTTTCCTACCAGAGAATTCAACCAGGAAGTCAAAAAATGTCTCCTGGTTTCCCCTCTCATCAGTCAGCTGACACCTGAACTTCCTGTTGTTGTTGTCCTCTTCCTGGAGTGTCAGACTGATGGAACATCTACTCTCACCTGAGACCTCCTCCTGGTTAGACTTTACTACACCTCCTGCTCCATTCAGCCATTTCATAATGATGTGTTTGTCACACAGTGTAGGATCATATTTAAACAGAGAACATGTTAAGGTCACACGTGTTCCAGGCTTCAGATCAGTCACTGGTGGAGATGGAGAGACTGGCAGAGAGAGAAAATAAAACAATGATTATTATTAACAATAAACAGGTTAAGATGGAGAGACTGGCAGAGAGAGAAAATAAGATCATAAATATTTTATATAACTAGTAAATATAGTATCCATTGACTACACTTAATGAACAGGTTAAGTTTGACTGATACAACAGTACTTACTGTTGAGAAGAGACAGATACACTCGTTCATCAGCTCCATACTGTGATCCAGTTGACACTAATTGTCTACAGAAGTAGAGACCAGCATCTTGAGCTGTGACTCTCTGAACAGTCAGAGAACAGTCAGGGTTCAGACTCAGTCTGTCTCTAGCTGGATGCTCTGTGGGTGTAATCATTCCTAAATTAACCACCTCAATAGTCTCACGGTAATCTCTGCCATAGAGCCATGTCGTTGAGGAGCAGTTTGGGAATCCAAGTATCACATTGACACAAGTCAGAGTGACATCATCTCCTACTCTGGGGTAGAGATAGAGAGGTTCTCCTCTGACACCTGAGGAGGAGAGTTAAAATGAGATGATAAAATCTATTAATAGTAATGTGACACAAAAATCTAACATAAAAAAGACATCTAAACAATTTGTAGTCATCCTCTAAGCTAAAAGTGTCAAATTAAATTAATAATGACGCATAATAATGAGTGTAAAAAGAAAGTTTTCTCAAGTCAGTATTGATAAGTTATATTAATAGTAACGTGACGCAGAATGGACACAGACAGTCATTGTTTCTGTCTCAGTGTCTCTCTACCACTCTCTCTCTCTCATTGTTTCTGTCTCAGTGTCTCTCTACCACTCTCTCTCTCATTGTTTCTGTCTCAGTGTCTCTCTACCACTCTCTCTCTCATTGTTTCTGTCTCAGTGTCTCTCTACCACTCTCTCTCTCATTGTTTCTGTCTCAGTGTCTCTCTACCACTCTCTCTCTCATTGTTTCTGTCTCAGTGTCTCTACCACTCTCTCTCTCTCATTGTTTCTGTCTCAGTGTCTCTCTACCACTCTCTCTCTCATTGTCATTGTCTCAGTGTCTCTCTACCACTCTCTCTCTCATTGTTTCTGTCTCAGTGTCTCTCTACCACTCTCTCTCTCTCATTGTTTCTGTTTCAGTGTCTCTCTACCACTCTCTCTCTCTCTTTGTTTCTGTCTCAGTGTCTCTCTACCACTCTCTCTCTCTCATTGTTTCTGTGTCAGTGTCTCTCTACCACTCTCTCTCTCATTGTTTCTGTCTCAGTGTCTCTCTACCACTCTCTCTCTTTGTTTCTGTCTCAGTGTCTCTCATTGTATTGTCCACTCTCTACCACTCTCTCTCTCATTGTTTCTGTCTCAGTGTCTCTCTACCACTCTCTCTCTCAACCCTAAACCCCCTATTAATAGTAACGTGACGCAGAATGGACACAGACCGTGTGAAGCCAGAGGAGCAGAGTGACTGCATCCAAAGGGAGGATCATACCCCGTGAATACTGGAACTTTGACCCTGACCTTTGGCCTGCAGTTTGAGGTTATTTTTGTCATGATATTTTGGAAACCAGCTTTTGAGTTTATTGTTGTAATGGTATTTTAGAAACCCGTTTTGGAGTTTATTTTTGTAATGGTATTTTAGAAACCAGATTTTGAGTTTAAATAAAACAATGGGAACTCAGTAACCATTTTCAGGATCCTAACCCTAACCCTAACCCTAACCCTAACCCTAACCCTAACCCTAACCCTAACCCTAACCCAAACCCTAACCCTAACCCTAACCCTAACCCTAACCCTAAACCCTAACCCTAACCCTAACCCTAACCCTAACCCTAACCCTAACCCTAACCCTAACCCTAACCCTAACCCCAAACCCTAACCCTAACCCTGCCTGCAGCAATCCAAACCCTAACCCTAACCCCGCCTGCAGCAACCCAAACCCTAACCTAATTTAATTTGAATCTTAACCATAACTGGTCCATTCTGCGAGGTCAAACACAGTTTTAGAGCAGTTTTGTAGGCCAGACTTTTATTTGGACACAACGTGGCCCAAAGGGGGTAAGGAGTCAGACAGAGTATTAATATGAAGAGAAAACAAACTACGTACTGAGCACACCTTTTCTGTTGAGCTTGTTGTTACCAAGTGGGCCTGATACATGTTTCCGCTCTCATACCTGCTGAGACATGCACATACATGTTCCTCTACATGTTCCCAGACAGGTCATACATGTTCCTCTACACAGTCTGTATGTTCCCAGACAGGTCATACATGTTCCTCTACACATACAGTCTGTATGTTCGGTATAAACACCCGTCACCCCTGCATTAGTTAAGGGGTTAAGTGCCTTGCTAAAGGGTACTAGGGCTGCCGTTACCAGCTCCTCGAGGCACTAAGTAATTTCCTGTCTGTAATTCTATACCAGGGGTTGAACAATTGACCTAATAGACATTACTTAACATATTAAAACAGTCTAATTAAGTTTTAGTAATATTTATATGAATAGAAATAGATACTATATTATATGACGTCCATTGCGATTACTCTAAATTGTTTTGGCAAAATGTCAGAGAGCACCTTACAGTAATACATCAAGATAACATTGTTGTGTTGAAATGAATGAATGTTGACTTACCTGCTGCTATGTGTAAAATATAAATCATAAATATTCCCAGTTTAGTTGGTTTAACCTCAGTCTCTGTCTTCTGTGTCTCCATCATCTCTCTCTCTCTCTCTCTCTCTCTCTCTCTCTCTCTTTATCTTATTGGTCTCTGTCTCTCTCTCTCTCTTTATCTTATTGGTCTCTGTCTCTCTCTCTCTCTCTCTCTCTCTCTCTCTTTATCTTATTGGTCTCTGTCTGTCTCTCTCTCTCTCTCTATCTTATTGGTCTCTGTCTGTCTCTCTCTCTCTCTCTCTCTTTATCTTATTGGTCTCTGTCTCCCTCTTTCTCTGACTCTTTTTGTCTCTGCTTCTCTATATATGTGTCTCTTTGACACTTTTAGTATGTGTGTGTCTGATGTCATTCTCTCTTCCTCCTACACTGTGCACTCTCTCTCTCTCTCTTTCTCTATGTTTTAGTCGTCTTCTTGCTCTTACTTCCTACAACAAAACAAACAAAGAAATAAAATGCTTTGCAAAATCCTCATCAGCTTTCCCCGCACAGAAGTATTAAATGTTACAAACTCATTTACAAATTGTTGTGATATGTGAGAGAAAACACCCACATACTTTTTAAATAATTTTTTATTTAAAATTATTTAATTATTTAATGTTAAACAACAAAAGAAAACACAGAGTGGATGTCTTAGAAATTAAGAAAAGAACACATCATGTTTAAACCTCATCTCACAATTACCCTGTTCCACTTAATATACTCTCTCTCGCCACCATTCCCTCTCTACCACTCTCTCTCTCATTGTTTCTGTGTCAGTGTCTCTCTACCACTCTCTCTCATTGTTTCTGTCTCAGTGTCTCTCTACCACTCTCTCTCATTGTTTCTGTCTCAGTGTCTCTCTACCACTCTCTCTCTCATTGTTTCTGTCTCAGTGTCTCTCTACCACTCTCTCTCTCTCATTGTTTCTGTCTTTCTACCACACTACCAATTTATCTCTCTCTCTCTCTCTTTGTTTTTGCAGATAGAAAATATGACATCCCTTTTAAAACACATATTTTACAGACAGTACAGACAAAAACAAACATGTTGTTTTTGACTGGCAGGTTTCTTAAAGTTAATCAAACTTTAAAGATTTAGACTGGTTAACGTTGAAACCCCTGCACTCATGTAGCTAGCTAATGGAAACATGGTCAGTTTACCCTCAAACCGCTAGCTAGCTAATGCAAATGGTGGTTGCTCATTTTAGCCCCAGCAACACCTTCATAGAAGGAGAGGAGGATGTGATGCTAGTAGAGGGAGCACACAGACCAGCCTGTGAGTATTGTGGTTCTGCTTTCTGCAAATATAAATGCCCCCTGAGAAGGTTTTGGCACGATATGAAACAGTTAAAAAAAAGTTATTACAGTTTGAAATAAAAATCTATAAATAATGATTACAGTCTTTTACAAATGTAAAGGATAACTCAAAATTGTTACTAAGTCATATGGAGAATTTAAGAGTTCCAAGGATCTGGTTGCTGTAGTAACAAGTCTGGTTAAATGGGAAACAGACTTTGTGAAAGAATCTGATCAAATTAACTTGGTATTGGCTTGGTAGGCTAATGTATGTGAAACGTGGCCCAGATAAACTGGATGCTAGGCTATATGCTACACAGAAGATTAGGTTGCAGAGACAAATTAGCTGGATGCTAGGCTATAAAATACACAGTAGATTAGGTTGCAGGGACAGATAGCCTGGATGCTAGAATATAAGATACACACAAGGTTAGGTTGCAGAGACAGGAGTTTAGTTTAGTACTTGAATACTCAACTTTCAGTATGACATCATCATTGTGTATTATTACTAACAACAATAATAAGCTAAAGATAGTCTTTATATTATGAAAATGGAAAACTCAGCTGAATGGCCTGCTGCAATAATCCAATAGTATTAATTAATATTATTATAAATTTAGGGAAGCATTCTGGTTAAGAGTCTGTAGGCTACAATGGAGTGAAGTACCCCCCCCCCCCCCCTCCCTTTATCTGGAAGAAGTAGTGGTGATGCTGATCAGCTCAAAAGACACTTAGTGTGACCACAGAGGACAGTTACCATGGTAACGGAGATAACCACTGGTTTGTGGGTTTTCAGTTAATGATGTCATAATCACAAGCATCCATCACTAAGGTTCATCGTACAAGTAAATAAAGAATTTGACTGGTGGTCAACATTCATTTTAAATTTGTATTTATTTTCATTCATACATATTTGACACAGAATCATCTTTTAGTTCTTCATCAAACCAGGATTAGAGTTAATAGCCTGAATGACATCACCTTCATCAGGGCTCTTCAAACTGACCACAACATGTTCTTGGTGTTGTCTCATTGGTCGTTTGACATGAGGAAGTTTCAGATACTAGTCTATAAGATACTGGAGTGTGAGGGTAGTACACACAGAGACAGACAGAGCAGTATGGACACAACTAAAGACAGAGGACCTCTGATAATCCAGATACTGATCATCACAACTCTACTCTGGACTGGTAGGCTGACCTGACTATCTTTTATGTTTTGGGAAAGATTTCACTCTGTTAATCTCCCAACACTAATATCTTGTAGGAAGTGAGAGTTTTCTGGTTGAGCGATAAGAAGGTAGAGAAAGAGAGAGAGAGAGAGAGATAGAGAGAGAGAGAGGGCGTTATAGAGAGAGAGAGAGAGAGAGAGAGATGGAGTTATATGTAGAGAGAGAGGGAGAGAGATGTGAGAGAGGAAGTGATAGAAGTGATAGTTTCATGGTTGAGAGATAAGAAGGTAGAGAGAGGGAGGGAGGGAGAAGGGGGGGGGGTGAGAATGGGATGATTAGACTTACTGAGAGCAAGAAAGAGAGGTAGCAGCTATGTAAAGTAAAAGACTGATTTACAAAAACAATTATTTGATTAATTAAACAATATCTATAATAAAAATACCAAAAATTCCGCCACTGGCGCCCTGTGTTTTTCAGATGAGAGCAGGTTCACCCTGAGCACATGTGACGGACGTGAAACGTGAACAGACTGTCCAGGAGCTCAGTGATGCCCTGGTCCAGATCTGGGAGGAGATACCCCAGAACACCATCCGTCGTCTCATTAGGAGCATGCCCCAACGTTGTCAGTCATGCATACAAGCACGTGGGTGCAATACACAGTACTGAGTACCATTTTGAGCTGCTGTAATGGAATTTCTGCAAAATGGACTAGCCTGCAGCATCATTTGTTCACTTTGATTTTGGGGGTGTCTTTGAATTCAGCCCTTTGTAGGTTGATCATTTTCATTTCCATCAAACGATGTGGCATCCTTTCGTTCCCAACACATTACCCAGTCCATATCAGTATAGATATCCAGCATGATTTTTTTCCCCATTGAGATCTGATGTGTTTTCAAAGTGTTCCTTTAATTTTTTTGAGCAGTGAATGTATGTATGTATATGTATGAATGAATGAATGAAATCGAGTAACATGTTTTGTAGGGTCCCGCTATCTAAAATAGTAATTTACAGTCAAAGATCAACAGTTACGTATCATGTTATTTTAGGTCTGGATGCTGTATATATTACGGAACAAGAGTTTGTAGAAACTCAAAGTTGACATCCACATGCGCATACGGATCCTGTGTTCAGCCCCATATTGGTCGTTTAGCAGTTGAATGGACATTGCACTGACTCGTCAATCATAACGAAGAATAGTTGTGACGTATGTACTTGAGAGGTTCTTGTGCACAGACAGAGATTTACTCAACAGTGAAGGTTTGGGATTAACGCCTTTTATTACTCGATGTCCATGTAAACGGATTCGCTGTTGCACAAACTGTTGCTGCTGCTGAAGAGCAACAGAAATGGCTAATTTCCACACCAGGTTACAGGTCATGTTGTTATGTATGGGAACGGTTATTTTTCCGTTTCCAGTGGCAACAGTTGTGTAGATAACTGTCCTGTTTCATCCTGTTTTTCACTTCCCTTCTGTTGAGGTTCCTAGCATACTGACCCGGTACTTGGAGGTGGAGCTAGAAACAAGGCACGCAAGATAACCTTTAGATTCAATGTACAAATGCAAACAAACCCGCTATTTTTAAATAGCCCAACAATTGTGACAGAGACTATCATATAAGCACCTCACGCAAAGGCAAATTATTTGTATTTAATAGTGATGTGGCAATGAACCCCGCCCTACATTTTAGGGTACCTGTTTGCTGTGTAAACGTGAAGCAGATATAGGGTTAGGTACTGGTTGGAATGGTTTCATACTGGTTTCAACGGTACTGTACCGAAAGTGTTGGGTGGAAAAACGTCAAAAGGTAACTGGTGCCTAATAAACCTTTAGGTTATTAACCTCTTAACTGCTGCTGGCGTGAGGAGTGTTTATACTGAACATACAGACTGTATGTGTAGGGGAACATGTATGACCTGTCTGGGAACATACAGACTGTACGTGTGGGGGAACATGTATGACCTGTCTGGGAACATACAGACTGTATGTGTAGAGGAACATGTATGACCTGTCTGGGAAAATTATTAACACTATTAAAATAAAAAAATTTAAAACTCAATAATGTGACCCACAAACATTATGAATTTAATTTGAGATTTTAGCTTGGATAATAACTTCAAAATGATTAGATTCCTTTGATACATGACATTTCATTTCTCTGTTACATTATATTTCATAGATCGTATAATCTCATAATAGCTCTCCTCCTCAGGTGTCAGAGGAGAACCTCTCTATATCTACCCCAGAGTAGGAGATGATGTCACTCTGCCTTGTGTCAATGTGAAACCCACATGCTCCTCAACTACATGGCTCTATGGCAGAAAATACCGGGAGACTATTGCTGTGGTTTATTTAGGAAGATTACAGCTACAGAGCATTCAGCTAGAGACAGACTGAGTCTGAACCCCGCCTGTTCTCTGACTGTTCAAAGAGTCACAGCTCAAGATGCTGGTCTTTTCGTCTATCAACAATTTGATTCAACTGGATCACAGTATGGAGCTAATGAACTAGTGTATCTGTCTCTTCTCAACAGAAAGTACTGTTGTATCAGTCAAACTTAACCTGTTCATTAAGTGTAGTCATTGGGTACTCTTTACTAGTTATATAAAATAATTATTATCTTTTTTTTTCTCTCTGCCAGTCTCTCCATTCCCACCAGTGACTGATCTGAAGCCTGGAACACGTGTGACCTTAACATGTTCTCTGTTGACATTTGATCCTAATACACCGTGTGACCAACACATTATAATGAAATGGCTGGATGGAGCAGGTGGTGTAGTAAAGTCTAACCAGGAGGAGGTCTCAGGTGAGAGTAGATGTTCCATCAGTCTGACAGTGACACTCCAGGAAGAGAACAACAACAGGAAGTTCAGGTGTCAGCTGACTGAGGAGGGGGGAAACCAGGAGACATTTATTGACTTCCTGGTTGTATTCTCTGGTAGGAAACCCGGGGGGGGGGGGGGGTATTCCATCAAGCTAGATAAATGAAAAGTCTGGCTTATTTAGATAAGTCTGGCTAATTTTCGTTAGAGATCCGTTCCATTACTGTGGCTAATACGAATCCCCACTCAGTTATCAAGGTAATTTATACCACTGAACTAGCCTGCTCCGTAGTAGGCTAACTGTCAAGCTTAGTATAGCTGTGTTACAAAGAATATCCAACAGGTGGAAACAAAATCCCAAAAGACAGTTCCGTCAAGTGTCTTTTCTCGCATGCTTCACTTTTGTAACTTTTTGTCCGTGTTCGGAAACATACGTAGGTTCATACCTTTTTTTCACAATGTATGTGACCAAGCATGAATATAAGTGTTTACATCCATTTCACTTTTCGATTTACAATTCTTGGGTTCGCAACCTTGCCACATAAACATAGGCCTAAAAATGTAAATGCTCAAATGACATAAGTGTTTACTTTGGAATTCCACTTCCTTATTGTAATTGCATTATTTGTGACAGAAATCGATCTAAAACACAACGTGACATTGAAAATGACATTTCTTTGTCACCATATACATTTTTTTTTTTATTATAGAGCTTTCATGCTATTTTCGTTGGCGCAGTAAAGAGATGACATACAATCGCGCTTAATGCCGGAACTGAACCCCGGCCCCTGCGATAAACGCTACCCATCATTAAAACATACTCTGGTGAGCTACCAGGGAACCCGTTCTCACATAGAGGCCTACATTAACCATGAATCAGATATCCTATTATTGAGCCTGCTGATGATATAGCCGCAGTCTCATCATAACGATGTCAATGTTAATTTACATTAAAAAGTAGGCTACTAAATTACGTATTTAATCTGTCTGCAATTTTTGGCCACGCAATTTCCCTCGCCTTGAAAATCGCAGCAGAATTGCCATTTTTGGTGATGACAGTCAGTGGAATTCCTTCGACGTGTTTTTCTCGCGAGAAGATCACCGCTCTTTCTGTTTTTTGCGACATTTTGCGATTGTTCCGGGCTGCTTCTGTTCTCCGTGCGCGCACACAATGTCAGCTTGTACAAGCCTGGCTTGAGTTAACGTTGACTGGAGACGGCTGAATTGTGTTCATGGAACGACTTGAGGCTTAAGTCAAAGCTGATGCTTGTTCAAGCCAGGCTTTTTCTATTAAGTGCCGATTTCATTAGCGCGATTGATGGAATACCCCCCTGTTTTCTATTTCCTGTTTGTATGGTAACATGCTCAAACTTTTAATGTAACCCTTCTGTTTCCTTCCACCATATAATCCATTTATGATCAAACAAAACGTATCATTTAGTTTGACAATGTTTCAGTCTGCTGTGCTTGTGATATACAGTGCATCCGGAAAGTATTCATACCCCTTCACTTTTTCCACATTTTATTATGTTACACTTTTTTCACTTTGTCCTTATGCAGTATTGTGTGTAGAATGTTGAGACTTTAAATTTTTATTTAATCCATTTTGGAATAAGGCTGTAACATAATAAAATGTGGAAAAAGTGAAGGGGTATGAATACTTTCCGGATGCACTGTAGGTTGCTTCGTTCATATCACATCTCTGTTTTCCAGTTACTGAAATTATTATTTTTTTTTTTTCTTTATGACCAGCTCAGTCTTTTACATCGACTGTCTGCAGAGGAGCTAGCTTTTCTGCTTGGTTACTTAAAACTTGTCATTGCTTGGAACATCACGTTTACATGAACATTTTGGGCAAAACGTTTGTATTATTACATGCTAACCTTTTTTAATGTAGCCCTTCTGTATCCTCCAACCATATAAACCCTTTCATTGTAGGCATTGGTTCTCTCTGTAGTTAGACACTTTCATTCAGAACAGAGATCTGCTGCTTCATTCAGAACAGAGATCTGCTGCTTCATTCAGAACAGAGATCTGCTGCTTCATTCAGAACAGAGATCTGCTGCTTCATTCAGAACAGAGATCTGCTGCTTCATTCAGAACAGAGATCTGCTGCTTCATTCAGAACAGAGATCTGCTGCTTCATTCAGAACAGAGATCTGCTGCTTCATTCAGAACAGAGATCTGCTGCTTCATTCAGAAATCTCTTTTGTAGGTTTCTGTCATACCAGTGGTTGTTGTGTTCAACTTGTTGTTTTTTTTTACGATGACCTTCAACAGGAATAACACATGGAAAAATCAAGACAACAAGAAAAACAAAAACAAAAACCACAGCTACAAAAGCAACAACAACAACAGCAGCAGAGAGCTCGTTAGTCACCTCAGGTTCAAGCACTTCAGAACAAAGAGATGAGGATCAACTAGACTCCGGTCAGTTTAGACTAACATCTTTATTTAACAAGACACCGGTCAGTTTAGACTAACATCTATATTTAACAACACTCCGGTCAATTAAGACTAACATCTTTATTTAACAAGACACTGGTCCGTTAAGACTAACATCTTTATTTAACAACACACTGGTCAGTTAAGACTAACATCTTTATTTAACAAGACACTGGTCCGTTAAGACTAACAACTTTATTAAACAAGACACCGGTCAGTTAAGACTAACATCTTTATTTAACAAGACACCGGTCAGTTAAGACTAACATCTTTATTTAACAAGACACCGGTCAGTTAAGACTAACATCTTTATTTAACAAGACACCGGTCAGTTAAGACTAACATCTTTATTTAACAAGACACCGGTCAGTTAAGACTAACATCTTTATTCCTAATGTTGAATAAAGACTATCAACTTTATCCCTAATATTGAATAATGATTACCAACATTACACCTTGTATTGAATAATCCTCAACCAACATTAATAATTCAATTTTAAATAATTAAAATCCCTAGAAGTCATACACTATTTCGTAAATCCTTTACTCCTTAATATAGAAGTATTTTTCTCTTAGACTCAGACCCAGGTTCCTCACTGATATGACTGCTGATATTACTGATATTATACTGATATTATTGCTGTTCTGCTTCTCTTTATCAACATACACAGTATTTTTTATTTTCACCTGGAAATCTATTTTGACTAGCTCAGTGTTTTGTGTATGTGATTGGTGTGTGTGAGCAGTATTATTGGTTTCTCTTCAGCAGTGCACAGACTTCCAGTGATCTGCCTGAACATTAGCTTAGCTCAAGCTTCATTAGGATTAATAATTACACACGTTGATAATTATTTACAGCAAAGCAGAATCATAGCTTGCCTTCTTTCTTTTTCCTGCTCAGTGACAGTGCAATCAAAGCAACAGAATATATGCTGAGCCACTAGTGTGTTTAACTGACTTACTGCTGAAAATGAAACATACTAATACTACAAATCATTGATTGTATTTGATATAGCGCCCCTCTAGGCACCCAAAGTGCTTTAAGCTGTGTGGAGGACTCACAGTGTGCTGACCAATGTGCAGCACCCACAAGCCTATTAGGAGCTGAAGGGTGATAACCAGGGTCGATGTAGGCTGGGCAATTTAGCCAGGACACCGGGGTTACAGCAGCACTCTTTACGAGAAGTGCCATGGGATCTATAGTGACCACAGAGAGTCAGAACACCCTTTTAACATCTCATTTATAGTGACCACAGAGAGTCAGGACACCTGTTTAACATCCCATTTATAGTGACCACAGAGAGTCAGGACACCTGTTTAACATCCCATTTATAGTGACCACAGAGAGTCAGGACACCTGTTTAACATCCCATTTATAGTGACCACAGAGAGTCAGGACACCTGTTTAACATCTCATCTATAGTGACTACAGAGATTCAGGACACCTGTTTAACATCTGATCTATAGTGACCACAGAGAGTCAGGACACCTGTTTAACATCCCATTTATAGTGACCACAGAGAGTCAGGACACCTGTTTAACATCCCATTTATAGTGACCACAGAGAGTCAGAACACCTGTTTAACATTTCATCTATAGTGACCACAGAGAGTCAGGACACCTGTTTAACATCCCATTTATAGTGACCACAGAGAGTCAGGACACCTGTTTAACATCCCATTTATAGTGACCACAGAGAGTCCGGACACCTGTTTAACATCCCATTTATAGTGACCACAGAGAGTCAGGACACCTGTTTATTGTCCCGTCTGAAAAAGTCACTGTGTATTGAACAGTGTCCTCATCACTGTCCTGGGGCGTTGGGCTGCCACAGACCAGAGGGTAGAGTGACCCCTACTGGTCAACCAATACCACTTCCAGCAGCAACTGGTCTCCCATTCAAAGTGGAACCAGAGGCCTATACTACGAAGGAAGTTCAACATATCCAGGGTATCTTTTTGTTATCTGACTTCGGTAACCCTGACAACCGCAATTATGCATACATGGTACAACGAAGGTGGTTATCAACTCAGTAAATCAACCCAGGTTCACCCAATCTAGCTATGAGCGCGTTCACATAAAAGGGGCGTTTTTTAACCTAATGACCAATCGCAAACATGGACAAGTCTATCATATTTTACAAAGGCTGAGCAAACTATAACATTAGACAAATATGAAGAATTTAAATATGTAATCCAGGCTAAAAGCAACGCAGTTCATGCTGCCAAGGCAGGAAGGAAAGCTGGCAATAAAATAGTGTAAATTGTAATTTTTGGTGTAAACGTGTGAATGCATGAATTAGTAGGCATAGTGTTGCTCCCAACATTAAGCCACATGCAAGTCAATCAGACAATTACAATTAAGCATTCCGTTAAGTGAATGTGACATTTAGTCAATCAGACAATTACAATTAAGCATGTGTCATTTAGATTGCGTGAAAGACCATTTTTGCCTTATAGGCCTACTTTCAGCTGCAACCCTGGCAGTGTTCGTGTCACGACATTCGTGCAAGAGAGAACTATGAATAACTAAATTGAAGAGAGAACTATGAATAACTAAATTGAAGAGAGAACTATGAATAACTAAATTGAAGAGAGAACTATGAATAACTAAATTGAAGAGAGAACTATGAATAACTAAATTGAAGAGAGAACTATGAATAACTAAATTGAAGAGAGAACTATGAATAACTAAATTGAAGAGAGAACTATGAATAACTAAATTGAAGAGAGAACTATGAATAACTAAATTGAAGAGAGAACTATGAATAACTAAATTGAAGAGAGAACTATGAATAACTAAATTGAAGAGAGAACTATGAATAACTAAATTGAAGAGAGAACTATGAATAACTAAATTGAAGTTTTTAACAGTGGTATCTGTATTTTAAAAAAAATGTTTCTCTCAACTCTACCTTGCAAAACGCAACTTTGCATTTGGCATTTGTACTACTTATTCTTATATTTAATAATCACATTACTCTTGTACATAATACATTTTATATATTTTTGATTTTATTTTATCAAATTTCATTCTTTAGTTTTATTTTGCACATTTACGCAGTTGGCGGGTTTACATTTCATTGTAGCCTACTGTATACACATGACGAATAAAACCTAACTTTGAACCTAGGTCCACAGGATCTTCCAGGATTGGTGATGCTATTTTCAAAGATAATTCATTGGTCAGTAGGCAGTGCTTTTATACGCGTTGAACTTTTAAATCGAACATTACCTGCTCTGGAGCAGGTTAGGTGTGCAGCATAAGTTACCATGGCAATTTACCCCGGTGTTAAGTGACCCACCGTCATGGAACAGATAACCCCGAAGTTACCTTGCTAACCCCAAACCTTTACCAAAGGTTAAACCTGAAGTTACCTCTAACCCCAAACCTTTACCAAAGGTTAAACCTGAAGTTACCTCTAACCCCAAACCTTTACCCCAGGTTAAACCTGAAGTTACCTCTAACCCCAAACCTTTACGCCAGGTTAAACCTGAAGTTACCTCTAACCCCAAACCTTTACCCCGGGTTACCGGTTAAACCTAACCCCAAAACCTAAACACTGAAGTTACCTCTAACCCCAAACCTTACCAAAGGTTAAACCTGAAGTTACCTTCTAACCCCCAAACCCCAGGTCAAACCTGAAGTTACCTCTAACCCCAAAATCCTGCATTGACCCTGAGGCAAGCCAGAGGAAAAATGCAGAGTGCTGTTGCTGTGGAAAATACTGATAATGACAGCTTCTTTACAGTTTGATAAGACAGAATTCTTGGAACAACTCACCTATTTCTGAAATCTATACATACATACACATACATTTACCCATTGTCGTCTGTTTTTAAACACACCATCACTCTTACCTAATGGTACCAACTTCTATCTATCTCACATTTGACATGTTTGGTTTGTGTGTTCAGGTTCCTTTGACGTGTCATCATTCCACCTGTTGCTTCGTATCGTTCTCTTCCTGGTTCTGACCTGCCCCCTCACACACACACACACACACACACACTCACACACACACACACACACACACACACACACACACACACACACACACACACACACACACACACACCTACACACACAGACACACACACACACACACACACACACACACACACACACACACACACACACACACACACACACACACACACACACACACACACACACACTCATAAAGTCATCCTCTCTCTTTTATTTCTTTCTCACACACTTCCAGCGCCGGCCTCAGGCACAGAACTCCAGGTTCTAGAAGAATGACCTGGCCACAGGAATAGACCTTCCTCATCACTTCATGTGTATTCATCCTTTTCCTCCATGAAACCTTGTCCCTGACGACACCTCTCTGTGATGTGAAACTAGTGCTGTACTCACACAGTGATGATCAAAGCTCAGATTAAATTCAGTGTTATGGTCAATACTTTGGTCTGAGCATTCACTTTTAGTGTCTGAAGCGATCAGAAACAGTAATTATCATTTACATTTACTTCTGCTCAATTATTTACATCTATGCTGTTGTATTGATTTGTTGTTGCCTTACTGATTCATTCTGTTTTAATGATCCACATGTAAAGCACTTTGCTTCTATTTGATGTATGAAATATAATGTTTATAATTATAATAACTTACTATTGTCCTCTCTACAAAATCACCCTGGACAACACACACTGTAGGCAATAGGTAGTCGCTAATTTATGACTGAAATTGAAATGTAAGTAGCATGTGAAACGTACTCAAGACTGTGCACCGACATTGAAATTACACAGGTGAAACACAAATTGAGAAGTTGCATTTTCCACTAAGGTGTGCAGTGGCATTTTACTCACAAGTGAAGGGAGTGTTGCTGTTTGTAGGCTACAAATGAAACAGTTTCACATACTTA
>JAPMUY010004142.1:0-29507 GCA_026901105.3 Galaxias olidus
TCTCTCTCTGTCCTTTACTTTGCCGGCCAGGCCACTCAAAGACGAGCCTCGTTCTTTTCAATTAGGCGGTCGACTCCCCTCACGCTCCGCTGCTCTCCTGATCACCCCCTCATCTCGGCGCCCGTCCTCTTCCTCTCTCTGTCTCTCTGTCTGTCTGTCTGTCTGTCTGTCTCTCTCTCTCTCTCTCTCTCGGTCTCTCTCTCACGCTAACAGCGGAGCAGGGAGGGAGAGGTGGAGAGCGCGAGGGAGACGGGAGAGGAGATACTGACAGCCTCGCAGAGTATCGTTAAAGAACCACTTTAAACGGCCGGGAGAGTGATGGTCTCTCTCTCTCTCTCTCTCTCTCTCTCTCTCTCTCTCTCTCTCTCTCTCTCTCTCTCTCTCTCTCTCTCTCTCTCTCTCTCTCTCTCTCTCTCTCTCTCTCTCTCTCTCTCTCTCTCTCTCTCTTTCTCTCAAAAGTATTTTAATTGGCTTAGACAGCCTCTCAAAACAAACTACATCAAGCCAATGAGTGACTGTTTTCTCCGACTGATCCGTATTTGAGCGGCCCACCACATCCCACCACCCTGTGTGTAAATTGTTCATGCGCTTCCATAATTCAACCTGTAAATATCTCAAGAGGCACACGTGCTAAATTAATTGGGGCAGTCAGTCGGTCTGTCGGTCGTCTGGTGTATTTCTCACTGCCGCAAAACACGTTAAATACACATACATTAGATCCAGTACCCCCGGGAACACGACAAAGAGACACCACTACTAAGGTGAGAACCAACCCCACAGCAGGCACGCGCGGTTCTGTCTGAAGGCTGGAGAGAGTGAAGAACACGTGAGCCTATGTTAACGGACCACTGAGCAAAACGCAGCAACGTAGACAGAGACAGGGCGAGAAGTGTTCGGTATGTGACAAAAAAAACAAAATAATCAAACATCAACATCACCAACGATCATTTCCATAAAGATTCAGAGAAGCACTGCACAATGTTCTATTTGGACAAACAGACTTTGGGTATGAATATGTATTAGGCGTTGTACAAAGGCAGAGATGGGAGCGCACGCAGAGGAGCCAGCAGGTTACCATAGGGACGCCCCAGGAGAGGTCGGTGAGGCTGGTGATCGGCCATTAGCTGGGTAGTTTATGTGGTTGACTCAGACCAACTGCAGCACTTAAGCTTATTACAGTGCAGGGTGAATCAACCCAGACTCCCATGGAAGCTTAAGGGCAAAATGGTGGACAGTGCACACTGCGAAAGCTGGTGAAGTGTGAGGCAAAAAAGGCAGAGTGTCAGCTGCACGAAACGCCCTGTTGAACCGAAGTCATTTCTTGGAGTGATATGGAAACATCCTCGAGGAGGAATCCCAAAGTCTAACTGGTTCCGATCCCTCGGTCATCTAGTGCAATTTCATTTGTGAAAGCTATTTCCATCCAGCCACTACGTGAAGTGAGAAGTATCCACAGAAATATGCAAACTAGCACGACCACTGGTGTACACAAAAATGGCCTCACACACACACACACCCACATACACAAACACACACACACCACACACACACACACACACACACTCACAACACACACACACACACACACACACACACACACACACACACACACACACACACAGTAGGAATGGCAGGAGCGCAGCGGGACATGGGTCCTCCCCAGCGGGGGGGGGGGGGTGATTAAGGTGAGTAAACATGGTGAGATCAACAGTCCACAGAGGCAGAGTCTCCGCCCGGCGCTGTCTGGGACACAACACTCCATATGTAGATGTATTCAAAGCAACCAGGGGCTGTCATACACAATCAGCTGGTTAATTATGTCGGCCTCATGAAAAATTCAAACAGTCCCAAAAATGAATTAGGCAATGAATAGCTCAACTCGAAGAAAATAAGAAACATGCGGTACAGAAAAGGTTGCCAATGTTGCCAACGGTGATGATGCAAATCCTTTAAACCACTAGTCCTTTAAGTGGATGGATACAGATGAGCATCAGAGCACACTGTGCATCCCGTAATAACCTTATGTCCTTGGAGAAATCATGTTTTAACGGCCTCTCGCCGTATCTCAGCCTCCACCTCCCATATTATTCTCCGGCTTTGCGTCCCTCTGGGATGTATTAAGACTAAACGCCGCGGGTCGGAGCTGTTCGTTGTCAGGGCAACAGGTGGCAAACTTGTGAATGCCTATGCTACACTGGAGAAGGCGTTTTGCATAAAGTGCTTTCACGCCACATAAAGGAGACGGGGGCCGTGCTGCGGTTATGAAGATGGTGGCGGTGGCTCGCCACGACCGGCGGAGCGGGAAGCTAGCGGAGGGGTGGCTCACCTTCAGCTCACGTCGAGCAGTAAGTCAATATTAGGACGCAAACGGCAGGAAGACGGGACTAGCGAAAGAGAACAGAATAACGACTGTGTGTCGTTTGCCGCCGCTAAAGTTGGACGGGAAGAAAACAAGTGCGTTCCAAAGTGACGCGAGGATTCAAACGCTGAATGGGAGGAACGAGTGAACGAATCAGGCGAAGCCTTTGAGCTGCTGTGACAACTAACTACTGTGAGGGAGTAACTAACTGTCTAACTGCTGCCAGTAGCTGTGGGCACTCTCCCTCCCCGCTGACAGAGTGGGATTTGACCAGGCCCAGAACAAAAGCCTGGGCCTCGGTTTGATCAGTACTCAGAGAAAAAAGTGCCATGCCTAGGGGGTCCAGGCTCATTATCATGCCCAGTGTGCCAGTGGGGCCCACATATGGCTTTGATGGAGCAGAACAACCACGCAACCCCCGACCACAAAGCCATGGGAGGGAGAGAGGAAGACGTAAGGAGGGAGCCACAGAGAAGGACGGGGCGGACAGGCCAGAGATACTTCATGGTGGAAGAATTGCAGGGAGCAGCTTTTGGCGCAGCGGACAAAGTCAACATCCCTCAGTAGCCATAGAAACAGAATATGCGGCCTTTGATTCAGAGAAGAAGGGAGAAAAAAACAACTCTGGATGTTAATGTGATGGTAAACTTTGCTTATACGGTTCACAACAGACACACACACACACACACACACACACACACACACACACAACCACAAACAACACTTATTTCTGGAGAATGCCCCCCAACACACACACACCCACACACACACACACACACACACACACACACACACACACACACACACACACACACACACACACACACACACACACACACACACACACACACACACACACACACACACACACACACCTAGGTCTGTGGAGGAGTTTTATAGTTACAAAGGCTTGTTCTGCTGATGTGCGAGCATGCTCAGACATGCACCAAAGGGGACTGCAAAGGTGCTTGTTGGAGAGGTAATTGACGTGGTGGCTGAGTGCGTGAGCTTGTCCCGCCAGACGCCGTATCCACTGCGCTGACACGGGCCTAATTGGACCGGCTGACTGGGACCGGGAAACCATACTGTACCCGGGCACCTTCCATACATCGTCCTCCGCCTCCAATTAGCACTGTGTCTTAACCTACACCTGTATCCTGTCAGACTCCCCCCTCTTCCCCCGGCGACACCACCCGTACCCTGGCCTCCCCCCCCCCCTCCCCCCTCTCCCCCCCGCCGCCACGTGAGAGGGCTGACAGGTAATTATGGTGACTCGCTGATTTCCCTATAGATGTGGAGCACGCCTTGATAATACTTAAAACAGCCCCCGCTCCCCCTCCCCACACACTCTCTCTCTCTCTCTCTCTCTCTCTCTCTCTCTCTCTCTCTCTCTCTCTCTCTCTCTCTCTCTCTCTCTCTCTCTCTCTCTCTCTCTTTCTCTCTCTCTCTCTCTTTCTCTCCCTCTCTCTCTTTCTCTCTCTCTCTCTCTCTCTCTCTCTCTCTCTCTCTCTCTCTCTCTTTCTCTCTCTCTCTTTCTCTCTCTCTCCCTCTCTCGCTCTCTCTCTCTCTGTCCGTGCTGTCATTAATGTCCCCAGGTCCCCGTTTAAACAGTCAGACTACCACGCCTGACCCCCCACCTCCCCAACCCCCCTCCCCCACTTCAGATCACTGAGAGACTGGGAAAATGCCTCGTCACATTCCCTTTCCCCAGCAGCCTCGTAACCCTTTCGTCAGAACCCGAAGGCGTCCCACAGGCTCTGGGTGAGCCGAGCAGCCACCCCAACATTCCTACACGCTGCACATTCTCCAACGCGGGCCCGTAAGGTAATTAGCCTAATTAGTAGAACGCTCGTCTTTGCCATGGCGTGAGTGCGGAGTGCACGGTCGTTAAAACCATCCTTTTATGGGTCATAAAACACTCTCCATCAAAAGCGACTATAGGAGAGACAAAGAGCGCGAGTCAGCCGGGGCACGCGGAGGGGACACGAAGCCAGCTGGATACCCCCGTCTCTAAATCTAACCAGGCGAGTTCCTATCAGCAGCCCAGCGTGCTGGTAAACCTGCAGTGGGAAAGTTGATTGTGTTGGACGCAAACTTAACAGCCGTCCACTCAGTGAGAAACAGTGCAGTGTTATGCTGTGTCCTCTCTGGATCTCGAGGTAACTATAGATATTGTTAGACTGCCTGTTGTTATTTCAGCATAGCGGTCTACTCACGATCATAATGCATGATCCATTTTGTTTTGACGTTGCATTAATTGGATTGACTTTCAAAACATGCAGCACAAGCCTTCTAACATGCTTAGTGATTTGTCCATAACATCGAGGTCCCTTATTGACGTGGGAAATGAATAGCATTATTTCAAGCGATATGCAACATGCCATTGTATGCGTCTGATGGACATTCATTTGGACACATGATATTCTAAATACAGCGTTCAGAGTTTGGGATCTTATACCATCGCCCCTCTATCACATGGCACTCATTTCAGTTCACTTTGTAAACCAACAATCACTCCCTTGTTCAGGTCCCGTCACAGTGAGTGGACGACTTCCATCGATGATCGGCACAGCCCCACGCGTTTGAGTGCCTTGGCTGCTCACTAAGAGTACGTCTAAGGGTTTACTGTATGCCTAAGTGTTCTGTTCAAAGTGAAAACCTTTGAAACCCAGTTCAGTTATTCAGTAGCCACACACAATGTAGCCAGTGGTACTGGGTGAATTACGCTGTCCATGGTGCTGAACACAATGTCCACTGCTGTTGATATCCTTTTAGATTGGTTTTTACCGTGATGGCCACATGTGCTATATCAAGAGAACCGGAAGATATGCCGTCATCTATGTAAGCAATGCTAAAACATGGACTCCACATCCTCAGACGTTTAGACGGTAGACTACAATGTAGCGGATGTTTCAGATATGTATGGACAACAAAGGCTTGACCGTGTTACTACGGTCTCATACGTTTTCATGTAAAGCATGAAACCAAAACACAGTTAAAAATACAAAGAGTTCAACTACCAGCGGAGACACGGGTAGGATACAGCAGGGATTCTTCAGGGAAGGTGCCTGTATAACCCATCAGTCACTTTGTTGATATGATTAACAAAGGAACAAACTGCAGGGATGGTAAATTGTGTGGAAAATGTTATCAATCGTGGACATTTTGAAACACATCTCAAGGGGTTGTGGTTGACCCCTGCTTGGCTTACAAGTGTTTTTAATGTTTTTATTAAAATATCGAATGGAGTATGAAGTGCGAAGTAAAGTGTACAGTGAAATACATATGGCATGTCTAGTGCTGCTGCGCCGTGGGCAGTGTCCTCCACCTCATCGTGTCAGCGCGAGCCGGACGGGCCGCTCTCGGCGCTTACCTTCGTAGAGGGCCTTGAACCCCTGGCCGCTGACGGCGTAGTCGGACAGCAGCCACAGCGTGAGCCTGGGCCCCGTGCTCACCACCGGCGACGGCAGCTGGAAGCCCGTCAGCCTGGGGAGAGAACCACAGAGACACGCCGTCAGACCCCGCCACACACACACACACACACACACACAGCGGACCCCCAGAGGACCGGCCAGCACGCCCCACTCGGTCACCGCTAGTGTTCGCGCAGCGCTAGCACGTCGAACGTTCGACGCAGATCGATGCAGCCGATCGATCCACACGGCAGCAGAGGAGCGGCGGTCTCCTTGAGGGTGGCGTTCGCCAGCAGGAAAGAGACGTCAAATTTAATTGGCATTTCATTTTGACCTAAATCACGGTGAAATCTAAATACATTGTGGTTGTTGGAATTGACTGTTGTAAATGCCAAAGGGACTTTTGTTTATGGCGAACCACAACTGACACATTTGCACGTAGTCGCATTTACATGGCGTATGAACAATGACATGATTCAGCACATCCGATTCCCATTTCCACTTCTCTTTCCAGATAGCCACGGCGGGATCTGGTTGGCAAGATCGTTCAGGCAAATCACCTCCTCAGTGGCCATAGATTGAATTGGAGGAATGCCATTTTGATTCTGAGGTAGGAAGACAAGTGCAAGGACATGTGTCCGTAAAATGGGGGATGGGGGGGGGGGGGGGGCTATGTCACTTCATCCACATGGCGATCGATATGATGCGGACAGCCATGTGGCTATTTGTTGCATTTCAAAAGGTTCAGGGCGAGTGACATAGACATCTAGAAAGGGCAGGAGGGATTTTTATGACAAACAGAAAGCGCCGTACGAAAATATGAAGCACAGATGAAAGGACAACGCTCCATGGTGCGTGTGTGCACTCGGCCCTGGCTACTACCAGACCACTGTCTCTTTGTAAATGTTTTTGGACAGATCGAAAACATATGACACCACTAGGACTGGGAGCAGATGTGTCTGTTGAGGGAAAAGGCAGGGGTCTATTCAGAGGGCTTTCCAACCGAGCAACTCCAGCGTCATTAGATTGAAGAAAAAAAAAACTGCTTCCCATTATCACAACCCCTCTACTGGGAAAGACTGAGAACATTGGAAGGGGAGAGAAAGAGAGAAAGAGAGAAAGATAGAAAGGAATAGAGTGGATAGCGGAAGAGGGGAAATGGAGAAGTGGTATTGAGACAATGTGTGTGTGTGTGTGCACGTTTTTACATGGGTCTCAGCGTGTTAGTGGGAGAGAGAGAGAACTTATCCGGTAAGGACACAGGATTCAAAGTGGGATGAAGTGACTGATGGCGTGGTGTGATTAGTCCTCCAAGGAATGAGAGGAGGGAAGAGTCGGCCTGGGAACACGGTTGATTAGATTATGCAGATGTGCAAGCATGGACGCCGGCGCACGCTCCTCACACACTCACACTCAGAGAACATAGAGGAAAACCTTTGGTCAGAGCGAAATCGAATATACCATACGCTGATAACTGGGGAACCTGCTCAGCTGGCTTGTGTGTGTGTGTGTGTGTGTGTGTGTGTGTGTGTGTGTGTGTGTGTGTGTGTGTGTGTGAGAGAGACAGAGGAGGGTGTATTAGTAAACACACAGGGAGACAACACCAGGCCACTCGTCCTCTAATCACATTCCCTCAGAAGGGGGTTTCGGTGTGTGTGTGTGTGTGTGTGTGTGTGTGTGTGTGTGTGTGTGTGTGTGTGTGTGTGTGTGTGTGTGTGTGTGTGTGTGTGTGTGTGTGTGTGTGTGTGTGTGTGGGTGTGTGTGTGTGTACAGGGCGGAGAAGTAGGCGGAGTGCTGAGGCAGCTGCTTTTCCGCAGCAAGGAGAGATGGAGGGAGGGAGCAAAAAAAAAAGAGATGCAGCAGCAAGATTCTGACGAGTGAGGGGAGAGGAGTCATTAGCCAATAAATGATGGCTAAAGACAGAAAAAAGAGAGTGCGTACGCGCGCGCGCGCGTGTGTGTGTGTGTGTGTGTGTGTGTGTGTGTGTGTGTGTGTGTGTGTGTGTGTGTGTGTGTGTGTGTGTGCCCTGTCAGAGCCTGTGCCGTTATATACTCCAGGTGGTCAAGGCCAGGGTGGGGTGTGGTGCTCCTCTAACTCTCCAGAGGGGGTCTGTCTGTCACGCTGCCCAGCGGCTGGCTGGCTAACGGCGGTGCTGAGTGCCTGGCTGAGCCACACTGCACACACCCCATACATCCTGCCTCTGGACGCTCTCCAAAGCCCTCCCCCTAGATCACTCTGCCTCCTTCTTTTTCATTTTCAGGGGGGGGGGTCTGCTTTTTAGCGCGGATCCCGGGCCACACTAAACGGATGTGGTGGCAAAAGCCAGGGGTTTCATCATGCTGGCGGCTGCACTTCGCTCCTAATATGTCCGTTCTTATGGCGTCGCTAGCAGTCTATCGCTAGTCTGCCGCAACAGTGCTAATGGGCTCATCAGCAGCGGGAGATGCAAGTGTGTGACTCATCGCCAGTCTCCGTCCCTACTATGCCCACGAGAAGAAAGACACCCTTAGAAATCTCTTCCCGCCGAGAGGAAATGGTACTTGAATCCCTCGCACAGAATTTGATGCCTCCGCTAATAGAGAAAGTCTGCCAAGCAGTTAGGCGGTGCGCTGGGGTTCGTTCGTTAGCGCTGGGCCGGGATTAAGTTCGGGTTTGGTCGGAAAGGCTCGTTTCGGCAAGCCACGCTCTCTACATGTATCGAGGTGGTGTGGCAACACAAAATGGCCGACATCCCAAAGAGGATGTAAGCACACCGCTGGGTGCTATGCTCCAACTGTTTTGTTAGCTATAGCGGAGTTCATCTATGTAGTTTGTGGTGTAATATTCCAAAATGGCCACCATCAGATGGTTATAATGCGGTGAATTATACCGCTCTACTGGATGTTATAATTGTTTTGTCTGGCGAAGAAAAATGGGAACAAATCTATTGGCTTTTTGCTTTGTGAGAAATGGAGTGAATCAAAAAGAGGTGAAACTACCCGTAATGCTATTAACAAATGAAAAAGAGAGAGAAAAAAAAAGAAAGCAAATAAGAGGAAAGAACATGACAACCACCAACGACGACAGACGAACGGAACGATAAGGCAATTAGGGCAGACGGAGAAATATGAAAATGGCCCCGCAGGATTTGGAGAAAACAACATGCCATAAAATAACAAAATGGCGGCTCAAAATGAAAACCGTAACGGCATAACCGCGCCATGTAGGAAAGAACCCACGAGGGCCCAGGAGAACATGGAGAAAAACGGGCTGAGCAACTCAACACCAGTGAATAATTTACCATAATGTTACAGTGATAGAACACATAAGTCATTAGCACGCTTCATTTTGGGGCCATAAAAAGCACGGCTTGAGAAGCAGGAGTGATTAGTGGCCATTTTCAGAGCTGTAAAACTCCTTGCGGGGTTTGATGAATGTGTGTGTGTGTGTGTGTGGGTGTGTGTGTGTGTGTGTGTGTGTGTGTGTGTGTGTGTGTGTGTGCGCGCGCGCGCGTGTGCGAGTGCATGCCGTTTGGCAAATCGAGTTTGACCGTGTCACACTGACCGCGCTCTCTCTCTGACCACCAGCGCTGAACCGAGGGCTTAAGTGTGCGTTCGCTGAGGCAAAAGCACACCAGCACACAGGGCGTGTAATTACCATCCGCGGCCTCCGCGCTGGCTTCCCGTGAGGTGGCCGGCCAGGAGTCAGTGAGTGATGTGATTGGTGTATCTCCGGTCCGTCGGCAGGCAGTCCATTAGTGTTGCAATCCACTGATGGTATCTGCTCGCCGGTGCTTAGCGGCGGAGGCAGGTCAGACAGAGTGCACGGGCCAGACATCTAGTCTAGGCTCGGCCTCCGTGAAGACTTATGAGAGCCATACGTTCCCAAACTTTCGAACGACAGTCGGCACGGCAACCATCGATTCGAATGGGAAACATGTATAAATGATGCAACACGTGGAAAAGCATTGCTGGTTCGAGGCATTACCGTAAGAGAAGGGAATTGGAAGGAAAGGAGAGGAGGAAAGGAGGGGAGGGGAGGGGGAAGGGCACGGGAAGGAGAAGTGAGGAGAGCGTGTTCCCTCGCTCAATGCCCCCCCCCCCCCCCCCTTTCAAAAGAGATCAGTCAATTACACGTACAGCAAACAAATGGAGGCTGACAAATGAAACAGGGCAGTGCTCGTGGGCCCGCTGCGTGTTGTGCTGCTCTGCGCAAATCGCTTTACAATAATCCTCGGGCAGAGAAACAATTAGGGAGGGAGTAAGAACGAGTCCAATGGCGGCGTGCCATTTAAATTACTATGCATGGGGTAGTTGTTGCTTAGACAAAGGCTAGGATGCATAGGTTGAAAACAACGTGTGTGTGTGTGTGTGTGTGTGTGTGTGTGTGTGTGTGTGTGTGTGTGTGTGTGTGTGTGTGTGTGCGTCTGTCTGTCTGCCTGCCTGCCTGCCTGCCTGCCTGCCTGCCTGCCTGCCTGCCTGCCTGCCTGCCTGCCTGCCTGCCTGCTCTCTCTCTCTCTCTCTCTCTCTACCCTCTCTCTCAAACCCCTCTCTCTTTTAGCCCCCTTTCTCTCTCCTCTCCTCTCCATCCCTCAACAGCACGGCCTCAAGATCATTATTCAAATGTTGACTGCACTCCTAGGGTTCGTGTGCGTGTGTTTGTGTTTGTTTGTTTGTTCTGTGTGTGTGTGTGTGTGTGTGTGTGTGTGTGTGTGTGTGTGTATGTGTGTGTGTGTGTGTGTGTGTGTGTGTGTGTGTGTGTGTGTGTGTGTGTGTGTGTGTGTGTGTGTGTGTGTGTGTGTGTTGTGTGCCAGCTGCCTCCCCCAGATTCCTTCAAAGACATTCAGCCCAATGCTTTTAGCCAGAGGCCCAAGTATAATTATTTGTACTTCTGTCTTTCTCTCCACCCCTCCCTGTCTCTCTCTCTCTCTCTCTCTCTCTCTCTCTCTCTCTCTCTCTCTCTCTCTCTCTCTCTCTCTCTCTCTCTCTCTCTCTCTCTCTCTCTCTCTCTCTCTCTCTCTCTCTCTCTCTCTCTCTCTCTCTCTCTCTCTCTCTCTCTCTCTCTACCTCGCTCTACCTCTTTCATATTCCGTCTCCATCCCCACTCCGGGAGGTGCGTGGTGGCTGCAGAGCTGAGGTCCTAATCAAGTCTAAGACGGGTCTGGGCCAGAGATGTGATTAGAGGCAGGGAGGGTAACTGGGACAACACCAGCGACTTGATAGAGCGCTAAGCTGCTGTTATTTACTGCCCGCCCGTCGCTCTGCAACACAAACCCCCCCCCCCCCCCAGCTAACGTCCGGCCCGGCAGGTCTCATATTGTCCTTTTCGAACTCCATTCCTCTTCTCTGTGGAAATATATTCCAATATATATATATATATATATATATATATATATATATATATATATATATATATATAGTATACATATATATACGTATATACATACATATAACATATATCTATTTGATCATCTTCACATAAAATGAATATTATTACGAATGCATAGTAAGAGTACACACACATCAAAGCCTACACTATGCACATAGCGTCTATCTACTGATTTAGAACCATGGCCTGACTATGTAACTGCAGCGGGTGTCTAAGTACATGGCTTCCTCAGATATCCGTACTGTATTTCTCTGCCTGTCTGGGTGTTTGCTTGTAACGGTAGGCACTGTACTTGGGCAGGTGTGTGTGTGCATTATGGACACACACATTTTAATAAGTCTGTTCAGCGCGTGTTTGTGTGCGTGCGTGCGTGCGTGCGTGCGTGCGTGTGTCTGTATGAGTGTGTGTGTTTGTGCGCGACTTTACAAGGTGTTCTTGTGCATAATTAGCGATGCTCATTTTCTCTCCCGGGGGGGGGGGGGTCAAACGGGGAGCAAAAGAGAGAACCCCCGTACAAGCGATCCCACATCAGAGGCACTAACCAGGGATGAAAAACGACGAGACGTCCACCAAAGAAAGGACGTGAAGGATCAGAGAGAGCCCAAAACAACAGTCAGACGCGCCGTGGCGCTCTGCACAAGACAACAGGGGCTCCCGGATATCTCCTCGCTGATTACCCTGATCACACGTGGTACCACACACACACACACACACACACACACACACACACACACACACACACACACACACACACACACACACTCATGCGGTCTGCTGTGCTCTTCCAAGGTCCTCGCGGGGCCATCTTCTCCCAACGCTCCGGGAGCCCCATGTTAAAATGGCCCGGGTCGGATGATGCATCGAGCGGTATTGACTCGGCCACGAATCAAAAGGAGTTTGAGGCGCGGTGTGAATCATCGCCTCTAATAAACTTTTTCATCACGCGTGGCGGCGGGGGCTTGGTTGATGGCCCCGGCGACAGGGGAAGAACTCCCGTCTACAATGAGTGATAAACAACACGTGAGACATCAATTCTCGCCGCGCGCGCGGCCATCTCCTTGATTATTTCTCTAATCGGAGCGTACTCGGGGGCCGATAATTCTGCCTCGCGCGGGGGGCTGGGGCGATCCATCACGGCATCATTTCACTCTTTGTCCCCAGCCAGAGATGATGAAAACCAAACTATCACTCTCCCCGCGGTTTGGAGCGCTCTGTCGTCATGGCATAAGTGGCAATCTCTCCAATAACAGCCTGAGCTTAGAGGGACGATATGCCTTTATTTTTGTGTGTGTGAGCGCGTGCGTGTGTGTGTGTGTGTGTGTGTGTGTGTGTGTTTGCGTGTGTGTGTATGTGTGTGTGTGGGTGGGGGGGGGTAAATTACTGAAAAGGCCTAGCAAAACTGGCCCCCACAAATCACTGTTAATAAATGTGCAGGTAGAGCTATATATCTAGCGTTACATAGACAAACACACACACACACACACACACACACACACACACTTACACACACATCTCTGCAGCAACAAGACACAGACACATTTGCATGCCCAGACACGCAAAAAGACAACGGTGTGCCGGTCGGTAATTATCCAGAGTAGCAGGCTGGGAGATTGATGCCGGCAGACCTTTCATTGGAACAAGACGTATCACCGTGGCTACGTCCACATGCCATGCTGACTCTCAGTGTGACCCCCTTCTAACTGCCGCTCTTTACGGCCCTGACACAGCGACCTACTGACAGACATTGACCCGTGCACACACACACACACACACACACACACACACACACACACACACACACACACACACACACACACACACACACACACACACACACACACACACACACACACACGGTTGTACAATTCAAGTGTGCACACCTCGACTAGTCACGTCGGGCTAGTGCATTTCCTTTTTCAGGCTCCAGATCCGGATAAGAGTGTACTGCTGCAGGCCCCTCCTCCTTGGAGCAGACCGGTTGGAATCCCATGAATCCGCTTCACAGAGAGACGCTACGCTTGTTTGGGGAGGAAGGTGCACTAGAGCCGGACCATGGAACCAAAGTGACTGCTGCTGTCCTGACAAGGCCGGCATCCAGGCCCCGAGGCCCAAAGCGTGGCTTCGCAGATTAGCGACAAAAAATATCAAAACAACAACCTTCAAAAAAGCCTGCCAAAAGTGCCAAAAGTGGAGTTTGAAGGGTGTGAGTGAAATTTCAAAAAAAGTGTAGGAGCTCCAGGTCACACTCAGAGTGCAAGGACTTGACAATACATCCACACACACACACACACACACACACACACACACACACACACACACACACACACACACACACACACACACACTCACGCACGTCACACACACAAGCAGCTCCATATCCATGTCCATAAAAACATTGCTGAATAAACATCTTGACGGTTACGTACAGTCACTGCACCAAGAATGAGACCCGTCCGATAGCCTAGAGCGCGTGGCTGTTCACACAGGGAGGGAGGGAGGTACAAAGAAACAGAGAGAGCACCAGAGAAAGAGAGAGAGAGAGAGTCCAAGGTGTCCCATGAACTTTTTGTGTGGCTTGCGAAGTGCGGAGCCCGTTTTCTTTGAGCTGGGCCGTGCCCAACTTGGCCCCCAGGCGGCACCGACACACGCCGTGGTCAGGCCACTCCTGACGTTCCACTCCACTGCTCCTTATCTGGGCCTCTCCTCGGCCTCAGGCAAACAAGCTGTTGGCCTCTGTAGTCGGCCCATTCCATTCATCCACTCTGGACGTAGAGCACGCTACACGATGGCTTCCTGGCACAGCGGGCCGACAATGGAATCCAGCCACGGCGTCGACAGGCCGCGCCGAGACCGCGAGGCGTTCAGCGCACGGGCTCGTTCCTCTACGTTACGTTGGTAATGTGTGCTTTGGGAAGAAAAAAAAACCCCGTCGTGTGACATATGCAACTGTGTCTGTGCTTTATGGATCTGAAATATGTCTATATATTTCAAGCGGGGGTTTTTTTTTTTGTTTTTTTTTTGGGACCCGACATTTCGCGTAGCACACCATGAGTTGACCTTATCCACACGCCCGGAACAAACCTGCCCTTCTCCATGGTTTAGCTTTGTCTATCCATCTAATGTAAAGACGAAGCCAGCGGGAGAGAGATGGGTAGCGAGATGGAGAGGGAGAGAGAGAGAGCGAGAGAGAGAAAAAGAGAGAGAGAGAGAATGAGAAGAGAGAGAGAGAGAGAGAGAGAGAGAGAGAGAGAGAGAGAGAGCGAAAGAGAGAGAGAGAGAGAAAACGCAGGGGGACGACAAAAGTATCCCTTTGACAATGGAGACAGGCAGGAACCAAGAAGTAGTTTCAGGTAGCGCACATATGCGTCCGATGAATATCCTGGCGGAGCGTGCCTCACCACAGGGAGAAGTGAGAGCTGCTTACTGCGGCCGGGCTTTCCGCTCACGGAATTACTTTGACAGACACCGACGGGGGGGGGCGTTTGCTTTACAAAATGTCACATTTGAAAAGCCGGCGAGGGGACAAGAACCCTGACAGACAACATATAGACATTCTACACATTCCACATGCGCAAACACACACACACACACACACACACACACACACACACACACACACACACACACACACACACACACACATACTCTCTATGCTTTACAGGAGCTTTGTGCTCGGCACACAAGAACGGCTCGACGCAGCCGAGGACCCCTTTCTCACCCTCTCAAGTCTCTCACTCTTTCATTTGCCTCTCTCTTTCTCACTCTCCGTTTCCGCGCTTCCTCGGAACATAAACATGTAACGGGTGCCCAGAGCGCACCAAGGTGCAAACAAGAGAAGAGGAGAACCGAGGGACCGAACAAGGCGCCTAATGGATTTATCTGCCGCTCTTTCATCCCTCCCTTTCAGGCGGGGAGAGGGGAAGCGGGGACGCCGTCAGCACCCAGAAAAAGGGGGCTGAGCGATGGAGGGAGGGAGCGTGCGAGAGAAAGAACCAGAGCCAGCCTGGGAAATGGTGTCAAAAACAAAGGACTTCAGAAGAGTTTCCCCTCCGAGCGATTCCTCCTTTTGTGGCCGAAGCGACTATCCATGTCTGCGGATGAATACCAACACACACACACACACACACACACACACACACAAACAAACAGCACATGCATGCGACGTGCCAACCTTTTCCTCTAAAGCCTGTCAATGAATGGCGGTGTGGGTAACGTAGCCTGCTTTCATCCGAGCGCATCCTCTCTGCCGCCAAAAAAAAAAGGTTCGGCCGTAATCCCCAGATATCAATGGCGACCGAAACAACATCTCTGGATATTTTCTGAATCGCCCCAGCCCAGCCATAGTCGCTCACTCACTGAAAGCGGCAATGCTTTTAAAATGAGAAAACGACGATCGAATGGAGCGCATCAAAACCCGACCGAAATCAAAGACGGGCCGCACGTGAGGGAGCACAGAGAGGAAGAGGCGGCGGCTCACCGGGTCCGGAGGTTGCCGGGGCTGGGCGGCCCGTCGTACACCGACAGCAGGTCAAAGTCCTCCTCCAGGGCGAAGCCGTGGAACACCAGCTGGATGCGGTTGTGCTCGGCCGCCGTGATCACCCAGGTGCAGTTGGCGTAGTTGGGGTAGCCGTAGGGGTAGCCCGGACTCTCGATCGTCCCGTTGGGACTGTGTAGGGTGTAGCTGCAGTTCTGAGCTGGAGGAGGGGGAGGAGAGAGAGAGAGAGAGTTAGCGTTGGTGAGTTCAACACTCCATGGGGGGAATAGTCGACGTGCAGATGTTAAAGACAAGCTAGGCGCACGCCAACACAAACACACACCCGCGCACACATTGTCCTAATCGCAACACCTATTTACACACACACTTGTTGAACGCCAGAGGAGAAACTCACAGCCCGGCACTATTATAGTCTGTGTGTAACATTACCGTGTGGGTGCAAAAACGTCCCGAGCCTCTCTACACCCCATAATCGCAAACTCTTCGCCCACACGCGCGTCAGCCGTGTGTAATGAGCGGCTCGCACAGAGGGACGCGTGGTGCCGACACACACACGGGCTCCCGCGCTCAGTAATGGCGAGGCTTTTCGTGCCTACGTGGAAGGTGATTGTGGAACGTGGGTGGACTGAATGTGAACTGCAAACGCTGTCCGGCACAATCCATCAACATCAAAGGGTGTGAGGTTGAAAAAGAGCACGAGACGCCCAGTCATAAATGACAAAGTCAGTAAAGTGTCAAAGCTCTCCACTTAGGGTTTTCATAAATGTCTAGAAACCTTCCCGGTCATAAATCCAACATCTACCGCTACCGTGTGTGATCAAATATTATGATTATTTTTCCTTTTCCATGATTTGGGGGAGGCGGTGGTAAGCTTGGTCTTTTTGTGAGTACATCGAGCAAGTGTTTGAGTACCTTCAGAATGACTCTTAAGCTGTAGTATCAATGGGAATGCAAGTTATTATTGCATAAGCTTTGTCTCACTGTGTTCTGAGTGTGTTTGCTTTTGCTGAATCATGTGTGTGTGTGTGTGTGTGTGTGTGTGTGTGTGTGTGTGTGTGTGTGTGTGTGTGTGTGTGTGTGTGTGTGTGTGTGTGTGTGTGTGTGGTGGGTGAGTGTGTGTGTGTGTGTGTGTGTGTGTCCGTGTCTCTCTGTCTGTTGCCATCCCAATGTTAATTCCATCGCTCATCTGATTATGTGGCTCCTTGGGCGGAGATAGTGATCACCTCTGATCCGCTGCCACAGACACACGTCAAGGTTAATGTCAAAGTCAATTTACTGAGAGAACAGTCAATTCCCCCCACAGCAGCCCATGAGCTGGCATCTGTCAATCTACCACGGTCACAGCCATCAAGCCCAGAAAAAGGAGTACCAGAGACTACGCAGTACAGCTGGATTGGGATGAGCCATTGCTCAGTATGACTAAATCTGATATAGGCTAAGGGACTGTGCACTATGGCTGAATGTGATATAGGCTATGGGACTGTAAGTTATGGCTGAATGTGATCTATGCTATGGGACTGTGTACTATGGCTGAATGTGATATAGGCTATGGGACTGTAAGTTATGGCTGAATGTGATATATGCTATGGGACTGTGTACTATGGCTGAATGTGATATAGGCTATGGGACTGTAAGTTATGGCTGAATGTGATATATGCTATGGGACTGTAAACTATGGCTGAATGTGATATATGCTATGAGACTGTAAGTTATGGTTAAACGTGATATATGCTATGGGACTGTAAGTTATGGCTGAATATGATATGGGCTATGGGACTGTGCACTATGGCTGAATGTGATATATGCTATGGGACCCGTAAACTATGACTGAATGTGATATAGGTTAGAGGTCTGAGCACTATTGCTGAATGTGATAAAGGCTAGAGGTCTGAGCACTATTGCTAAATGTGATAAAGGCTAGAGGTCTGTGCACTATGGCTGAATGTGATATAGGCTAGAGGTCTGTGCACTATGGCTGAATGTGATATAGGCTAGAGGTCTGTGCACTATGGCTGAATGTGATAAAGGCTAGAGGTCTGAGCACTATTGCTAAATGTGATAAAGGCTAGAGGTCTGTGCACTATGGCTGAATGTGATATAGGCTAGAGGTCTGTGCACTATGGCTGAATGTGATATAGGCTAGAGGTCTGTGCACTATGGCTGAATGTGATATAGGCTAGAGGTCTGTGCACTATGGCTGAATGTGATATAGGCTAGAGGTCTGTGCACTATGGCTGAATGTGATATAGGCTAGAGGTCTGTGCACTATGGCTGAATGTGATATCCGCTATGTGGCTGAGCACAATGACTACATGTGATATAAGGTAACGCACTATACACAAAGGTTAGATTAAGGCTGGGGAAGTGAGCTGTATAGCTTCATTTGAGAAAACAACTTGAATCAGATGATGAAACGATGTCATATGCCTAATAATCAAGCTTTGTTGTTTTTTTTCCCCTTTTGTATTGTGTCTGGGCTGCTTAATAAAGGCAGAGGTTTGCCATTAAAAAAGAACAGAATACCTGCAAATGCATGAGGGGATACACAAATAAAAAATATTAGCAAAATATGCATAATCCTTCGCTAGAAAGGTCTCTCCCCATTGTTTGGTGCGCGCCCCAATCTCAGAGCAGGGTGATTAAAATGCAATTAAGAGTGTATAATTGAAAGGGATCCGTTATCTGCATAGCCCACACACTATTCCAGACAGCACAAAGAAGCTCACGTACAGTGAATAGATAGGATGTGCTGCTTCACAACCGCAGCTTCACACATGCAAGCTAAGTTCACATAGATCATTGAGGAGCCAAGTTACCATATTGTATTGAGCTTTGAGAAACGTAAGCATTTCACTTACACGTCTATCAAGACCTTGAGCTTAACCGTGTATTTCCCCCCATCCCTCACTGGAGAAAGGAGTCGTGTATTTTGAAGCTCGACCCGTGTGCCTGCCTTCCTCGCTGAGCCTCCAGGAAACGAACGTCCCGCAACGTTTAGGCACAACAAAAAAACGTTAGGGGCCAATCGTCGTGGTTGAACGTGTGCTCTTCATTTGGAGAAAAAGAATGTGAGAATAGACGGAGAGAGGAGCAGACAACAAGCCGCCGAGCGCTGCTGGGATAATCCCAACTCCATCAAGTGGGCCAACGCCGCATTCCTTTTCACCGGGATAATGGAGCTGAGCGTTTAGGGGCTCTCAGTGTGCGCCACGCTGGGGCGTGTCGGCAAACGCTGGGCCCTCCGGCGCTAAATCACCAGCCAACACACACTTCCAAAACGTTTCGCTTCTTTTTTCCCCCCCAAGTGTGGTGGCGCATCGGGGCTGGAGTGTGGTGGAGGGCAGGGGAGATGGAAGGAGGAGAGGGCTGGAGTGTGGTGGAGGGCAGGGGAGATGGAGGGAGGAGAGGGCTGGAGGAGGAGAAGAGTGGATCAGAGTACAGCTGGAGCATGGCCGACCGTCTTGTCTGTCTGAATACTGCTGGTCTGGAACAGATAATAGCGGCTTCATGTCTAGGAGGAGGGTGTCCATCAAACCACTCGGCAGACTCCTGAGGGAGACCCGGACTGAGTGTTTGTGTCAAAAAGAGACCCTTTCAGCCATTCGTTTCCCACTAAACGCCTGCTCGACCCCTTCCAATGGACACCGACGAGGGCAGAGTTTTAGCTGTATTTAAACCCCCAGTTTAAAGGCCTGCTTTGTCCGCATGCTAAGAGCAGCCGATGGACAGAGTCCTATTAAAAGAGGCAAATGTACTTTGAAACAGTATGTCACCCATGGCCTATAGACTGAGGGCAGGCTTCACTACAGCCTGAAGTTCAATACTAATGTCCAGGTGGAGCCTCAACCCCCCAATCATCAATTACCCTGGCCTGAGCCTGATCCAGAAGGCTTCCATCATCCCCCTTTTTATCACACGCTCCCATCATTAGGCCGATCCATTAGACCGATCCATTGGCTTATGAAATGCCTTAATGGAAGAGCCTGATGGGGGATTGCAAATCTCAGCGTAGACGAGTCACGGCATCAAGGATAGCAAACGGTCACGGAGGGAGATCCGTTGACCTGCTATGGATGCCTCCCAGTGTAAATCTACTTGCTGTGTTGCCCTTTATGCTGTAGCACTGCAAAGAGCCATAGTAAACCAAACTGCAGCCATTCCCCACAAACGATCTTCTTAGAAAAAAAAGCCCATCGCAAAATATCACCAACGGGAGGTTTAGGTTGTTTAGACTTGTCTCTGAAAACATCTCTGTAGATGTTGTGTTTTTGTTACCCGTGGTCCTCCTGGTCTGATGTGTTAATGAGGTAGCTGAGGTAGAGAGGAGCTGCTCTGCTCACCGCTGACCCTTGACCCCCCGACGGCCTCGCCAAACTGCCACGGGCCGAACCTGCTTCGCACAAGCGGCAAGAAGGTCGAGGCAGGAGAGACGCGACCTTGACAGGCTGCATGAGAGTGTGTGTGTGTGTGTGTGTGTGTGTGTGTGTGTGTGTGTGTGTGTGTGTGTGTGTGTGTGTGTGTGTGTGTGTGTGTGTGTGTGTGTGTGTGTGTGTGTGCGTGTGTACGCTGAGGTGTTGTTTGCTTAGCTTAGACAGTTGTTTTGCTGTACAGACGTGCGGTGGCGCGCCGTGACACTTTGATGAATGGCCGGCTGCCGCGCTCTACTCCAGTGGGACAGCGATTCCTCAATGGAGGACGGGGGAGAAACGCGAGGCGGGAGGAAAGTCGTCTAAAACGGTGGCGAAAGCAAGCGAAAGACAAAGTAAAAAAAAGAAAAGAATGGTGGAAGGGATGAGCAAAATGGCTCATGGGATGAAGGGAATGAATAACTTCGAAAGAAAATGGCGGACGGATGAGGCGAGTGACAGGTAAAATAAAGCCGGGGTCACAGGCAACGAGTGTGACATTCACTGCCAGATGACGCTAAAGCGCCACTGGCTGCCAATTCAAGAGGGGAGATTGTATGGAGGTCTTACTGTGGTGAGCCTGTGGTGAGTGAGGAAGTGAGTGTGTGTTTGTTGTTGGCCATGTCTCGGTCCCTGTACACTGGTGTGTGTGTGTGTGTGTGTGTGTGTGTGTGTGTGTGTGTGTGTGTGTGTGTGTGTGTGTGTGTGTGTGTGTGTGTGTGTGTGTGTGTGTGTGTGTGTGTGTGTGTTTGTGTGTGTGTGACCCTTTGTATAAACCATGGCCCAGGGACACCATGACTGAGCATGTAGGAAATAGGTTTCTGGCACTGAGATCATGTTGATGTTTACATACACCTTGTGTACGAGACAGGATAAATAACTTGCTAAACAAATAAGAAATAAAAAAAGAGAGTGGACCTAATTCAAAGTTAAGAATACAGCCAAGTCAAATAGATGGAGTAAAGACAGTGCTCCAGAACGTGTCCCATAGAAAGGTTGGCCAGGGTCAATAATCATAGGATTGTATGGTATTGGCGAGTTATGTCAGCAAGGCACAAAACTGTGGTCGAAAAAAACATTATTAGCAAGAGTAAAGTCTCGAACACAACAGAATCCAGGCCTTTTTTTTTCTTTTGAGTAGTGGTAAACAAGGCCAGGTGTAAAAACGTACACGTGGAAACCCCTCAGCACTCCGTTACAATGTAGTCTCTCTGATTTGGCCGTCAAAGAGCGCAGCTAGTAGAAACAGCTGGTAGAAACAAACACATTTAAACTGTGCACACAGCTAACAGGTGTTGCTAACAGCGAAAGCAGGTGAAAAGCATGATATACGTTCAGTGGATGTGCTCCTCCAATCAGGGCGCCAGGCAAAAGCTACACAGTACCAGTCTTTTAAAAGTTCAGCACACTTGTTTTAGCGACAACCGGCTAGAACTACTCATAGATTTTTTTTTTAAAAAGCCAAAATTTGGAAGCAGAAAGTAATTATGTACAGCTGGACCTGATGTATTATGTATTAACTGATGGTGCCGCTGCTGCTTTCACTCACCGCTACTATACTACCTGATGACGTTGGAACAAAAAGATATCGCCTAGAGAGTAGAAGAGCGTTGCCAGATGGTTTGGCTGAAATTAAAGGCCAAAAGCTGACCAGTGCAGACTGTATGTGAAAAGCCGACCACGTAGCAAACTGTAACATTATGGGCTCAACAGCAATGAATCAATCATAGAATTTGTGTATGGGTCAGATTTACCACTTACATTGCCTACCTTAGGTATAGCCATATATTTTTAAATTGTGGCTGGCATCTAGTGTAAGGGAAGTCATACATTACAAAAAAAGTATTGTCCTAAACAGCAACATTTGTCTGAGCTTGACATTTACCAAGGAAATATAACTTAAGGCGACCTCGATCAAAACCGTCACAAAACTAACCAAATAATCAAACATCGAATGCAATTGGGTGTTTAATCTGGTGTCTTTCATATAACACGGGTCGACATATTTAGTGTGTTCCATTGTGTTGCAAATGCCTGCAGTTCTTCTCATGATTTTTTCTCGGATAAATGAAGTCACTGAAAGGCAATGACGTGGAGAAATCTGGCGAGTTCAAAGTCAGTCCAGAACAATTAAAAACATAGTGACACCATGGCTGTGTTCTACATCTGCAGCCTTAAAAACACGATTTTGGCCTTAGATCAGACAGGCTGCATTCAAAATTACAAACTATGATACTCTGCATCAACATCATTGTGTATACAGTAATCCCTCGTTTATCGCGGGGGTTACGTTCCGAAAATGACCCGCGATAAGAGAAATCCGTGAAATAGAAAACTTTTTTTTTTTTACAATTAGCAACTATTACATGTATACAAATACAGTGACTCACGTGTAGGCCGTTTCACTGCTCTTCAGACTGGGCCGCTGCATCCTGACTGCGCTCTGCAGTGTTCTCTTCTTCTGAAGCCCGCGGTGCAGGTGTGTTTGTTCGGGAGAAGAACATAGTGATAGGCAGCTGTTGTCGCTCTTTTTTCTTCTTTGCAAAAAGATCCTTGTACACCGACATGCCACCATCGATTACGTTGGAGAACTGTAATGAACGGCTCATCAAAGGGTCCCATTCCTCAGCTACTCGCTTAAGTTCAGTGGCCATTCGCACCATGGTTGCTAAGCGACCAAGCGTTAGTCCTTCCTCCTCATCTCTCGTGTCCTCTTCTCCCTCTTCTCTTTCATCGTCGCTTTGTGGCTTTGTCATTTCTGCCAGCTCTGCATTGGTCAGCTGCTGTGCGTCTCCATCAATCAGGGCGTTTATGTCATCCGGACTCATGTCATTAAAGCCGTCTCCTCCAATCTGTTTAGCCAGATTCACAGCTGTTTCTACGGCAGAGTGGTGGACCTCGTCAAGCGACCCTCCGGTTGCGTTTTGCACTGCCTCTGGCCATAGTTTTTTCCAGCAGGCCTTCAGAGTTTCCGTTTTCATTTCCTGAATGGCCCTCTGAATGTTTTGGAGACACGATGCGATGGTGTATCCACGCCAGTAGTCCTTCAGTGAGAAATCTTGATCCGAGTCCATAGCGTCAACAAGATGTTGCAGGGTGTTGCGCGTATAGAGAGCCTTGAAAGCACGGATGACTCCTTGGTCCATGGGCTGAATCAGGGATGTAGTGTTTGGCGGCAGAAATTCGATTTGCACACCATCATATGCCAAATCATTACCGTGACCTCCGGCGTTGTCAAGGAGCAGAAGCACTTTAAAGTCCAGTCCCTTTCCTCTCAAATAACAATTGACCTCCGGGATGAAACAGTTTTTGAACCAATCCAGATTGAGCGCTTTTGTCATCCAAGCCTTTGCATTGTACATCCAGTAAACAGGCAAATCATCCTTATTTTGTTTTTCAGCGCCCTGGGATTTTTAGACCTGTAAATCAGCCCCGGTTCAATCATGAAACCTGCGGCATTTCCGCACATAGCCAGGGTCAAACGGTCTTTGTGAACTTTAAATCCTGGGGCTTTGGCTTCTTCCTGCATGATGAAGGTGCGGGAGGGCATTCGTTTCCAAAATAAGGCAGTCTCATCCATGTTAAAAACTTGTTCGGGCTTATATCCCCCTCCTCAATGATCGCCTTGAATTTATTGTTCACGAAGGCTTCTGCCTCAGCGGTATCCGCAGACGCCATCTCACCGTGCAGACAAACATTTTTAAGTCCAAAGCGTTTCTTAAACTTTTCAAACCAGCCCTTGCTTGCATTAAATGCGCTTGGCACTTTGTCAGCAGCACTTGCTGGGGCCTGGCATCCTCTCCCACTGTGTCAGCAGCACTTGCTGAGGGCCCGGCATCCTCTCCCTCTTCCCCGTCACTGACAGCAAAGTTTTCATGCAGCATTCTCGCTTTTGTGCAGATAACGTTTGTATCCAGGGTTATGTTTTTTTTCCTGCAGTCATTAATCCACAGAGCTAATGCCGTCTCCATCCGTACCATGGTCTTGTTGCGGACAGTTACAACCCTTTCTGCATTCGTATTAAAATTGACTGCTGCTGTCGTCGTTATGTTTTTTTCCTCCTTCTTTATGTAACGAACGGAAGATTCATTGATTCCGTAATGGCGAGCAACGGCTGCATAGCTTTTACCTTCCCTTAGCATGTCCAGAAGTTTAACTTTATCTGAGATAGGTAGCATCTTCCGCCGTTTGGGCCCATCCGCAGGTGCTTTTGTCGGTCCAGGCCGTTTCATCGACATTATGGGTTTAGGAGATGTTCGAAATTACAAGATAATTTGGCCAACTTAATGTAAATTTGCCAAGCTGTTTTATGTACGTACACATAACTGCACGAGACGACAAAATGATAGCACAATTCGTAGCATGTTTTGATACAAGAAGCGGGAGTGAGTTTTTAGCGAATCAGAATGCAGAGCACAATGCACCAAAAAAAAAAAAATGCATTATGACAATCCGCGAAATAGCGAATCCGCGATAAGTGAACCGCGAAGTGGCGAGGGATCACTTGTATACTGTTTATCGAACAGTAACCTCATCTTGTGTTGACAGTGTACGAATACATGAATGTGTGTGTGTGTGTGTGTGTGTGTGTGTGTGTGTATTTGTCTGTGTTCCACCTTATCGGAACAAACCATGAGAACCCTCACCTCTTTTCCCTCCTCGTATCTGTTAGTCTCACTATTTGTCTTGTGGCATGTCAGCGCATATGTACGCCCTGACCGCATCATATCCAAATTAACCTCAAGATGGCCACCATTAAAATGGAAATGTGTGAGCTCAGCTTTCCTGCGTGTCTCCATATATTAGGCTAATGACTGGCCTAGGCCGGTCAGGCTGCCATTACAGACAAGCCCAATGCTGTGGAAGAGACCTGCGATAGGCCTGCCCCCGCTTCAAGCCTCCTGCCTGCTGTTTAAACTGTATTGAATGGGTAATGATGCAAACTCTGTGTGTGCGAGTGTGGAGGGGTGGGGGTGGGGGGGGTGTCAATGTTTATATCAAAAGGGATCAAAGAGTCAAGTAAATATGCATTGGTAAACAGAGCAGCATTCACAATTACGACATCCGAGTCTGAATGTATGTGTGCACGAGCAGGCTGTGGCCTATGCTCAGATGACAGCATGCATATGTGGCCCGATACGCGCCAGCAGTGCAATACGCAATAATGTTTACTGCAGCGACCCACGGTCACACAGAAATAGATCCTTACTAAGACATACAATAGGCCTGTCACATCAAAGCCCTTTCCTTGCACTACTGTACATCTTTGTAGGATGAAGGAATGGTGATGCCAGTGGCGATAATCCAGCATACATGTACCAGACAAACAGCCCTCTTGAGAGAAGGGCATACAAAGCCAAAGACTGCAGTGCTGCAACATTTAAATTGAGTCTGCTTGTGTGTCAGCACTACATCAAACCAGGCAGAGACGCAGCAAGAGCTATACACACACTTACACAGAGACAGATAAACACGCCCCTACTGTTAATGCAAATGATAGATTCTGGTATGTGAATGTTGCTGGCGAACTATTACTTCCACTCGCGTGTGTGTGTGTCTGTGGGTGTGTGTGTGTGTGTGTGTGTGTGAAGCACTTTCATGGGTTGAGGAGGAGAGAGACAAGGGGAAGAGTGTTCTCCCAGACAGGGAGGAGGAGGCCACTGACCAGCTGGGCCATATTTAACCAGCCAAAAGACCCCTGCACACACCAGAGTCCAGCCGCTCCCACAACATCCACATCTCTTACCTGATTGTGTGTGACCGTGTGTGTGTGTGTGTGTGTGTGTGTGTGTGTGTGTGTGTGTGTGTGTGTGTGTGTGTGTGTGTGTGTGTGTGTGTGTGTATGTGTGTGTATTTTCATTCCAATGCTTCAATGTTTGTAAATGTGGTATATATAATGGGGATAGACAGGACAAGAAATGCAGACAAACCTCAATTCTCCCAGATTCGAAAATCACCCCCACACGGTGTGCCCTAGACAGAACACGCTCTCCTGACATCTACAAAGACTGTCACAACACCTGTTCCCTGAGAAAAGGCCTGCGCGGCAGAAGTCAATCCAGCCAACAAGCCCTGATAGGAATGTGACGGAGGCGTCGCCGAACAGACCGGAGGACGCTTTACCTCGGCAGTCTTATCTGTGTCTGGTATCACTGATACCTGATAAGAGCCAAGAGAACCAGACATCTAAAGATACCCAGTCAGATACAGACCCCTCCACCCCCCCCCCCCCCCCACCCCCTCCCTCCCTCCCTCCCTCTCTCTCTTCCTTCTTGTAGATACTGTAGTTCTATATCTTGGATCCACTCCTTTAAGAAAAAGGTTGGGAAAAGTAGTTTGTGGCAATGGTGTAACTGGAAGAGGCGTTCCCTTTCATCCTAAACGAGGGATTTGGATGCTGTCGCCCCCTTCAATGTCCACTTGAATTAAGTATCAGTGACAGAGTGTCTCAGACTTGAAAATTAAGTGTTTTGTGGAGGATCTTTGTCCTTCAGTTGGAGCAATGAGATCTACAGTAGGAGAGAGAGAGGGAGACACACAGAGAGAGGGGGGGGGCAAAGAGAGAGCCAGATAGAGAGAGGGAGAGGGGGGGCAAAGAGAGAGATAGAGAGAGAGAGAGAGAGAGAGAGAGAGAGAGAGAGAGAGTGGTGAGACTGACTGCACAGTTTCAGAGCAACCACCATCTGGAGACAGATGACAGCACGAATCAGTGGATGAGGAAGGAGTGTGAGTGGATGGACGCAGCAGATGAGGGAAGAGGAGGAAAATGGCATGAAATGAGGGATACACGTCAGCTTTGGAGCGGGCTCACGAGGGGCGACCACCTGTGGGGTCCATCTATCCACACACACACACACACACACACACACACACACACACACACACACACACACACACACACACACACACACACACACACACACACACACACACAACCACTAACGCACACTCTTCCCGCAGTGGCCCTTATATATGATAATGACCTGCTTCACATTTTTTTGCCGCATCATCCTAATGGGTAGCTGGCAATTAACTTGCACACACACGCGCACACACACACGCACACGCACACGCACACGCACACGCTCACACTCACACTCACTCTCACACACACACACACACACACACACACACACACACACACACACACACACACACACACACACACACATTTAGCAGCCGGTTAACGAAAGTCGGTGTGTGGCAGTAGGGGCCTGCTTGATGCCTGATAAGGAAATGAGCCTCCAAACTGATCATTTACCACTGAGAAGTGAATCACACCAGCACAAAGCACTACAGGAGAAGAGAAAAGGCCCGGATTATCACTCTGCGTGTGAGCAGTCATCCTCCCCTCTCTCTCTTTCTCATCCCCACTCATCTCTCATTGCTCCCACTTCGGATCTCCCTCTTCACTCCATCTCTGACCCTCTGGTCGTGCTTCTTGTCACTGTTTCTATCTATATCACTCACTGCCTCACTCTCTCTCTCTCTGCCTGTCTCTCTCCATCTCCAAGTCTGTCTTTCAGGGCAAACATGGCCTCATGAAGGAGCATCGGAGCAGAACACACATCTATCTGTTTAGCATTCCATTCCTCTGGCTGGCGAATAAACAGATAAAGCCGCTGCTGTTTATTTCCCTCCCATGCCTATCAAGAGAAAAGAGAGGGCTTCGGGAGCAACCTAGCATGAGTGCATTTGGATAGGAGTGTGCTGAGATGGAGATTTGGGCAGGAGGACCCTCGAGAGTGGCCACATCAATATGTAAAGGGATGTGCGCGCACATGTGGAAATAAATCTTGAAAGTAGATGCTCGTGAGAACGGAGGTTTCGTTAGTTTGCCCTGTTACGCGGCCTGTGAAAACCCATATTGAGATAACGGCGAAACCATAAAATGGTCCTCGGAAGTGGGAACAGCACTTCAGGTCGCGCAGCACCATATAGTTGCCGGAGAGCTTCTACCAGGGAGCTCTCCATGGCGCTGAAATGTTCTACAGCTGAGCTAAAACGCTGGCGCCCTCGAAGGTCCGACACAGCGGTAAAAACACAGAGCAGAGCAGACACATATTCGCACATGGTACATGGGTGGACTATCAGCTTGAATAAGAGAAAACTAGACAGGGTTTGCAGGATGCATAGACAATTAATTGGTGGTAAAGAAGGAAATGTGTTAATTTGTGCGTGACTTCATAATCATTTGTTTTCAGTTCATGCATAAAGACTGGACACCCATTGATATAGGCTACTGTATAGTGGGAATTGGGCGTGTTGTAATTATGTATGCATAATCTTAGTGGTTAGCACATCGGATACCCAAGTGAGGAATGGAGCGAATCGCTCTCGAATAAAAGATGAGAAAGAATTGCAGCCAAATATCCCATCCAACTCAGGCACAACATTACACCAAGTTGCATCATGGACACACAGACACAACAACTTTGAGACATAAATAAAAGATGCGGTTGATTAACTGGTGCAAAGTTGCGGTAAATCCAGACGGCGGGGAGACGAAACGTGAAGCTCTTGAATGCAGACATATTGAGTGATAGTCTCATGCGCCAACGAAGAGGGATCTGATATACATCCTGGGAGTGCTGGGCATATTGGCAGTGGTCGCTCCGACCGGAACACACGAATCTCAGAAAAGAAACGTGACTTGCAATCTGCCTTCGCTCTTTATTTTTCCTCCTCGGACATCCACCCTCTATAAGCAGTATGTGAGGTTACATTTATGAATCTTGATAACTGCTTGTTGGGCGCTGGGTCCTTTTTGGATTTTAACATTTGAGCAGTGGGATACAATGAATTTTGATCTGAACGTAATTTAGGAAACCAGTCATTACTGTTTCCATCGACGTCTGTCTGATAGTTAGATTGGAAGCTGTAACTGAAGAGTAACCGAAATGGAATAATTGACATTTCATCAAAATCATGAATCATTCGTCTACCATTGTAGTATCTTAATTATAAACTATATCGAATATGCTGACATATATTGGATATTCATAGAGGTACAAATTGTAAATCAAACAACAACGACTGCATTTGCGATTTTACACTGGGGGTGATAAGCGCAAGCCAACGACTTGCTTGCAGTGTGAAGCTCTGGTGCCGCTCAATGGGAGGAGAGGGCAACTGCTGGTGGCTGCAGAGGGAAGGTTTTACTGCACCGTGGGATGCAGTCCCTCTTGCTCCGTCATTCACACGCACGCCCTCTCTCACACATATACGCACACACATGAGAACACGAACTCACTCGTGCACACACGCAAACACACACACAAACACGCTCCAATTTCCCATGTATCTCATTGCCACATCAACTAGCCTACTTGTTTCTTGCAATATACAGTGAATTAAACACTTTTTGCAGCATGAGTCTGTTGGTGTAGTCACAAAAGCATGGCTTATTGGCCAACATGAATCGCATTTTTAATGGTACTTTAAAAGCATGGCTTTCAATATAGCCT